>CM028355.1:56554916-57066916 GCA_016618105.1 Dendrobium huoshanense | reverse complement strand
CATATCAAAATACAATAATTCATCTCCAATCAAACTCTATTTCATAACACCAAAAAAGAATATTCTAGGTATATATATTCTTTTTCATATTTATTTTATTTTATTTATTTATAATCATACATTTATATTTATCAATTCTTCGAATTAGACTACTTATAATTTTTTTAATAAAAATAAATTTAACTCGAAAAATTAATTTGGAAAATGGCGAGCGATAAAATCATGAGCTTGTTTCATCCTCGATTATCTAATGATTTGTATTGTATGTTTTAGTTATTTGATAGATGTCCTTTAAATTTATATATGGATTTTATCTTAATTTATATATTAATATTTTACTTTAATTATGCTATTGTATTTTAAATAAATTAAAATGAATAGCTTGATTTACAATATCGAAGAATCAACATTTTGAAATAAATATATTAACCTTTTTTTTTTTTTTACAATGAAAAAGGCGTTTGTGAACGGATCATGTTAGAAAATGTTGTTGAAACTCGTGTTCGATTGGAGCTCGCGACGAAAGGAAAACACTTGTTTCGCGTTTGGTTGGAGATGGCCTAAACTCTCTAGTACCTATTTACATGTTTTGGTGACTAAAAAGGTACATTTTGATTGATATGCAAATTCAAACATATTAAAGATTATAGCAGCTATTTTTATATTGAATTCAAATGTCAGTGTGCTGTACAATATACTCACAATAATATAACCAATGAATAATTCAAATTAATTTAATAAAAATGTAATGTGCTTGTGCAAAAAAAGATTATAAATATCTGATGATTGCTCCCAACATGGAATAATATCTTTTACAATTAAATAAAAGTGCACTGAAGATAAATAAATAATAAAAATGAAATTAAAAAAAATAGGGTAATATTTTTCCCTAGCGTAGATGTGCTAATCTTCCTCCCTCCATTGTTGTAAGTCTCTAACTTATTTTATCTCTTCTATGATCATATAAAATTGACAATTCATATAGATATAACACATACAACAATTAAGAAAATGTTGCCATTTTGTAGTGCACTAGTAGTTGGTATTTGACTGTATATGAAGAGTTGTGCTAAGCCTTTTATCACATTTTTTATTTTGATTAGATTTTCACACAATTGTGCATAATTGATGAACTGAACATTAGGTCTCATTTATCTTGATGTAGTGGCAAATTCAGAAATTACTTTAACTCCAACATCACTCTCTTGTTCTTGTTGGGAATTGCATCTGTACAATGTGCAGTGGAGAGGGCGCTAAACTTTTTTTTTTTTTTGTAATACAATAATAAATCTCCTTTGATGGTTGAATGTTCGAGTTCTCATACACTTTGAAACTCACCTAAACCCTAAACCCTAAACCCTAAAATAATTAAATGTTCAACCCTAAACCTTAAACCCTAAACCCTAAAACCCTAAACCCTAAACCCTTAATTCTAAACCCTAATCCATAAAACCTTAAAACCCTAAACCCAAAAACTCGAAACCCCAAATCCCTGAAACCCAAAAACCGAAAAACCTAAAAATGAAACCTAAAGCCCAAAACTCGAAACCCAAAACCCAAAACCTTAAACCCTAAACTATAAACCCTAAACCCTAAACCATAAACCCGATCAATAGATGACTAAGCGCGAAATAGAGTTGCCTATGGTTATTTTTCCAAAATGTTTATATTTTGTGTGCAATTAGTTATACCTTGTATATATGTGCTAAGTAGACGTGTTGCAGAGTCCTGATCAATCCCCAAGACCAAGAAGTAATTTATGGGTAAAGTTTCAATAATGCTCTAATCATACATATAACTTTGAGGGCAATGGCCTCTGATTTCATTACACAATTTATTTTTCTAGTAGCCCAACATATGGGGAAGTGCAAAGTAAGATGTTGGAGTGATATGAGATGATAGATAAGCATTTGAAGCTATTTCTACATCTGGAGCCTCCTCACTTTTAGGGTGTAATGAAATCATAAGAATCTAAGGATTGGCTAACGAAGTTAGAGAAGTTATTTGATAGCATGTCGTGCCCTAAAAATAGAAATGTGTTATTAGTTGTGATTTTGTTAGATGGTGATGTTGAGCGTTGATAGTTGAGCCAGTAGAACGAGAAGTTTTAGAATAAGGTAAATGCCAAGATTTCATGATGTGCAGACCCTTGGTTATTTAACACTACACCCAAGTGTTGGTGCAATGGCCTTTACACATTCTTCATTATATTAAATGAATAAAAAACATGCTTTTAATGAAAACCATAATATTAACACAATGTATTAAAGGATTAATGCCATGATTATTTAATAAATTTTATGTTGACTACCAACTACATAATTAAACTCTCCACTTTTCTCATCCAAGGCTTGAGATCTAACAACATAGTGCTCTATAAGGCTAATCATCTTTAAAATAATCATAAGGAATTACTCGCATTAGAAATAAAAGACTAGCCCAAGAAGGTGACCCATCCTTTGTAATAAGATCTATAATGAGTAGAGTGTAAGCCCCTTCCAACCAACAAGTCTAGATGGTTACTCCAGTGAAGATCAAGGTTTGGCAAAAGTTAAGGTCCATTTAAAATCATGATGCACAAAAGAATGAATAAAATGCATGGCCCTAGAAGGCAACTCCTATTTTTGTGATGAAACACAATGAGTAGAGTGCGATTCCCTTCAATTCGATGAGTCTAGATGAGGCCCCCATGAACTCAAATCTAAATGTGGCACCCATCTAACGTGAAATTATCAGAGATCACCAATATAAGGAGAAAACGCACAAATAAATAATAGCCATTATTATGCCTACATAGTGAGTCAACATTCACTCCCACAAAGAGTAAAAGAAACTCAATTTAGTCGAAATCGTTAGAGATAAAGTTCAACAAACCAACATATTACAACTTGAAAATCGAGTAAACTTGTTCCTCTCTTAGAAGATTTTAAATTAAAAAGGAAAAAAAATAAGAAATAAAAGAAGAATATATGAGAAAAAACTTTCAAAGAA
This sequence comes from Dendrobium huoshanense, assembly GCA_016618105.1. Lineage (NCBI taxonomy): Eukaryota > Viridiplantae > Streptophyta > Magnoliopsida > Asparagales > Orchidaceae > Dendrobium > Dendrobium huoshanense. The sequence continues at coordinate 57,063,925 of CM028355.1, read as the reverse complement.
GTTAAGGCTTCGTTTGGGACGGCTTTTTTATTGCTTTCTAAAACGGAGTTTTAGTACAAAAATAAAAAAATTTGTACTAAAACTCCGTTTTAGAAAGCAGTAAAAAAGCCGTCCCAAACGAAGCCTAAATCTAAAAATTGAATATACTTAACTAAAAGTCAATCGACATATTGACAACATAAATCAACTTTGGAGAAACTTATTTCTAAGTAAAATTCAGCTAAATAATAAAAGGGAAGACTAACTTAGGTTTAGGATTGAAACAATCTTGACTTGGGTTAAGTCTAACCATTATGACTACTTCACGGGCAAGAAAAGGTCCCCAAGTAAACAACCTGCATGCACGCTAAGGTCTCCAGGTAGATCGAAATTTTGCACATAATGAAGTTGCTTTTATACTTAACTAAGGGAGAGAATTCAACTTCAGAGAGAAAATATATATATATATTGTAAATTTCAATGAAAACCTAACACTATCGAGCACATACACGAGTGAGAATACAAGTCCATTCAATAAAAGAATACACATTCCAATGAATTATCTTCGTTTTGTTCTCTCGCAAATACAGAGGTCTTGGACATCTTTATATATTTCAAAAAATGAATAATAAATTATAAAAAATGTTTTAAAATATAATATTCTCCTTTAATTAATGAGTTCCAATCCCTTCATACCTAAGAAACTTCTACTATTCATATCTTCATCACGGGGCTAGCATCGGAAAACATGTTAGGAGGTTTCTCAAGTACCATGGCCCTAAGATCATCATCAAAATTTCTATGTGCGCAAAACTGTTCGTCGAAATGCCCAAGTAGAGAAGAAGAGTTAATAGAATCTGGCAAGCCGAAGCCATAAGAATCTGCAATTAATAGCAGCCGAAGCCATAACTCGAACTTACTATCACGAAGAAAGAAAAAAGAAAAAAGAAAAAAAAAACCCGCAGTTTACATTAACCGATATATGGGGATAACCAAAAAAAAGGCAAATTGAGAAGCAACTCATAATTAAGAAGCTGAAATCGTGGATATAACGCAACAACATTTGCAGATATATGCGCGCGCATTCGTGGAACCTGTGTGGCTAGCTACCTTCCCCGGAGCAGAGCCTTCTCAGCGGTGTCGACCTCCTCGAGGATCCTGGCCTTGCGCTTGGCGGGTATAGGAGCAGTGGGACCAAAGTTGATGTAGTGGCCAGAGACCGCATTGATAGCTGAGTACATGTCACGGAATGAGGCCCGACCGAGCAGAGACTTCTCCCTGCGGTACTTGGCCACCCAAATGTTGGATGCCTCACGCAGCTCAGCCACTGCCGACGCCACGTTAGGATCCTTCCTGTCCATATTGACTGTAGACCTCACCTTGTTTATCACCTCGGCTGTTTCCTTCACATACTCTTCGTCCACTTCCGCCGCTGCAAATGTTCGGCCTGGTGCTGACACACAACCAAGCAATAGCCCTGAAGCAGCTAGGGAGATGGCCACTTCTCGCCGTCCTAACAAGCTTCTGCTGCAATTTTTAAAGCATAAGGATGCATTAACTGTAACTTGATGAGGCTTGGAAGGGATGAGGGTTGTCGGCTTTGAGGTGGGTGTCGTCAAGTTTAGAGATGCCATCACCAAGATTAGGCTTCTACCAATTTGTAAGAGGCTGCTATATATGTATCTTGCTTTTTTAATTTGCTGAAGCGGTCCTGATGACCAGGATAAGGGAAATCCAGATCTCGTTCCGAAGACGGACAACTGCTGTTCGAGAGAGAGAGAGGTCTGGGAAGAAGTGGCAACAATTGAAGGGGCGACCCAAGAAAGATTAATTGGTGCCACGTCGGCTTATCACCTTATCCTTCCGACTTGTACTTGGATGAATGACGTAGGATTCATCATCCACCGTCGACTCACCAATGGCTCAAAGCATTTAGGATAGATATTCTTATGTGACATTGGTGAATTTTTTTCTACGGAAAAAAATTGATATACTAAAGAAAAAAAATCAAGGTTATGAAAATCGGACCGAACAGCGAATTGGACAAAAGAGAGGTTCAGGGTTCAACCGGTCCAACTGAAGTTGAACCGGATGACGTAGTAAATAATAATATTATTAAAATTTTAATAAATTAGCTTCACCTCTATGTCCATTTAATATCCTATGATTCCTATGACACTATTTTGACATTCATTAAGCATATGTAACAATTCAAAAAAATTAATAATACTACAACAAAATCAATAAAATATAAATTTATAAGTAAATAACATATAACACAAACGAATGCATACCTTAGTTCGACGATGAGTACCAGCAATTCATAGTTGAAACCCCAGTTCTTTGCCGCAGCTGCAAGATATCGACCGAGACGTGGATGAAATCTCATTTGTGTATTAACACCCTTCAAAAAATATCCAAATAAAACTTTAGACATTTATGCTCTGCATCAAATCCATATATTGAAAATTAAAGTAGAAACAGCATGATCATAGAGGCAAGTAAATGAGTAATCTAACATGATTCATCTGAAAGCCAAAAGACAATAATGAGTTCAAAGGAAAGAAAAAATAACATTCATTCATTTATGCTCTTTATCAAACCCTATATTGAGAATGAAAATAGAAACAACATGATCAACCTTCGTCACATTTTAATTTTTTTTTATCTGATCTAACAAAGCAGAAAACCAAGGATTTTATAAGAATCAAAGATTTTAGGGTTAAAAAAAACTTACATCCACGGTTAATACGAGGAGAAGAAGTAAGGATGACACCTCAGACAACCAGGATGATGTCGTTGTCGAGTTCGCGAATGGCTTTGAGGATTATGTCGGAGATGAAATGTCGGAAACGGACTACCGGAGATGAACGGGACACAAGGAGCAAGCAAAATGAATTGCAGTCTGGAGGGAATCGAAAGTTATTAGTATTTTTTCTTTTCTGCATTTACTCATTAGCTGTTGGATCTAAATCAACGGCTCACATCCGCCTTTTTTTTAACCGGATGGTTCTTTAAAATCGGCGTCGGTTCCCGATTTGCCGGTTTGACCGGCCGGTTGGCCGGTTTTTGTCTGATTCGATTCGAAGCCGGTTATAAGGGATAACAGAACCAGCCAGCCAGCCAGTTCACGGTTTAATCATTTGAACCGGCCGGTCCAGTCCGATTTTTAAAACCATGAAAAAGACCATACAATTTTGCCCAATTTTCTTAAGCAAAAGTGTATGACGCTTCTGTTTTTTAATAATTCGTCTATAAAATTGACCCTATATAATTTTATGTTGGTTTTATTTGGGAATATCAATATTTATATTTTTTTCCTACGTCTAGAGATCAAAGGAAAACTTTAAGAGTTAAAGGATAGATGATAGGTAATATATGCAAATCATACACCTCCACTATATATTAAAACTTTTTAGGAGCTCTATTTTAAGCATCGCTTACTCTTTCTTCAAGTTCAATTTAAGCATTCTACAAGTTTATGTGAATAATGTTTAGCGGTCAAGGAAACGATACATCCATTTAGAATAACACATAAGTTGATCTATTAAAATTCTTCATTATTTATCCTAAATGTGGTTAAATGGGTGTTAAATCACACAATATGTGACTACTCAAGTTTGAAAAGGTCTAAAAAATTAAATTAAATTAAATTTAAAAAAAAAAAAAGCTTGAAAAGGTCTATTTAGTATCTCATAAATCAAAAGCATTAAAATGTTGAAACTTGCTTCAGTAAATATTCTCTTAATAGATAGAGAATATGAGTATTTATCGTGACAATTTAAAAGCTTATTTCACTACAGGAAAATCAGTATTTACCGGCGGTCAAATAACAGCCGAAATTACCAGCGGTTAAATCGGCTGTCGGACTGCCAGTATTAACCGGCGATTTACCTGGGGGTGTTTAGTAAAAATCGCCGGAAAAGCCGACGGTAAAATAACCCCAGGGTAAGTCGCCGGTTTTGTTGATTTCACGTCACATTTACTGACAGCTTACCCGCCGGTGTTAAGTATTTTTTTTTTCCAGCTGTCGAAACCGTCGGATAACTGCCGGAAATTGACCCAAAATTTTTGGCAGAAAAAATTCCTCCTTATTTGTTCGTGTATCCTTTTCCTCCCGACGTTCGCACTCGCGATCACCTCCAACTGCCTCCATAAGAATCCACCCGCAGACACCCTAACTCTAGCTGACGTTCTCACCCTCACTCCGGCCGCCGATCACGCCCGCACTCTGCTGTTGAAACCCGTCGAGCACTCCGGCAACGCCACGAATCGAAGGTTTGAATTTTTTTTCTTTTATTAAATTTTTTAATGTTAATGTGTCATACTTTAAAACTATGGGAGAGAGTTATGGAACACAGATTGCGGTGTGATGCTATTGTTTCGCAAAATCAATTGGATTAATGCAAGGTAGGTCAACTATATATGGAAGTCGCCAGTAAAATTAACTGTCGGAAATTGACCGCCGCAATTCGTTTCCTACGCCGTTTATACCTATGATTAATAAACCGACGTTAGTTTTCAAAACCGTCGGAAAAAGCCGCCGGTAATTAGCAATTTTTCTGTAGTGTATGATAAGTTTAGATATTAGAAGGTGATTAAGTTAAATATATTAACTATTACTTATACCCATAGCAGATTGACAGTTTTGAGAGAATGAATAAAATAATGCTTGATATGATCAAATTCAAGATGGATCAAATTAACAAACTTATCTTGGGGGAAATACTTTGCTAACAACATCATATGTTCTGATCAATAATAGTATGCTATTTAACTCCATCCATACAACTCTATATACAAACTCATGAATTAAAGAAGATCATCCGTATAATTCTTTCGATCCTAGGGGTAAACAACTTATACTCATGCTTTTGGATATAAATATAAGAAACTTGAACCTAAACATTAAAATTGTATCTTTATTAGAAACTATTAATAGTTTAAAAACTATGAATTCATTGGTAAAGTAGATATGACCCTCAATGAGCTATGCCTATCTTTGTTGGTAATGAATTTCCCAAAAAGAGGTATATCACTAAAGATTTTCAATTATAAGCTAAATGATTACATTGATATTTCCCAAAGTGAACTAGTTGAGTTTATTTAAACTATTGATGGTGGGCAAGAAATACCATTTGAATATGTTTAAAAAAAAATTTAGAAAATCATCTATGTAAAAGCATGTGTGTTCGAATCCCCTGAGAACAAATTAATATTACCTACTAATGATAAAAAGCCTTAGGCTATTCATGAAACTATGCAATGTTAGAAATTTAAAAGGCGGGTTAGGATAATGCATGAAGAAATGCAATCAATGAAAGTTAACCAAGTTTGGTTTTTTGTCTTGCTACCTAGAAGGAGAATTATTTGGTGTAAATAGATTCTTAGAATGAAATGAAATGTAATTGCTTAGGATCAATATAGTTATAATAGCTCAATCATAACTCAAGTCGTTTCATATGGAAAAACTTATTCTGAAGTGGTGACCTTGATGAAGAAATTTGTATATAACATACAACATGGCTTAAATATTAATAACTTGTCTTCACACACACACATGCAGAGAGATATATATATCATTGTTCATGCTTAGCATAATAACATAAAATGCATAAAATTAAATATAAGTAATAAAATAAAAGAAATATAATAAAATTAAAGTTTCATTATAGCAGAATGAGTGTTTACCCAACATCAACATAAAAGTCATTAAATCATAAAAATCATTATGTCCAAAATTAGCTATCGAGTATCAATAGATTGTTGATTATGATAAAGTCTATAGATAGCAGCATATGATGCCATTCACCATACCATAACTCAAGTATACTCTTATGATTATAGAAGCCAGACATAAAAAATATAGGATAACTTATTAGTCACATATCTTTTATCATAAATGGTAAACACGTTAAGTTTTACAAAATAATATATAAAATATCATACACTAATAAGGTATTTGAGTGATTATGTCAACAATATTTCACACATGTTATACAACTTATAGATACATAGTATAATACATATAGTACATGTATGATGCACAAAACTCATCATCAATAATAGTTAATAATATATATCAATATAATTGTAGATGATATTATAGATCATAAAATTATACTCAATAATAATATTCCATAGATCATAAATTCACGTGCATGGTTGAGAACATATGAATAAAGTAAAGACAAAATCTTATAGGATGACACCATAATTGGGTAAAGTGTGTAGTAAAACTTACCAAATAATACAAAATTGGTAGGAATGCATGAATAACCTCACAAAATATGTAGGGACACTTTTAGACCAAACACCATGACTATAACATGTTACATATCTTTTGAATCTTAAATAAAGATCAGTTGTAATTAATTGCACAGTAAAAGTCATTAGCACATTCATAAACTATCAATCTACATAATTCAATCATCATAAAAAGCCAATTCTTCTAATAATACCTCACCAAATATGGACAAAAAGAACAAAAAATGTGAAATACAAATGAAACTTAAAAACCTATGAGAATGCATGTGTGAAACAAAGCTTATTCATTTCCAATATAGGAACATGGTGTCCTACATAATAAGGAAGATAATTCCTATGGAAATCAGTGCTACGATCAACCAGTAGAGCCTCCTAACTCTCATATTCTCTTTACCTCCCCATCTCTCTTGCACTCCAAAATGAAGAGAGAGAGAGAGAGAGAGAGAGAGAGAGAGAGAGAGAGAGAGAGAGAGAGAGAGAGAGAGAGAGAGAGAGAGAGAGAGAGAGAGGATAGCTATAAAAAAGAAAGATTTTATAAGAAATCAGTATCTATTTTCATATAATGCTAAAAATATATAAATTAAACTTCACTAAGATGGCTAGAAAAACGAACTTCATAAAACAAAAAAAAGTGCAATCACACAAGAATATATATTTTGTATTGTAACACAATTCAATGGAAAGTACAATTCTAACAATGTGATCATCATACATATTAATGTGTATCATACGCATAATTTTTCATTAAAAAAAAATTCCTTGAATTTCACATGTGACATATATAGAAGATAATCTCATTACTCTATCACACCAGCAAAATGCACTATTACTGGCGGATGAAATCGCCAGTAACAATCAAAATCTGCCGAAAATAAGACATTTTCAACACAAACTATTTCAACAGTAATTCACGCGTCGGAAAGTCAACACTGGCAAAATTTTTTTGCCAAAAATATTTTCAATGGATCTTCTGGCAAAATACCGGCGAAAAAATAGGAGCGGTTGAAGCCTTTTTCATTATCGAAGTCCGACATAAGATATGTCAGTAATTCTGGCGAACAATCTCCACCGGAAATACCGGCACATAATCTGTCGCCTAAAAAATATCGTCCTATTATAAACGAACATTATCATCGAAATATCTGCCGGAAGTAACGAGGCAAATTTCTGCCGGAAACGTCATTGTATCGTATTACCGGCATTATTTTTGAGAGCTGCCCCGACGACCAACAAGCGAGAAGTTCTACCTCGTGTCCGAGAGCTGCCCCGACCAAACCCTCATCAACTTTTGCCAAAAACAGCCCCGAACGCCACCGGTAAGAGAAGGTATTATCTCATGACGGGGCGTCGGCACAGCTCTCGAATGTGACAGAGGGAAAGCAATCAGTAGTTCTCTGACGCAAGAGAGGGAATCATTTGACATATTGGCCGAAATAGAGCTTTAACCGATGTATTTTTGGCGTATATTATGCCGGTATTACTTCATCAAGTTTAAGTAAATCATCGCAATATTTTCCAGTTATTCTGTCGGTAATTACCTGCTTAATATGTGTCGGACACCTTTTAAATGCCGGTGAAAAGCCGATAGAGTTTGCACCGATATTTTCATGGTGGATATTGAGCTGGAAATTGTGTCGTTAACTTACTGACGTATATTCCACTGATACGTGTGTCAGTGTTACCAGTGTAAAATATTCTATCAGAAATTTTGACAGTAATAGCGCATTGTTCTGTAGTGTCACCCATACCCAAAATGCATGGTTCATTTTGGGTATGGGTTATATCATTATATAGTTGTATTTGGTCTATATTATGGTGGGCACATAGAATTGAACCAAGCCAAATTAGTTGGAATGTATACCCATGCGTGGTATTTGGGGACTCTTAGATAACTCATCTCCAAGCCAACACCTTTTTATCATGAACATTAAACTAGTGTTGTCTTATTGTACTAGCATGTGCTTGTCACTATCCGATCGAATCATCTAATAAATTTTTGACTTCGTGAAGCCATTGAGACTTCTAAAGATGTAATGCTCCATAACTTAATTTAGAATAATGACATATTTTATCTCTTAATTAATCTATTAGAGTATCTAATAATCCACTAGAACAAATAAGATCATTGAAAACATCTATAAATCCTTCTTCATGAACTTATAATTTAATATTTATTTCTCTAAATTCATGTACAATAACTAAGAATTCATGTCTAACATCAGTATCTAATTAACATTTTTTATTATAAAAGAATAAACCAAAATGCATAAAATAAAATAAAAACTTGAAAAACCCTACTCACCCTCATTGTACTAGGTCCTAGCCTTTTCCTAAAAAATATGTGAAGCTACTTGATGAGCTAATAGCTCAATAGGTTACCAAAACCTATCATTGCAATCAACATAATTCAATAGAAGTTGTAGATAATTTATCATTCAATCTAAATAAGTATAAACCTATAGCATTAAGATTAAGTGGAAATCAATATGAACAATGTCTTTGATATGAGCAATGAGAATCAATACAAGCAATATGGCTTAGGCTTCATTTGAGACAGCTTTTTTATTACATTATAAAGCAATTTTTTAAAACAAAAAAAAATGAATTATAAATTTTTGTACTAGAAAGCTGCATTAGAAGGCAGTACGAAGTTATCATAAAATGAAACCTTTTAAATGATTCAATGATCAGTAACCATATAGAGGACCAATATGTTCTATCACTAGTTCATGTATATCAATACATTATCATATCAAGCAAACATTCGACAGCTATATATATATATATATATATATATATATATATATATATATATATATATATATATATATATATATATATATATATATATATATATATATATATATATATATATATATATCATGTTCCTATAAAATACAACATATCATGTATATCATGTATTTCATATGCATCATATGCATGGCATGCATTATTGATGTATGTATATCATATTCTCTATCAAATATATAGTATCATATATGTTGTGTATTTCACATGTATCATATGCATTTTGTGAATTATCAATACATGTATATCATATTCTCTATCAAACATAATTTATCATGTATATCATATATTTCATATGTATCGTATGATCTTGTATCAATCTTACTAGTCTTATCATATGTCTATTTCAGCCATATTATTTAACATATTCATATTTTATTATATCATGTTAGTTATATAATTTATATTGTATGCTCATGTCATCAAGGCATGACATCTGACTATTAATGATATTTTTTTCTTGTATCAAGTCTTTAGGGTTTAGGGTTCCAACCCTATAGTAATTAGTCTCAATCATATCATTTATGTTGTCAGAAATCAACCTCATATTATACATCTTAAGTCTGGTAGCTTTCATATAAGAAGAAGTCACTTTCTGTCCATCGATGTACATAATATATCAGTTAGTATCCTTATACATCCTTTTCATATCACTTAGGGTTATGTCATAAATCTTATTTAAAGAAAGCATGTTGGTTCATTCTATTGTATAAGATAATATGTCTTCAATCAACCTAAATCAGTTAACCATTTCTGGCCAGCCTTTCTTACTATTACATATATTTTATATCATGTAAATCATAACAACAAACATCAACTACACATCATATGCAATGATTATAATATATAAGTCTACCCAGTGTATTCATCACTGCATATATTTTGTCAAATACAAGTTAGACCATTTGAAAAAAAATCAATGTATATCATGTATTTCATATCGAGATGTAATATGTTAACTTCTAATTACTTCAAACATAATAATATACATGTAAAACTAATTAGTAAAATTTTAATGTAAACTAGTCAAAATATTTAGGGTGATGATATCTACCACATGTCGTAAGTTACATAGTGAATGTTTTTTAAAAAGAGAGATATTACATTTTAATTAATTTTCAAAGAGATTAATAAACAAAACATAAATAATTGAAAATAGAAGTAGGATTAATGTTTCCTACCACAATCAAAATACTAGTTATAAATGGAGCAATAGATAAAAATCTCTTGAAGTGATTTTTCTCTCTCCTCCTATCTCCCCTTCTCCCTTTTATCCTTCCCAATAAAGCATCAAAATAGAAGGGGCTTGGGCTGGCTTAGGTTATTTAATTAGGATAATGTGTCTTTAAAAAGAAAATTTTTTTGACCTAGCACAATGATACTTAAGACCCCAGCGCCACTGTACATACTTAAATTCCAAAAACCTTAGAGTTCGGTGCCACAGCAGCCCATAACTACAACATTGAAACGTTCCTTAAAAATTTTAGGAATTTAGTGAAATTTAAACTTGAGGTTATTACATTCTCCCAATAACGACATCATCATGCTTCTATCCCACTATGTTGGGTTCGCTACATGAATGCTTTTTCTCCATTGTCCATGTCAAATGTTAAATTCTCATTTAAATCTAATAAAGAAAGCTCATTTCTAATAATTTATAACCAAGTCTTTTTATGTCTACCTCTATCTTTCTTAATAAAAGTCAAATCTAACACATTTGATTTCCTAACCGGGTCATCGAAAGGCTGCCTTTTAGGTGACCAAACCATCTAAAGAAACTCTCTCTAATCTTATCTTTCATTGGAGCCACTCTAACCTTTTCATGTATACGATCATTTTGTGTCCTATCTCTAAGGTTAAAGCCACTCATCCACCTGAGCATCCTCATCTCTTTTACACCTAACTTAATTTTATGTTTCTCTTTTAATGGCCAATATTCTACACCATAAAGCATTACAGTCTAACCACCATCTTATAGAATTTTCCCTTAAGTTTGAGGGAAATGTTTCTATCACACAACAAGCCCGATGAGTTCCTTAACTTCAACCATCCAACTTGAATTCTACTAATAATATTCACATCTATTTCACCATCACTCTAAATAATAATCCAAAGATATCTACAACATGTACTCTTATTAATAACTTGATCACCCAAAGTCTAAATCCTCCCACTATAACTATTATTACTGAAATTGTACTCCATATATTCAGCTTTAGATCTACTCAAATTAAAGCCTTTATACTCTAAGGTTCACCTTCATAATTTAAGTTTACCATCAACTCTCTCTCTCTCTCTCTCTAGTCTTATCAAGAAGAAGAATATCATCAGCAAAAAGCATATACTAGGATACAACCTCTTACAAATGTATAATGAGAACATCCATGACTAAAGAAAAAAAGATATGTCATTAAGGATTATCCTTGATGCAATCCAAGTGAAATTGGAAAATGAAAATACTTGGTCAAACCACCTTGTGTCTTAACATAAGTAATAGCTTCTGCATACATAACCTTAATGACTTGAATATAAGCAATATTAACAACTTTCTTTTCTAGAACTCTCCAAAGCACTTCTCTTTGAACTTTACCAAATGCTTTCTCTAAATCAATAAATAGCATATGTAGATCCTCCTTATTCTCTATACTTCTCCATCAAACCTCTTAATAAATTTATAGCTTTCATAGTATACCTACTCGGCATGAATCTAAATTAATTTTGAGAATTATTGGTATCACATTGTAATCTATGCTTCATAACTCTCTCCCATTATTTTACAGTAGGGCACATCAACTTAATTCATCTATAATTAGCATAATCTTGTGCATCACCTTTATAATTAAAAATAGGAATCAATATACTCATTGTCCCCTCATCTGGCATCTTCTTAGTTTTCAAAATAATATTAAAAAGTTTAGTAAGTCAAGAAATTCCTTCATCTCCTAAGCATTTTCACACCTCTATTGGAATATCATCATGTCCAATAGTTTTTCCACACTTTTTCTTTAAAGACTCTAACTTCGATTTTACTAATACACCAATAAAAAAATAAAAATATTTTTTAATTAGTCTCGTATCATACATCACAGGTCAGGTGGCTTTCATGTAAGATGAGAAACCCTTCAAACTTTTAAGATTTTTTTTTGTTAACCTAGAGAAGTCCAAATCACAAACCATCTTAGCCATAACATTTATAATATCGTGCTTTAGCTTCCCTAATTTTTTCATAATTTTTTAGCACTGTCAAAATTTTTTAAGAAATTTATACATGTGTGTACAAGTGAGAGTTTTGGGGTCGTTATGTGTCCGTTTTACAAACTGATTTCACCATAACTTTCTAAATAAAATTTGTAAAGTTATGAATATTAATTTTTCTGTAATTTTTGGAATTCCTAAAAGAATTTTGTTGAATTTTCTATTGAAAATTAATTAAAATAATATTATTATATATTATTTAATTATAAAAATCTAAAATATCTAATCCCACTATTTAATATCATGATTAATAGTTTCCATTTTCTCGGTTTTGAGCCAAACAGAGAATTGCTTGTGAAATAAGAGAGGAGAAAGAGAAGTGTGAGAAATCAAAATCTGGTTTTTGAGCGACTTTGGGTCATTTTTGTTCGTCCACGCAGTTGGGAAAATTATTCTTCTATAGTTAAGGCATATTATGCCCATCTCAATTTTTAAAAATGTGAAAGTTTTGGCTAATATTTTGATTAAAATTTAGTATCGGTTCACGAAAAATGGAGATAACTTTGCACCGGTAAAATTTTCATCGTGTAACTTTTTGTATGTTGTAGATATTACGATTATGCACATTTTGAATATTTTCTAAAAGTTTTTCACCAGAGGTTTTAAAATTTGTGGGATTTTTAGTGAATAGAAAACTATCGGGATGTTGAAAAATAGTACAATAATACAATAAAAATTTTAATACATTATTTTGCACAATCCCTGATAATTTGGTAATTTATGAAAATGCGTTTTTTTTCCTAGTTGGATTTTCTGTTGTCTACCATTATACAATAGTGTGACATTTTGATACATGCTCAGTTACTCTTTAATTGTTATTATGTAATTATTGTGATTAAATTATATCTGTTGGGAGTCATAAGGGGCTAGAATCATTTGAGATTATGTATGTGTCAGGGAATTGTTGGGAGTTATAAGGGGTAGAAATCCTTTGAGATTCTATCTGAGACAGGAATATATGATGTATTATGGTGCTATAAGCATAATTAAAAAGAGAGTTATAAGGGGTCAAAATCCTTTGAGATTCTGTCTGGGTTAGAAAAATATGATCTGAACTACTCTGTGATATGAATTGCAATTTATTCATTTGTTCTATACTGTTATCTAAATCACAAAATAACTACAATGCATTTATTACATTTTCTAGTTTTTTCTATTCTCAGTTCAATGATTTATTTAAACTATAATTAACTGCTTTTAATTATTCATTAATTATTCAATAAAATATTTTATAAAAGAAGATTTGAAAATTTAGATTGATTTGTGTGGCTTGTTGAGCTGTTGTAGCTCACTGTGGTTTCACTTTTAGTTTTCAGGATCTAGGAAGGGGAAAGAGGTTGTGGACTAGTTATTCAGGATCATATATGAGATCATAGGTATTTTGTTATTTTGATTTTTGCATAGTCATGACTATTTAAATTTTTAGTTCTGTAGTTCTTGCTTGTAGCAATGTACAGTGTATATATTTTGTTGAATGTAAAAATAAATACAAAACAAATAAAAAAATTCTTTTCAAAGCGTACCCAACTTCGAGCCAGCCCCATCTTGTGCGATCTCTCCAAATGACGCACTCCTTCATTTCTCTAACCTCCCACTCGATACAAAACCTCAGAGGAACCTCTCATTTAAGGAGACTATCGCTATTCATCCGTTGAAGCAAAGAAAAGAGGATTTAGGGTTCGCCTTTCATCTTCTCCTTTTCATTGTTGTTGTTCGACTCCTTCGTCTCTCCTCTGACGGGAGACGGAGATCCCACGGATTGCCTCTTCCGCCTGTTGCCGTCCGACTTCGGCACTTCGAGGGAGGGAGGAGATCGCACGCCGCTTCTTCGGCTTCCTGTGACTATTCGGCTTTGTTGCTTCGCAGAGGGAATAGAGATTGCACGGGCAGCTTCTTCGGTTCTTCATTAGCTGTCCGACTTTGCTTCTTTGATTTTCCTTCCCTTGTTATTCGGCTTCATTGATCTTTGCAAGAGTATAATATTATATAAAAATATATATATTATGATATAAACATATCATAATATATTATTTTATAATTTATATAAATATTATATTAAAAAAAGGGAAAAGAAAAATACTTTCAAACAAATGCTGAAGACCCGCGCCATCAATTTTAGATCTGGGCGGATGGTTTTTAAATTCGAAGACCTGCGTCGTTGATTTTTAATCCGGGCAGATAGTTTTGAATCTGAAGACCTCGTGTTGTCGACCATATGTCCGACTGAGATGGTTTTAAATTTGAAGACCTCACGCAGTCGATCTTAGATCCTAGTGGGATGGTGTAAATTCGAATGCCCTATGTCGTTAACCTTAGGTCCAGGTAGGAAGAAATTCCAGCAAAAGTCTTCCCAATTTCTCCGTCGGTGGGGAGGTGACGCTGGGAGGCTGCCAAAATTTTCTTAAAAATTATGGACTTAACGTTTTTGGAAAAAAAAAGTACGAATCTCTAAGAAAATTTAAAATTGTAGAGCAATCAAATTTCGAATATTAATTAATCAATTGATTAATAAAAAATACTTAATTGACTAATACTAATTAATCAAAACTATCCTAAATTAATTAAAATTAATTGATTAATTAAATTATATAAAATATAAGAGTTATTTAAACTATAAAATTATTTCAAATTTGAGAGCAATTTAAAAATTTTTATTAAAATTCAGGAGCGTTTTAATTGACTAATTAGAGCAAGTATAAAATAAAAAAATGCATTGAATAAAATGGAGAAGGGAGGAGGGGGAGAGATCCACTAATCAACATATACTGCTCTCCAAAATCTTGTACAAATTGCTCTCCAAAACTCTTAAACTCCCTAAATCCCTTATACAAATTCTCTCAACTCTCCAAACAACTCTACCCACTCAAAATCAAACTTCTTGCATGCTCTTCAAAGCTCTCATGTACAAGCTTCTATGGCTACTTGTACGCTCTATCTTTTGCAACTGTAAGCCTCAACTACTGCAAGCCGTGGTTGCTCTCAATTACCAGCTTTGAACACCTGCAAACAAGCAATAAAAAATAAGTGCATCATAAATAAATTAAATCAATATGAGAAAATAATAAATCTAACTACTGCAGGTAGAATAAAGTACTAAAAAGCAAGAAAAGCTAAGTACGAAAAAGCCAGTAGATCAACAGTGCTAAAAGACGGGTAGGGAAGTGGACTACTGTAGTAGAAACAAGCTACGAGTACAAAACAAAACAACTAAAACACTAATTCAATGTCAAAACCTCTAAATATCAAAACCACGAACTAAAACCAACTTACAACCCTTTTAAATTCTCTAAATTACAAAACAACAAACAATCAAATTTAAACTAATGGGCAGTCTCATTTATAAGAACTTGATTGTAAGACCCACTACCCGGCAACTTTCGTAGGAAAGGAGTAAGCCCGATCTTAGGGGAAAGTTTTAGGTAAAATTGACATAACTTCTAACCCCCAATTAAAACCCCCGGCCACTTCTAATAGAAGTCGTAAGTCTGACCTCTGAGGAAAATGTTTAGGTGATAATACAGCCCTAGACTCCTCACTTGGGCAGCCTAGTCTATAGGGCTTGGTTGTAAGACCCACGCCTCAGAGGAGGTAACCCATGGCTGCTAATCAAATTTCCTGGACACTACGATCAATAATTGTTAGTGTTGTATACTGAAATCTATGGTATACCCGGCCGGACGACGAAACCATGGGATCATGATCAGGTTTACCTCCATTTTTCTCATTATTGAAACTAAAAATATCTAAAATTTATTCATCCATAATTGAGAGTTCTCTCTTACATAATAAGAGGGGTAATTAATTATGAGTGCTTGCGCTCATAGGAAGTAAGAACCCCAGATCTTTAAACCCTGACACTACCCTCAGTGGAAATCTGATAATCCATCTAATTTAAGGGAAATTAAATGGAATCCTATAGCTGCAAAGCAGGATTCATGCATTCGTGTCATTTTTCTTGAGCCAACATATTTATTTTGATGAATGAAATAAAACTTTATGGATGAGTTCTTCAGTATTTAGATATTCTAGTAGCTCTGTAATTTGTCATTTATTTCAATGAATATCGACATAAAATTTGAAATAATTTCAAACCTAGGTCCTGAGGCTTGCTTGTCACAACTCAACACGATAGGACCTGTCCTGGTCGGGTTGGCATATAAGAAGTCATTACTTTCTATCCGTTGGCATATTAGATCATATCAGTCAGCCTTCTTATACCCCTTTTCATATCATTTAGGATTATACCATATATATATATATATATATATATATATATATATATATATATATATATATATATATATATATATATATATATATATATATATATATATATATATATATATATATATATCAGGCCACCTCCTTATATACCAACCAATCAAGAATTTGGTGACAATGTCTAGTTAGAAAATTTTCAAGAATTTGGTAAAATTTAAACTTGAGGTTATTACATTAGATCTCCATTTCAAGAAAAAGTATGGGGAATGGTTGCCCTAAGGATACAAAATTTTTATATAAAAACATTTATTTATCATCATCATAATTTGTTGACTCCAAATTTGAGTGAAGAAACTTCTTGAAATATTTTTTTTATTTGAACGACATAATTTTTATTTGTTTCCTTTGTTGGACTCATGGCATTGAGATTAATAAGATGTTATCTTCGAATCACTAATCAAAGATATTGCCAACAACAAGCATTAGTAGACTGACACTATCAAATGCCCATCAATTGTCGTAATATAATATACCTTATCTTAATCGTAAAAAGGTATGATCTACATAATTTTGTTTTAATAACAACAAAAAAATGTTTTGACACATTCTTGTTAAGCATCAAAAAATCCTTCTCGGAAACTATAAATAGTTATTAATTAACTTAATTGAAGTTTTCAAAAGTTTTGGATTGTAGGAGAAGTCTTTAGTTTTAACTGTTACCTGAAGTTTTTGCCTGCTCCATTTTTTATTCCGATATTTATGCTATTTTATCTATTGCTTGTAGGTCAAGCAAGCTCGACTAATCTCAGTAGCCTTCCTTCACCTTCTTCCAATTCCATAACTTGGACATATGATACATCCTACTCCCACTTGATTTATATTTTCTCTATGTAATTGTTGCGTCCTGGAATATTCGCGGCGGTAGAGAAATATATGGTTTAACGTCTTAGCATTGTACAAAGATCCAGCACACAAGCAGATAAGAGAGAGGGTGAAACATTCATAAGAGACACCAGAGTTTTTACGTGGAAAACCCCTGAAAAGGGGGAAAATCCACGGGGTCTGGCCCAGTTTGAATGAATCCACTAGTATTTGCAATTGATTACAAATGAGGCCCTTCTTAGGCAGAAGGCCTTAGCTTGATGTTATAAATGTACGTCATATAGAACGTATTACATCGTGGGAGTTACAATAATCAACATAGACATATTTGTTTGGTTGGAAGGGCCATTGTCGGCAAGAGACAGAGGTCAGAAGGACCGTAGTCAGCAGGAGACCGGGGTCTGAAAGGTCGTTGTCTTGTGATGGAGGTCGGAGTAACCATAATAGGCGACGGAGGTCGGGAGGACCATAGTCGGCAGGAGATTGGGGTCAGAAAGACCGTTGTCCTGTGATGGAGGTCGGAGTGACCGTAGTAGGTGACAGAGGTCGGGAGGACCGTAGTCGGCAGGAGACAGGGGTCAGAAAGACCGTTGTCCTGTGATGGAGGTTGGAGTGACCGTAATAGGCGACGGAGGTTGGGAGGACCGTAGTCGGTAGGAGACTAGGGTCAGAAAGACCGTTGTCCTGTGATGGAGGTCGGAGTGACCGTAGTAGGCGACGGAGGTCGGGAGGACCGTAGTCGGTAGGAGACTGGGGTCAGAAAGATCGTTGTCCTGTGATGGAGGTCGGAGTGACCGTAGTAGATGACAGAGGTCGGGAGGACCGTAGTCGGCATGAGACTGGGGTCAGAAAGACCGTTGTCCTGTGATGGAGGTTGGAGTGACCGTAGTAGGTGACAGAGTCGGGAAGACCGTAATCGGTAGGAGATAGGAGTCTGAAAGACCGTAGTAGAAGGATGGTACTTCGATATAACTCCGGGCGTTAGGTGATGGCCTGGTGGAGCTCGGGGCCTCAAGTGACAGTCCGGTGGAAGTCCAAGCTTCAGGTAGTGGCCTGGTGGAGCATGGAGTCTCAAGTGGTGGTACGGCGGAAATCCGGGCCTCAGGTAGTGGTCCAATGGAAGTCTGGGCTTCAAAATGTGGTCCAGCAGAAGTCCGGGCCTCAGTTGGTGTTCGACGAAGCAACAACGTCAGGTGGTGGTCCGGTGGACGCGAGGGCCTCAAGTGGTGGTACGGCAGAGCTACGGCGTCAGGCGGTGGTCCGGCGAAGGCGAGGGCCTCAAGTGGTGGTCCGGCGGAGCTACGGCGTCAGGCGGTGGTTCGGCGGAGACGAGGGCCTCAAGTGGTGGTCCGGCAGAGCTACGTCGTCAGGCGGTGGTCCGGCGGAGGTGAGGGCCTCAAGTGGTGGTCCGGCGGAGCAACGGCGTCAGGCGGTGGTCCGGCGGAGGTGAGGGCCTCAAGTGGTGGTCCGGCGGAAGTCCGACGGAGGTCGAGGAAGCAAGAGCGATCTCCGATCTCTCTCTTTTTTCCTTAGGCTCAGGGATCCCTTTTCAAGAGGAGAGGGAGCTCTATTTATAGATTTATGGAGTGGCATGGCCTGTAAATAGGTGTGAGATCATGGGCGAATAGGGAGTGGTTTAAATGGATGGCCGATATTGAACCCTTCGATCGTGCACCGTTCGTTGGACATTTGGAGGTCTTAATGATGTCAGAATTTGACGATTTTGGGCTCGTTGGATTTGTCTCGTCGAGCCGTTCGATTCAAGTATAAGCTCGTTAAAATCGGAGACCGTTTGGTATCTCAAATTACGGTTTGAACCTTCCAACAGCGCTTCGGGTCCATGATTCGGACCCATTTGGGCTCGGATCGAGTTGAATTTTGTGTCATTGGGTTCGCATTTCAGAGACGCTCAGTTCGACTGTAAGTTTGCTGAAATCGAAGTTCGGATGGTTTCTGAATTAATTTTTGAAGTTTCCAATTTGATTCTGCTTCAAGATTCGTGCCCGATCAAGATAATTTTTTGATGACGTATCAGTAATAAATATTCTCCTTCCTCAAAAAGAACTTTTCCTACTAACTTCCCTTACTACATATAGTAATTATAACATTTTTTTATCATCTTGTACAATGTTGGAGCACATGACTATTTGATTAATATTATTAAATATAGTCATTAAAATTGTATAATTAATATGATCGATAAGATTTTGGCATAAAGAGAAGCCTTAATCAAAGAGGAAAAAATCAAATCCATTATCATATCGTAGGTTTATATATTGGTTGTATAATTGTTACCATCATCGATTTACTTCAAATTGAAGACAGACCCTATTAACCCAGCTTCAGCAGAATCCCCTTTGCCTTGCCTAATATCCATCAAATACTACTCTTAGTTGTCTAATTGTTGATCAGAAATGGACCCTTCTCTCATTCTGGGATTGCTCTGCTCGAGGACTTATTGAGTCTATCCCTATTCGACCACAATCCTCTAGCTGCCTATTTTGGAGAATGCATTTACTAGCTCTTTTTCTTCTTTCATTCGGGAATTTTGCAGGAATGAAAATTTGTGTGATTGGGATAGTTTTATTTGACACAAATACTATGCTTGGATGGCAATTCATTGAGGGCCTAAAACGATTGATGTTTTAGCTAGACGCAACATACAGATTCCTTCTTCTTGAATTTTTTGTCATAATTATCTGGAGTTTTTCTCACATCTTTTCTTCGAATGTGAGTATTTATTTGCATTTTTGATTGCCCTGCTACCTACCATTAATTTATTCTTACTCAGGCCGAATATACTTCAAGTATTTGAGGCTATTGAAGATATGGTTTATTCCCATGTAGGCATTGAGAATCTCTACTTCCTAATTCTTTGTTGCTCTGTTTATCATATTTCAAGAGAGAAAAATGATAGGAGGTTAATTTGGTGGAACTTTTGATAGTGTTTCTTCCTTGTGCAAAAAATCAAAAAGGTAGTGATACGGCATCGCAAAATCATCTTGATCGGGCACGAATCTCGAGGCAAAACCTAGTTGGAAACTTCAAAAATTAATTTCGGGAGCATATGAACTCCGATTTCAGCGAGCTTACAGTCAAACTGAGCGTCTCGGAAATACAAACCCAACGACACCAAGATCAACCCAATCCGAGCCCAAATGAGTCCGAATCAAAGGTTCGAAGCGCTGTTGGAAGGTTCAAACCGCAATTTGAGTTACCAAACGGTCTCCGATTTTGACGAGCTTATACTCGAATCGAGCGGCTCGACGAGACGAATCCAACGAGCCCAAGATCATCGAATTCCGACATTATTAAGGCCATCAAATGTCCAACGAACGGTGCATGATCAAAAGATTCGATATCGACCGTCCATTCAAACCACTCCCTGTTCGCCCTTGATCTCACGCCTATTTACGGGCTATGTCACTCCAGAAAAACTATAAATAGAGCCCTCATTCTACACCAGAGGGACTTAAGTGAAGAGAGAGAAGAAGAAGAGAAGGAGAAGGAGAAAGGGGAATAGGAGATTCCTCACCTCATCGACCACCGCCGCCGGAGTTTTTCCTGCCGCCTGAAGACGCCGGAGCTCTGCCGGATTTTCAGAAAACGCAGGGAATTCGCAGGATTTTGTGAAGTTCGTGGAAGAAACAAGTTGTATTTGGATTATCCCGGCTTGTGGGACGAAATCCGCCATTTGTAATCAACAAAAACACTAGTGGAAATTTGCAACTGGGCGAGGCCCCGTGGTTTTTCTCCATTTTTGGGTTTTCCACGTAAAAACTCTCAGTGTTCACTCTCTTTTCCTGTTTGTGTGTTAAACTTATGTGCAACGCTCGGACGCAAATTCATAAAACTCTACCGCCGTGTATTTTCTAACACGCAACAGGTAGTATGCATGAAAATTTCAAATTGAAAAAGTTGGTAAAACACCAAACACGGGATTTAAAATGTTTGTGTATTTAGTTTCATTTGTTTTGCATCTCTACTATGTATTGGTTGGTGCATGAGGCATCGGGCTTTCTATTCTTTTTTGTTAGGTTTCCCCCCACGCATTTCAATGGGTTAGGCATCTTTATGCCTTCGCGAAAGTGGCCTTTTCAAAGATTTCAAGTTATGATATTTCGTTGTGCCTTTCATTTTTTTTTTTTTTTTGGTCTGGTGGGATTAATTAACTGCCTTAGACAATGATGACCACCCCTCCAATCCAATGACAATCATGGGATTTTTGTGCCTTTTTTTACTATTGATTGCTATTTTTTCATTACCTGAGTTCTAGCAGTAAGGCTTTTGCCTTTCTTTTTTTGGATCGGATACTTGTGTATTTCCTTGTCTTTGTTGGGATCTTCATCCTTGGATGGGAGATTCCTATCCTTTTTGGCTGAGCATGACTCTTTTTGGGTGGCTGCTGTTGTAGCCTTTTGCTTTTATTTTTCTTTATTGTTGATGTATCATCAAAAAATTATCTTGATCGGGCATGAATCTCGAGGCAAAATCAAGCCGAAAATTTCAAAAATTAAATCCGAGATCACCTGAGCTCCGATTTCAACGAACTTATAGTCAAACTAAGCATCTCGAAAATACAAACTCAACGACACCAAATTCGACTCAATCCAAGCCCAAATGAGTCCAAATCAAGCACCCGAAGCACTGTTGGAAAGTTCAAACCATAATTTGAGTTAACAAATGGTTTCCAAATATGAAGTTCTTATAGTCGAATCGAGCGGCTCGACGAGACGAATCCAACGAGCCCAAGATCGTTGAATTCTGATATCATTAAGACCTTCAAATGTCTGACGAATGGTGCACGATCAAGAGATTCAATATCGGCCGTCCATCCGACCGCTCTCTATTTGCCCATGATCTCTCACCTATTTACAAGTCCATGTCACTCCATAATATCTATAAATAGATCTCTCATTTCTCATGAGAGGGGACCAAGCAAGAAGAAGAAGAGAAGAAGAAGATAAGGATTGGAGGGAAGAAACTCCTCCACGACCATCGCCGGAATTCTGCCCGATGCCCGAGTGACACCGGAATTTTGCCCGACGCTAAGTGACACCGGAATTCTGCCCAAGTGACATCCGAAATTCTGCCTAACGTTCGAGTGCCGAAATTCCGCTCGATCTCCAAGTGACGTCGGAACTCTGCCCGACGTTGTAACTGATTTTCAATCCTGAAGTGATTCATTGTAATCTGATCATCCTAAATTTTAAGGACGAGTCAGCCTCTTGTATTTTAAGCAAACACTAATGAAACTCTTTCAACTAGGCATGGCCCTATGGTTTTTCCCCTTTCAGGATTTTCCACGTAAAAATTTTAGTATTATCATTTCTCCTCTGTTTGTGTGCTAGATATTCGTACAACTATGAGACGGAAATTTTCTAACTCTATCACTGCGTATATTCTAATCCGCAACACTTATATTTACATTTTATTTTTCTTTTACACTTGTAACATTCTTTTTTAATGGAACGAGCTAAGCCTTTTTAGGGCCTAATTTCCCAAAAAGAAAAAAAAGACACCCTTATCGGTGAGGTAAAATAGAATGATTAACCACCTTCCAAACGTTATGGTCAATGGCTATCAATAGAAAAAAGTGAAAAGAGAAATCTTTAAGAGTGGCAATGAGTTTGGTTCATATTGAAATTTAAATTTTAAATCTGAGTCTGTCATTTTGAGTCAATCCTGAATAAATTCAGCTCAAATCTCTTAATTTATACATATAGGGTCTAAAGCAAATTATTTTAAATTCAAATCAATTGAAATTTTCGAATAATTATTTTGTAATATCAGGTTTCCAATATAAAGAACATTTAAAAAAACAGAGCCTGCTACTCATCAGGCTTCTCTACGCCCGCTTTTACATGCTGCCATTAGAAAATACTCTTCGTTCTAACTCCTGCGTGAATGAATAGATTGGCAACCAAAACTAATAATACATATCCAAAATAAGGAGCAATTGTTCACTACACTGTAATAAGTTGTTTCCTTAAGCGCAACGATGGCCGGTCCAGATCGACCGAATACTAACTCACCACTTACACTCCCTAGTCCCACATACCCGGCGAAGACTAATGCATGCGGCCCTAATCCAAAACCAAAATTACGGATGAGACATCAAGATTTTCTCTAGAGGAAGATGAAGCATTCCAAGGAGACAAGGGGGTTTTCCAGCGATTCCTTGCCTCCCATCGCCGCCCCTGAGTTTCCGCATTCCACCATATCCTGCGCCAACGTCTTCCTGCAGCGGCCGCTGCCGCTACCGCCGCCACCGACGCGGAATCGGCCACCTTCCACCACTCCGCCCCCAGCAACCGGCAGCAGAGAAGACCTCCCGTTCGCCCTCACCGCCGAAACCCCCCTACACTGCCCTCCGATGCTTGGCTTTGCCGCCGGTGAAACAGATCTCCGTCCAGACCTCTCCCCTGGGTCTCGGCACAGCGCGTTTCCGCGGCTCTTTGGAGCCGTCGACGCATCCCTCACCAAGCACATCCTCCCCCCGCTACCGCCACTGCCCTCCCTTCGCCTGGCAGGTGAGGGCGATGACGTCCTACCGCTACGACATCCCACGGCAGCAACGGAGCCTGTCATTCTCTCTTTTTTCAGCAGGATGTCACCGGAGGAACTCGATCGCTTTCGCTGAAACTTCACTAGAGATGTTGGCAGAGGCCGCTCCTCCCATGTGACCTCCGTCACAGATGTAGAAACAGAGAAGCCCTCACTGACGCTGCAGACCTCCGAAGTCCCCTCCGATCTGTCATCCCTACCGGTTTCGTTGCCCCTTTTCTTCTCGATTTCAAGATCCTCCTCTTTGGACGGTCGAGGCGTCTTCATCCTTGGAGTTTCCGAAAGGACTTCCTTCACCGTCTCTTCCTGCGTCGCCTCCGGCTCCGGCGGCGGATCTCGGCAACCTTCTACGGATCTCGACGGCTGAGGCCGTCTGCCTTTTCTCCTACTGAAGCACGCGCCCATCCTTCAACGCAGTTACCCGCCGTACAGCTCTGCGGCCACCCCACTTGTCTAGGATCTCCGGCGACGTGCGACTGCTACTGCTTAGCCATCTTTATAGTCGATTATGTGGAAAGTCAAAGGCAGCGGGATTCGTAAAGGATTTAGGGTTCTGGCGGGGAAAATTTATAAATTAAATAAAAAAAACTTATTGTGACGTTGCCAAAATTCTTAAGTATTTTTTTTTTTTTTTTTTAGAATTAAGGGATAGTATTTGACAGTGGAGCTAAAAATATTTAATGAAAAGGGTTTTTTTTTAATTCCCTCCATTTTTTTCATCTATGTTTATTTGTCATTGACAGTTTTACAAAAAATTATTTAAAAATAAACTACTAAATATAAAATGAAGTACACTTGCAATTTATATTTTATGTTCTTCATATTTTAAAAAAAATGAATAATAATATTATTGTCAATATAATCTAAAATTTCTTTTTCAATATAAGTGATTAAATTAATATTAATTCATTTATCTCCAATCGATTGCGTAGTCGATTTTTAATGATGTTCATTGCAGAAAATGCTCTTTCAACTTTTATTATTGTAACGGATAATACTAATGTCAGCTTCAATAGCCTAAAAATAAGAGGATATAATATTTTCTTTCCGTTCTTAATCATTTTTTCATCAAGACTTATTATATCTTTTAATAAAGAAAATTGTATATCAAACTGCATATTAATAATATGAATTTCCAGTTGATTGTCAAGAATCATCAAATCGGAAGAAGTGAAATCGCTTGAATATTAGTTTGTCATTTTATTTAACATCTCTTTGTTGAACGCATAGAATGATTTTGATGGATTCAAACAAGTAATATACAAAAGTAATTCATTATTAACTTATGTGAAACGATTATTCTACTCTTGTAATTGCATTTTAAGTATTGTTTAGAATATATCAACTCGGTAATTATGTAAATTTGTCATGTCTTAAAGTCCACATTGTGATCGTCCACAGGCAACCCATTTATTATTTAGATTCGGAGTGATAATTTTATGTTCAACCAAAATTGAAGACATTTTTTAATGAACTCGTCCTACTTGTTATCTCTCAGGTATTGTAATATTATTTTTTATATTTGAATAAAAGATATGGCATTCATGATGTCCTAATCTTTTCTTTGCAAAGCATCTGATAGTTCAACAGTAATTACAAGTATGTCTTTCATTAAGTGCGGACAAAAAAGAGAAGTTAAAGGATTGCACTGAATCTAATAATGCAAATGCTTCTCTTCTTTATTCAGAGCTTATGTCATCCTTCAAAATTATTTTAAACATATTAACAACTGGGGAGAACATTATAATCAATCTAATTAGTGACTCCTAATGAGAACTTCATCTTGTTTCACCAGAACGATGTAAATATATTTCTTGATTTAATCCTCGTCCAGTAAACACCTCATCAGTTTGTTATGCACTTAATGTTATATCGTGTTGTTTATCTCTTAGTTGATCACGACATTTTCATAAAACGCCGACAATCTTCATCACATTTGAAATTATAGTGAACAATAGTGCAATCTTAACATGATTTTTTGCAACTGCTACTAAAGCTAACTAAAACTGGTGTGAAAAGAAGTTAATATAATGTGCAAAACTATTATCATTTAGAAAAAGTGCTTTTATACCATTAAATTCTCCACTTAAAATGATTGCGCCATCACAACCTTAACCATGAATTTTAGAGTGAGACAAAAAAGTAATTTGAGAGGGCTTCTTCAACTCCTTTTTTGAGACATCGAGCTGGAATTTCAGGAACATATACAATACCCAAAAAATATTTAATAATATAACTTTTCTCAGTCACATATTATATAACGACAGCCATTTGTTCTTTTACTGAAACGTTTATCTTTCATCCAAAACTTACTTTTAGGGAATTCATGATTGCAAGGCTGACATGATCATCCTTTTTGCAAATATGATATTCAAATTTGATCATAAATGTTAAAACTAAATTTAAAAATAGGTATACATAATCCAGGATCTGATTGAAGATTCTCTAAATCTATTATCATATTTTTTGACGATTCACAAAATGTTCGAATTTCTTTTTTATTTTGGTCATTATCCTTCAAATTTCTTAATCCTCTATTGGTTGTAATATGCAAGATTGTGATGACTTCTTAAAATATTTCTCCATAATCTTTGTGCAAGTTGAGATTTGTGAACTACATAAAACATAAAAACTAAAACCTGAATATAAAATTAAAATGAGGCAGCAAACGAATTTTTGTTTTGTTATCCTAAACAAGAAAATAATGCATTACAATGGGTATTGAAATATGAAAACAGTAAACAATAAACTACACTAAATTTTTATATAATTTTGAAATAAGATCAAACAAGTTCATTTTTTTTTTTGTTATCCTCAACAGCAAATAGTATAATAATTACTTAAGTAAATGAAATTTTCTTTTAGAAAAAAAGAAAACTATAATCAAAACTATATATAGAAAAAAATACAAATTATTAGGGCATCTCTAACCGAACTCCAAACGCTTGAATGGAGCTCCCGGCCAGCTCCAGCCGAACTGCAAAATTTTCGCTATATGGCTGCGGGTGAACAGTGGGACGCCAATATTGGCGTTGCACTGTTCATCTCCGCCATTTTTATCACTCTACCGAACTTGTGGCGGGAAAAAAAAAAGAGGCGACGGTTACCTGCAAAAGGGTGAAAAACGCGTTCGATTGGAGATGAAATCACGGCATTTTGTAGTTTCCAGTATTTTGGAGTGAAAAATGAGATTTTCGGTTGGAGATGATCTTAGGTTTTTACGGTTTTACCTGTGCTGCCGGCTGGATCCAAGACGGGATAACAAGAAGCCCTGTGCTGCCAGCTGGATCCAAGACGGAATAACAAGAAGCAAAGAAGGGAGAGCTGCCACCTACCACTGAGTGTGAAATCCTAAAGCAAGGGCTGCTACGTGCTGCCTGCCATTACCAGACGAGAGTTTCCTGTGCTTGAAGAGAGGCGACCTCGAGGCAAAGCGAAGCGAGGTAGACTAGGGGACGAGAGATTTGTGTGACAACTTTTCTTTCTTTTCGAATATGGATCGGCGAAGGAAGCAAACTAGATACGGATCCGCTTTCCCATTTCGCATCGCCGGATCGCCCAAATGCTCCAATCCACGAACAAGTGATTTTTTTTTTTTTTCGGAGAGGGCACGTGCCCCCTTGAAGAAGGGCTTAGGGACCCTTTAATACCCTAAAGAACGGCTGCATAATACATACAATGTCAATGTAAATTTAGGCAAATATTATTTGTCGAATGATCCAAATCTGTCGTATTAAAGTAGATTTTATTTTTAATAATAATTTCTAATTACTCTTTATCTATTATTTTAAGTTCAGATTATTAAAAAAACGAAGCAAAACGCTTTACAGGAGCCACACATTCGTCCTTCTAAGAAAATAAATTTTAACTATCATTCTTCAAAATTGTAAGAAATTAATTAAAACCCTCCACATTCGTCCTTCTAAGAAAATAAATTCAGATTGAAATTAAATATACCTAAAATATTTTTAATACAATATTTTTGAGAATATTCGTATTTGATTTAAAGTGAAATAAATGTCATATAAAATTTAATTCATATGAAATTTATCCTATAATTTAATTTTAGTGTATTTGAAATTTCTCATATTCTACAAATACACAATAAATTCATTGTCATTGTCGTCATTCATTATTGGTTGCCGCCCTACGCTAATCATTGTCGCCCGTCGCCACAACTACCAACCAACGACCATCGCCACCAGGCACCAGCAACCCATTATTATCATTAGCCACTGATCATCATCATCTTTGAAAGTTTAAATTACATTTATTTTACTTTAAGCTAATAAAAAAATAATAATTACCTACATTTATTTTACACTAATTTAAATAACACTAAAATATTTTAAACACAATAATAAATTACTTTTTCAACCAAACAAACAACCATTTAGGCTGGCAAAAGAGCTCCAATGAAAGTGAAAGGTTAATGTTAAATTAATAATTTCTGTCAACAATATCCAATAAGGTTTGTGAGCTCTAATAATAATAATAATTGATATATTCTCAAAAAAAAATTATCTTGATTGGGCACGAATCTCGAGGCAAAACCCAACTTGGAAATTTCAAAAATTAATTCTGGGAACACCCGAACTCCGATTTCAATAAGCTTACAGTCAAACTGAGTGTCTCAGAAATACAAACTCAACAACACCAAATTCAACTCAATCTGAGTCCAAATGAGCCCAAATCAAGCGCCCGAAGTGCTGTTGGAAAGCTCGTACCACAATTTGAGTTACCAAACGGTCTCTTATTTTAACGAGCTTATACTCGAATCAAACGGCTCGACGAGACAAATCCAATGAGCCTAAGATCGCAGAATTTCGACATCATTAAGGCCTTCAAATGTCCAATGAACGGTGCACGATCGAAGGGTTCAACATCAACCGTCCATTCGACCACTCTCTATTCGCCCCTGATCTCACACCTATTTACAAGCCATGTCACTCCAAAAAAACTATAAATAGAGCCCTCATTCTTCACAAGAGGACTCAAGTGAGAAGAGAGAGAAGAAGAGAAGAGTAGAAGGGGAAAGGGAGAATCATCTCCTCCTCGACCACCGCCGGAGTTCTTTCCGCCGCCTGAATACGCTGGAACTCTACCGGATTTTTGGGAGACGCCTGAATTCTGCAGAATTTTGTAATTTTTCTTCAAATTAGAAGAAACGGGTTGTAAACTGATCGTCCTGACTTGTGGGACGAATCAGCTTCTTGTAATTTACAAAAACACTAATGAAACTTTTCAACTGGGCACGACCCCATGATTTTTCCCTTTTTCGGATTTTTCACATAAAAATTCTAGTGTTCATTTTCTTTTATGTTTGTGTGCTGAATATTCGTGCAACGCTCAGACGTGAATTTGTATAACTCTACCGCCGCGTATATTCTAGCCCGCAATAATAATAATAATAATAATAATAATAATAATAATAATAATAATAAATCCTTAGCATTGTTTAGAGGGAATGTTCAATATTTATTTTGATGAACCAGATTAATATAATAACTAGATTTTGTTACTACCAATGTTAAAAATTTTTTAGATCTAAAATTTGAGATTTTATAAGATTGCAAATGTCTTAATTATTTATTTATTTATTACGAGAGCGTGCCGATTTAAGAGATCACTAACTCTATTCTTAACAAATCTATTGTAAGGTGATGGCATTTATATATTTGTATTTTTTTAAAACTTTGAGCAAAATTAATCGCAACCACATGCTACATGCAACCACATGCTACATGCATGGCCTTAATTAGGGCTGGCAAAATCGGGTTACGGGTCGAGTTTGGGTCCGACCCAAAACTGACTCGAGTACATATTGGTCAACCTGAAACTGACCCTTTTTTTGCAACGGGCCGATTTTGAAATCAGGTCAGTTTCGAGTTTCCCGGGTTGATCCAAACCCAACCCAAAATTTCATATGGGTCGAAAACCTAAACCTTAACCCTACCCGTTTGGGGTCTGGGTTGACCCTAAACCCAAAATTTTTGAGTCGGGTTCGAGTTGAGTTTTCGGGTTGTGTCAAATATTGACAGCCCTAGCCTTAATCAGTTAGTTGGAGGCCTAAGCTATCAACCAACAAGCTAAAGTCAAGTTGCATGGATGTTTGTATTACACTATTACATCATATTGCTTTCTAACCAAGCATGGGTATGAGGATGGAAATAAACCCAAACTCTGGAACTTATTTATACAAAAGTTTATTTGATTCACTTGTTATTAGACAATTTCATCCAAGGGCTAAGCTACTTTTTAAATATAGAATTCCTTGCATTAAGTACTAGTTTGATTGCTTCCCTGGGATAAATATCTAAGGTTACAATCTAACAATAGATGATTTCTTGTTGCTTTTACAGATTTAAAACCATGAGACTCTAAATGAAATAACAATTGAAATGGTAACTAATTTCACATGTTTTGATCCGGTCTGAGAAAGATAACTCACTAAATTTCAACATTCATGTCCTCTTGCATGTGTTTGTGCATTGATAAGAGAATAATCGTTAAGTCCAAATTACCTATTATGATATTTGTGCTTTTAACTCTTACAATTTTTGTAGGAAATAGGTGAAAAATCATAAAAATTGATCCAACGCCATAGCTCACAGACTCAACAACATAACTTAATCTAATGCCGCAGTGCTAAAGCGCTATCCAAGAAGCGTCGCAGTGCCAAATCGCCCAGCGATATGGTAGGAGATTGTTGAACCAATGAACTAATGCAATAAATGGTGAACCGGCGTGCTAGTCCAACAACCCTACAGTGCCACCAAGCTAGTGTCATGGCACTAGCTAGTTTGGCTATTTTATAAAAGCACAAATGGTAACCTTAGTGTTCATGTAAAGAGGTGTGCACATTGTGGAGTTGTGTGTGTGTGATATAGTGTAAGGGTTTGTTTCTAAGGGAGAGAGTGGCTCTTGTATACTTATTTGGTATGTTATATTAGTGTACATCAAAGTGGAGAGGTGCAAAGGAGTTTATACCTTGGATCGGGGTCATTTCTAACCTTCCTTTTATTATTTATCTTTTATTTTATAGTTTACAACTTGTTATTTTCTTAAGTGAAATAAAATATTTGTATTGTGTAAAATCATCTCTATGTGTGGCTAAACTTTTATTTTGAATCTATGACTTGAATAGAGTAGGTTGAATCTTTGAAGTAATCATGAAGCTTTTAAACCTTCATTATGTTTATGTTTAGGCCTAATATAAACTTCAAACCTAATGTGATCTAGAGCCTCGACGTAGGAGTGGAAGAATAATTAGGGGTTTTTAAATGTAATATTGTCATAACATAGAATATAGTGGTTAGGATTATGAAATATTAAGGAGATAACAGAACTATAGTAAAGAGGAATCATAGCTAATACTCCAACAAACTCGACAAAGACAAAGAGTACTTATATTCTAATTCATGATAGGTGTAAAAAAACATATTATTTTATATTTTTATTTTCAATGAAAACTTGTTTTAGTTATTTTTTTGTAGGAAAAACTAAAGAATGGCAAAAAATTCTAAATATTCATTAATGTAACAACGTCCTATGAAATAACACCACAACGCTTACTTTAATATCACTGAGGCGCTCAAATTTTGATATGGTGGAAGCGAGTTCTCTATTTGTAAGCACTACTGTGGCAACACAAATAGCACCATAGCATTGCCAGCGCTGCGATTCAAAATTTAACTTGGTAATGTCAGACTCTATGTTTTTAATTTCCATGGCGCCACAATTTCTCACGCCTCGATGCCATTTTGCACTTGGGCACCGCAACGCTCAAATGTCCGTAGAGCCGCCGTGATGCAGTTGTAACTTTTAAGGGATATGTTCTATCAATGAAGAGGCATGACTATTTACTAAATAATTGATCCACGTCAGCAAAGGCTCTAGTTCACTTCAAGGGCGTTGTAGTGCCATTATTCAAGTGTCACAGTGCTAGTTTCCTATTAATGTTTTTTTAATAAATAGTTGTGATGTTATGTTTATAAGGAAATTCAATTACTTGTATAAATTTAATACTTTTTAGAGTATTTCTCTAGTTCCCTCTTAGAATAAAATCTAAATGAGACTAAGCTTAGTTAAAGGGTGAAGAAATGTATAGAAGATATTTTTATCCTTTTGGGTGATAACACTCTCTTATATTTTTCATTATAACATGACTATAGTGAAAATGAGTTTGTTAGTTATTTATTCTATGTCTAGCTAATTCTCTTTTTTTGAATTAATGATATGATGTGCATGAAAAAGTATTAATGAAGATACTTGTTTTATAACTATTAAAAAATGTTTTTAATATTATATCATTCTTTATTTAATACAAATAGTGGTCATATGTGTAGTTAAAATATAGTGTGATATATAGCCATAATGGATGAATACATGAACAACTAGGAATATTGAGATAGGATGTTTGCATGCTTAAATATAGGATATAAAATATTCTAGGTTTTTTAGGAGATAATATAATTGTAGGAGGCCAGCAGATATCATTTTCACCCTTATAAGCTTGGCAGAGATCTAGGGATATATATGTTCTAAATCACATTATCTTGAAAAGTTTTATTAGGAAAGATTTTTATAGCGATGTGTGATGTC
The DNA here is from genome assembly GCA_016618105.1 of Dendrobium huoshanense. Taxonomy (NCBI): domain Eukaryota; kingdom Viridiplantae; phylum Streptophyta; class Magnoliopsida; order Asparagales; family Orchidaceae; genus Dendrobium; species Dendrobium huoshanense. The sequence goes on along the minus strand of CM028355.1, from coordinate 57,031,342 downwards.
AGCGACATTATTGTGGGTGTCATTCGTGGATAAAAGAGATATAAGAAATTTCATGTCATTTTTTATACTAGTAAAATATTAAATTATGCACAATATAATTATACAACTACTGAAAAAGAATTACTAGATATTGCATTTGCTTTTAATAAATTTAGATCATACTTAATTGGCACTAAAGTAGTTATTTTTACTAATCATTATGTTATCAAATATCTTATGACAAAGAAAGATGCTAAACTTAGATTAGTTATGTGGATTTTTCTATTACAATAATTTGAGAGAAACTTTTTATAAAAAGGGTACTAAAAATTAAATTGTGGATCATCATTCTAGATTTTATATTAAAAAGTATGCATCTTATAAGAGTGAAATTAATATTTCTGATGAACAATTATTTTCTCTTCATTTGAACAAATCACCTTGTTATGCTGACATTGTTAATTTTAATTTTAGTGGTTACTTATAATTTATCGTCAATTCAAAAGAGGAAGTTCCTATATTATATTAAGTTTTATTTTTGGAATGAACCTTATTTATTTAAATCATGTAATGATCAAATTATGAGATGTGACGTCACTAAATAAGAAATAAAATTAATCATTAAGGAGTATCATGATTCTCATTATGGGGGACACTTCAGGCCGGGATTTTAGAACTCAATTTAGATTTTTTTTTTTTTTTTTTTTTTGCCTACTTTATTCAAGAAAGTAAATAAATACATTAAGAAATGTGATCAATGTCAAATAGTAAGAAATATTTCAAAAAGAAATATAATACCTTTGAACTATATTTTGAAAATAAAAATATTTAATATTTAGGGATTGGATTTTATGGGACCTTTTGTGTCATCCCATAGAAATCAATATATTCTTAATATTGTAGATTATATTTCAAAATTGATTAAAGGTGTGGAAACCTCTAAAATTGATGCTTAAATTATGATTAATTCTTTAAAGAAAAATATTTTTTTCTAGGTTTGAAATGCTAAGAGTTTTAATCACTGATGGAGAAAGTCATTTCTATAATAAAAGAATAGAAATAATGTTAAGGAAATATAGGATTTATCATAGGATAGCTAATGCTTTTCATCCTCAAATTAATGGTCAGGCTAAAATTAACAATAGAGAGATTAAACAAATCTTGAAAAAATGATCAGTTCTAATTGGAAAGATTTTGCGATTAAATTAGATGATGCATTATTGACCTATATAACTATTTTTAAGACTTTTATTGGTATGCCTCCTTATAAATTAAATTTTAAAAAAGCTTGTCACCTTCCTGTGAAACTTAAGCACAAAATATTCTTGGCAATTAAAGAATTAAATTTTAGTTTGAAGGTATTAAAAAAAGAGATTGATATAATTGAGTGAATTGAAAGAAATTGAAAATAAAGTTTATGAAAATGCAAGTATTTATAAGAAAAAAGTTAAAAAAAAAATAGCATGATAGTAAACTTCTTAAAAAATAATTCACTTCTGAATAAGATGTTTTACTTTTTAATTATAGACTTAACCTTTCCCAAAAAAATTAAAATCTAGATGATCTGGACCTTTCATTGTTATAAGAATATTTTCACATGGAACTGTGAAAATTCAAGATAAGAACAGCATACATGTTTTCAAAGTAAATGACCACATATTGAAACCTTATTTAGGTGCAAACATTGATCGATTGTGAAATATAACTAAATTGGTTCATCATGAAATAAAATAATTAGTATAGCCTGTCTTAAGACTATAAACATAGCTCTTATGGGGGCAATCAACTTATGTCGTTAGTAAGCTTATTGTGATGTTTTAGGGTGGTGCTGAATGCACTAGCTATCTTGTGCGCACATATTTTGTACCTTTCTATCACTCATATGAAAATATGTGTTATTTATTAAAGTTTATGTTCTTGTTATTTATATTTGCATGAGGATGTATCATAGTGTATGCTTTTTGCTGATGATATTTTTCTAGTTAATAAGGCTATAGAGGGGGTTGAAGGTAAACTCAAACTATGGAAGTCAACTTTAAAGTCTAAATTTTTTTTTATTTGAGTAGATCTAAAATCAAATATATAGAGTATAATTTTAGTAGTAATAGATATAGTGGGGGGTTTGTGACTTTGAGCTATCAAGTCATTAATAAGTGTACTCGTTTTAAATATCTTGGGTTTATTATTTAGAGTGATGGTGAAATAGATGGGGATATTATTAGTAGAATTCAAGTTGGTTTGTTGAAGTGAAGGAATGCTTCAGATTTGTTGTATGATAAAAAAAAAGTACCACTCAAACTTATGGAAATTTTTATAAGATGGCGGTGAGACCCTAAACCCTAAAATTATGTAAAATTAAGATAATAATAAAATCCTAGGTCGTAGTTCAAATGAACACTACTTTATAATTCATATATTAGAAAATTTAATTATTTATTGACTTAAATCATTTAAATTATTGACTTAACTTGAATTTATAAGTTATATATTTATAAATTTACTGTTGAATTGAAGATGAATAATTAAGGTTAAAGAATATATATGACTAAATTAAAATTAAAAATCATAAGCAACTTGAATTTAAGATTCAAAATATAAGATAAAAAAACTAGTATAAATATTGTTGAACTTACAAAATTTTAATTTTAACTAAAAACACTTCTGATCTTTAAGCTATATTATTCAATTTAGAATTCAAAAGGTAATGATTATATTTATGACATGTGAATTCAAATTAAGCAATAATAAAGATGACTAGTTAGGATAATTATTAGTATTTTTCAAGCTATAATTATAACTTTGTTCATTTTCACTACTTCTAGACCATGATATATTATCCTATATTTTAGTAATTTTAAATTATCAATTTCTATTTATTTATTTATTTAATCATAATTATAGATTACTTAATTTGTTTGAGGACAAGCAAGAGTTTAAGTTGGAGAGAATTTGATAAGTGTAAATTTCATATTATTTTATGTATTTTATTTTCAGTGAATTTAGCTATTTTTGTGCAAGATAAATTAAAGAATGACAAAATTTAAATAGTCAATAGCGTCGTGGCATCCGACTAAATAACGCTACATTGCTTACTTCAATACCACCAAAGCACTCAAATTCTGACATGTTAGCATCGAAATCTCTATTTACAAGTGTTGTGGCGGCAACACAAACAGTGTCATAGCATTGTCAGCATCGCAACATAAGAAAGTTAGCTTGGTAGTGCCAGATTCTCTATTGTTAAATGTCACGGTGCCATATATTATCACGCCTTGCCTCTATTTTTGTACTTGGGCCCCACATCATCATGGCATTGCAGTTGTAACTTTTAAGGGACATGTTCTATCAGCGAAGAGATGCAACTGTTCACTAAGTAACTGATCCACATTAGCAAGCACCGCAGTGGTGTAAAAGCTTCAACATTGAGGTGCTAGTTAACTTCAAGGGCATCGCGGCGCCATTATTTGAAGCGCCATAATGCAAATTATCTATTTATATTTTTTTATAAATAGTTGTGAAGCTATATTTGTAAGAGAGTTCAGTCACTTGTGTAAATTTAATACTTTTTAGGATACTTCTCTAGTTCCCTCTAAGAGTAAAATCTAAGGTATGCAAGCAGTGGTGGAGCCAAAAAATGTATTTAGGGGGGGGGGGGGGGGGGGGGGATGCTAAAAATTTTTTTTTTTCGCTCAACTTTTTACATCCAGGCTTCAAACTGGCAAAGTCAATTTTATTTTTTTTTTCAAATTATTTATTAAGAATGTAGAATATTAAAAATAAAATAATAAACAACTTATAGTAAAAAAAAACTTTGATAGCATAGAAAAAAAATTTAGCTACTTTGGTAGTAAAAAAAAAACTTTTTCTATAAAAAATTATTTAAAAAATAGGTAGAAAACATTAGCAAAAAAATATGATTATTATTTTAATAGTAAAATAGTTAGAAAATTGTCCCAAATAAATCCTAATTATATAATATTTATAAAAGTTCTATAACATAAAATTATATGATATCTTTTTCAAATTAAAAAAAATTAACATGTGAATTTTTATTATATTTCAATAGCATGAAATTCCATATATAAAGAAATTAAAAAATAATAAAAATATCAGCTTTAAAATATATGATAAAATAATAAATTATAAGATTAAAAAAGTAACATATTAGAAATGAAAGTGTATAAGATATACTTTGATCATTTCTGATGATCTCACTCTCTTGTATTTTTTATTCTTTTTTGAGTTTAATTAAAATGAGTTTTCTAGTTATTCATTCTATGTATGCCTAATTATTTTATATTGGAATGATAATATAAAGTGCATGTTAAAGTATTAATGAAGACCCTTATTCTATAAATATTAAAAGATATTTTCAATATTTTCTTGCTCTTTATTTAATGTGTATAGTGATCATATATATGTGTAGTTAAAATATAGTATGATGAATATCCTCGACGGAGGAATACAAAAACAACTAGGAATATTGAGATAGAATGTTAACATGCCTAGACATAAGATGTACAATGTTCTAGGTTTCCAAGAAGATATTACAATTATAGGAGGTCAACATATATCATTTTCACCCCTACAAGATCAACAAAGATCTAGGGAAGCATATGTTGTGTATCATATTACCTTAAAGAGTTTCATTATGAAAGCTATACAATTTATACTCATCAATCCAAAATACTTTTATTAAATAATGTATCAAATGTTTCTATTGTTTTATTTAGTGATAGAATTTTCAAAAATATTATTTTTATTTTAGTAGGATAATTATTGCAATTAGAGTAAATAGTAGTAGTTTGTTACAATTAAAACATACTTCTCATGGATTCGATATTCTACTCTATCATTTTATTGCTTGATTTAGTACTTAATATATTTGTGTATATTAAGTGAGGTTTATTATTATTTATATCAAAAAAAAATCTTAAGCATTATTTAGGGGTGAGAGAGTCTTAGATTTTTATACAATTCAAAAGTTCACTCCACGACCCCCATCAAATCACATGGGTAATAAGAAGAAAATCATTATAATGCAATCATGTATTTTTAAATATCATATGTTCAGAACTTTTATAAATAGTGAATTTACCTTCCACATTTGTTGTAACACCCTAAGACTTAAAAGGGGAATTTAAACCTAATTTTCTATACTTCTATACCTCTAAGTTTCTTATTTCCAACTATATTTCTTTGCTATCAGTGTAGTAGTGGAGCATAGACTTTGCTAGAAAATCAGCTTTTAGCATCTACCTCACTTAGTTTGAAGTTTTGGCTACCAACTAAAAGGTCTTAGGTTTGAGTTTATATATGTGATGTATGTGTGAGTTTCCTTAATTTGCCTAAATGTCCCCAAAAAAATTTCTTGCATGCTTTCACAAAATGCTTTATGAGTTTCAAGAACCCCAATCCCTCTTTATTTATTGTCACTTTTGAGAAAAATGGCTTAAATATAGAATAGTATGCTTAATACGAGTACAATTTAACCCTAAATCTGGACAAAGAGACAAGAGATTGTCACTCTTTCTAATATTATTTAAAATATAAGAGGAATAGAAGATATTAAACTTTATAAGGTTCCCTCGCATGTTGATTTTGCTAGCTCACGCATACAAAGGAAAGTTTTTTCCAAGAAGATGCAAACACATTCATTATTCATTAAAAGCTCTAGATACCAAAAGCACTGCAAATGTCTAAAATTCTAAAGAAAAACAGAGACGTTGGGCTCTCCAGCATGAACTACAAATGAGTACATAAAACTTTTTTGGGGGGACATTTGCAAAATTTAAAGTATCTATTATTTGCAAAATTTAAATGTAAAATTGCTTTAAAGAAAAAGAAGAAAATAAGAATGTTCCTTTATAAAGTTGTTACCGAAATAGTATCTGTCATTTGCAAATTTTAAATGTAAAATTGCTTTCATATTACTGAAAAAAAAAAATTACCTTATTTCCCCTCATGTACATTATAATACATAAAAATTGTTGTGTCCTGGAGTATTCGTGGCGGTAGAGAAATATAAAGTTTAGTGTCTTAGTGTTGTAAGAAAATCCAGCACGCAATCAGAGAATTCATATGAGTCACCAAAATCTTTACGTGGAAAACCCTTGAAAAGGGAGAAAATCATGGGGCATAGCCCAGTTTGAATGAATCCACTAGTATTTGTAGTTGATTACAAATGAGGCCTTTCTTTGGGGGAAGACCTTAGCTTGATGTACATTTTATAGAGTACACTACATAGTGGGAATACAAAGAATCATTGTTGATATATTTTTTTGGTCGGATGGACTATAGTCAGTGGGAGCCGTAAGTCAAAAGGACCGTAGTCGGCAGACGACGGAGGTCGAAAGGATTGTAGTCGATGGGCTACATAAGTCGGAAGGACCGTAGTCGGCGGGCGACGGAGGTCGAAAGGACTGTAGTTGGTGGGCAACATAAGTCAGAAGGACCGTAGTCGGTGGGAGACGGAAGTCAAAAGGATAGTAGTCAGTACGCTATGTAAGTTTGCATGACCATAGTCAGCAAGCGACAGAGGTCGAAAGGACTGTACTCGGTGGGCGACGTAAGTCAGAATGACCATAGTCCGCGAGCGATGGAGGCTGGTAAATACTGTTGTCTGGCGATGAAGATCGGAAGGACTGTGTCAAGTAGAAGTCCAGCAATGGAACAAAATCCAGCATCTGATAGATATCCGACGAAAGTCCGATAACATATAGAAGTCCGACGTCGGGTAGAAACTTGGCGACAAGCGGAGGTCCAGCATCAGGTAGAAGTTTATCGTCAGTTCAATTGGCAGTCGAGGACTCCGGCGTTAGATGGTATTCGGGCAGAACTCCGGCGTCACTAGGAGTTCGGGTGAAACCCCGGCGTAACTTGGAGGTCGGGCAGAATTCTGACGTCACTTGGAGGTCAGACGGAATTTTGACGTCACTTGGAAATTAAGTCGGGCGGAATTCCGGCAGCATTTGAAAGTCGAGAAGAATTTAGGCATCATTTGGGAAAAATTCAGGCGTCTCGTGGACGTTGGGCAGAATTCTGGCATCACTTGGGCAGAATTTCGGCGGTGGTGGTCGATGAGGAGTTTCTTAACTCCTATCCTCCTCCTTCTTCTCTTCTTCTTCCTTCTTCTGTCCCCTCTCAAGAAAAATGAGAGGCTATTTATAGTTTTTTTAGGATGGAATGACTCGTAAATAAGAGGAGGATCAAGGGAAAATAGGGAGTGGATTGGATGGACGGTCGATATTAAATCTCTTGATTGTCGACGGCTCATCAGACATTTGAAGGTCTTAATGAAATCATGATTAAGTGATCTTGGGCTCATTAGATTTGTCTCGTCGAGCTGCTAGATTCGATTATAAGCATGTTATGTTTGAAAACCGTTTGGTAATCTAAATTGTGGTTCAAACCTTCTAACAGTGCTTCAGGTCCTTGATTCGGACCCGTTTGTGCTCAGATTGGGTTGAATTTGGTGTCGTTGGATTTGTATTTCTGAGATGCTCAGTTCGATTATAAGTTTGTTGAAATCGGAGTTCATATGATCCCAGATTTAATTTTTGGGGTTTCCAACTTGATTTTGCCTCGAGATTCATGGCCAATCAAGATAAATTTTTATGACATATAAAAAATGATTGTTAAAATATCAAATAAAGGAAATGTTGCGTCCTGTAGTATTTGTTGCTGTATAGAAATATAAAGAATAGCGTCTTAGCATTGTATGAAGATTCAGCACGCACACAGATAAAAGGAGAGGGTGCAACATTCACAAGAGACACCAAGATTTTTACGTGAAAAATCCTAAAAAGGGGAAAAACCATGGGGCCTAGCATAGTTTGAATGAATCCACTATTATTTGTAGTCGATTACAAATGAGGCCCTTGCTTAAGGGGAAGGCCTTGGCTTGATATACATTATATGAAGTACATGATTGAATACAAAGAGTCACTATTGACATGTTCGTTTGGTTAGAATGACCATAGATGATGGAGGTCGAAAGGACCGTAGTCGACGGGCGACGGAGGTCCGAAGAATATTTGTCTGATGATGGAGGACAGAAGGACGGTGTGAGGTAGAAGTCCAGCAATGGATACAAATCCAACATCAGATAAATGTCCGGCAAAAATCTGACAACGAGAAGAAGTTTGACGTCGGGTAGAAATTTGGCGACTAGCGGAGATCCGACGTCGGGTAGAACTCTAACATCAGTCGGCGGTCTGGAGAACTTGAGCATTAGATGGTATTCGGGAAAAACTTCGGCATTAGTTGGGCAGAATTTTGATGTCACTTGAAAGTCGGGCAGAATTCTGGCAGCACTTGGAAGTCGAACAGAACTCCGACGTCACTTGAACGTCGAGCAGAACTCCGGCGATTGTCGAGGAGTTTATTCCCTCCTTCCCTTCTTCTCTTCCCTTCTCTTTCTTATTTTCTTCTTCTTGCTTAGGTCCCCTCTCAAGAGAAATAAGGGGCTATTTATAGTTTTTTTAGGATGTCATGACCCGTAAATAGGAAGAGGATCAAGGGAAAATGTGGAGTAGTTCAGATGGACGGCCGATGAATCCCTTGATCGTGGACTTCGGTCCATTTTCGTACAAAATTTATCCATAGAGCAAGTCATCCATGAACGAATACACTTCGTCTGAACGGAATTTGTCCAGAGGGCAAATCGTCCCGTACAATCTGCATGTGTATATATTTGATTGAGATATTTTTGAAGAGAGAGAAAAGCCTAGGAGAGAGAAAAATGAAGGAAGAAAAGTGATTTTTGGGCGACTTCGGTCCATTTTCGTACGCGCCGTAGTTGGAAAAGTTGACCGACTCAAGGTAAGACACATTCCGCCTCTCTCAATTTTTAGAAATGTGGATTTTAACGACTTTTCTGTTTCAAATTTCGTTTCCGTTAGCCAAAATCTGGTATTATTTCGTACTGGTGAATATTTTACCGTGTAACTTTTGGTATATTTTTTAGACGATATTTTTGCACGTTTTGAGTATTTTCTAGAAGATTTTTACCGGTTATTTTGAATTCTGCGGTGTTCTAAGTGAATTACGAATTATCTGGATGTTAAAAAATATTTCGTCAAAACAATGAAAGCCTTGAAATGATGTTTTACGCTATCTGTGGTAATTTAGTAAATTTCTGAAATTGTGAATTCTGTGGAATTTTCATATACTGTCGTTATGCCGCTAATGATTTTTCTGATGAAATATCTGATTTTCTGAATTTGATGCTTTGATGTGTTTGTATGATATCAGAAGGGAGTTATAAGGGGTCGAAATCCTTTGTGATTCCGTTGTCAGGGTTAGGGAAGGGAGGCATAAGGGGTCAGAATCCATTGAGATTCTGTCTGTGTCAGGGAAGGGAGACATAAGGGGCCATAATCTATTGAGATTCTATCTGTGTCCGGCAATCTAATATGTGTTATCTGATATGTGAAATGTGATTTTATCTGATTTGAAATCTGATTTGTATGATTCTGTTTATTCTGTACGATTCTGTCTGTTATGTGAAATCTGACTTGAATATTATGTTATATGAAATGAATTTCGTTTGTGATTTGATTTTTGTTTGATCAAGTATCTGTATTCTATCTGCTTATATGATTTCTGCACGATTATCTGAATTCTGTACGGCTACTCTTCTGATGTATTTTCTGATGTGTGTTTCTGGAGATTTTGATTGGCTGGTGTAATCTTGCTGAGCTGTTAGCTCATTCTTGTTATCTGCATGGTTTTCAGGTTCTGCCCACATGAAGTTAAGGGTGGTTATGCCCCTAGGTGAGATCAAGCAATTGGAGGCAAAACATTCAGCAGATTAATGGCCGTTGCTATCATGTTTTTTTTTTGGTCATTTTTATTCAATGTTTAAATTTGGTTCATACCAAGTTGGACCAACTTTTTTTTATTTAGACTACTTCAGGAATTTTATAATGAATTAAAGAGTTTCTATTGATTTTCAGTTAAGTTTCATGGGTAGCTCAAGAGTTTCACTTGAATCCCATATTTTTATGACGCTTCATTAACAATTCGTTTTTGTTATATCTAAATTTATTTTTGAATTACACTCGATCTTACTAGCAGGTGCCCTATAAGAGATGATCTAGAACTTGTGCGTGAGAACGAAGAGAGAGCTATTAACTAGAAATTTTTGTAAGGAAATGTTCATTAAAAATTAATTAATTACTTGTTTTTTAGTTACACTGTTTCAATTTTTGTTTAAAAATAATAATTTTACTTTTTTTAGTCTAAACAAAATTTGAAACAGTGTAACTAAAAAAAGTAAAATTAATAATTAAGTTTTTTATTAATTAATGAATAAAAAATAAATTTGAAATTAAAAATTTTAAAAATTATTTATTTTTAATTAATGAATTTTTAAATTAATTTTAAATTAAATATATTTATTTTTAAACAAGGTCATTTTTAAAAATATTAAAAATAAAATAAAAATTTTTGTTTAAAAAAATTAATAAAAACTATTATTTAAAAATGAAATAAAATTTTTGTAATATCAATTAATTTGTGTTTAAAAATAAAAATTTTAATGTTTTATTCATATAAAAATAAATTTAATTTCAAAAAAGAGATAATTTTTAAGAAACCGGAACCATTATAATCCGGATTAACGAATTCCGGTTTCTTTTTAAATAAAAAAACAAAATTTCATAAAATTAAAAAAGGGATAAGTAAATAAAAAATTAAGACTATAGAAACTGGAGAAACACGATCAAAGCAAAAAATCGGATAATCAAATTTAGATTTCTATTGACACGTGAGAATTAAGTTTCATGTTTGCTCCTTTTTTAAATTTTCTTTAACCAGATTTTTAAAATATGCTACTTTCTACAAGGGGAGGCCTGAGGGGTAGGCATAAATTATCCCTTGATGGCGTAATTTGATTTTATTATTTATTAAACTAGTTCCATTTTACCAGAATCATACAACACGGTCCAAAATAAAATAAAATACTTCATGATTTGTTGGGGAGGGGGGAGTAATTGCAGCGTTCAAAAATAATGAACATTCTTGGCTGGCGCCTTCTCATGAAGACTGGCTCATTAATAATAGTAGGTAAGGATGCATCTACTAACGGTTAACTGAGCCGTCCGCAAAAACGCGGTTCCCATGAGTTCGACCCAGGAGGCAGATCCATCCACGTGGTAAGCATCCGACGGTCTCTAAAGCCAATAAATATTCCTTCCCCCTCCTCACATCCTCTTCGTCGCGCCTTGAAATCCAAATCGTAAAAGGAAAAAAAAAAATACACAAAAGCGGCTGAATTCAGGAGGCGGCGGAGGACAGAGAGGAGGGGATGGTATTCTTCTGCTTCTTGGTGGACACCAGGGAGATGGTGAGGAGCTCGAAGCCGGCTGCGGGGATATGCTCGAGATGTGGCGGCGGGGCGAGCGTCGCCGACATGGAGACCGCCACCAGGTTCTGCTACGTGCCTGTCTACCGGAGGACGTGGCGTGCCATCATTTGCACCTTCTGTGGGGCCCTCCTCAAGTCCTACTACCGCCGTCATCTTCGCCGCCCGTAAGATACCACAACAGCTCCGGTAAGCAACCTGCATGCCAATCGAATATTTTAATCTATAATAATATTTTTATTTGTATGGGGCTATGTGAAATTGTAATTTTTTTTTATTTGATGTAATACAATAAAATATATATAGATCGAATTTTTCGAGCTGTAGTTATCCCAGTGTGTGGCGTAATAATCAATTTTTTTTTTTTTTTTTTTTGTAAATGAGTGCAAATGAATTAGTTAAGGCATGGCTTGCTTGGTCGGAATTCTTAGGAAGCAAGTTACACTTTTTTTTTTTTCTTTTTTGAACTTCATCTCGTGCCCCCTCTCTCGTCTGCCGGCTGCCGGACTTCTCGACGAAGCAACAAGATATGGATCTTATCTCCTGGTGCACTTTAAGTATCACTTAATTTTCAATTATCATATGAATATATTATGTTTTGGCTACAAGTAGGATTTAATAAATCCTGAGAAATTATTTCGCATGACGATCATAATCGTGGAGTAATGATTCTTTTTAGGATTTAAAATTTGTGCGAATTTGTAACTTAATCAGAAACTTACAAAGGAGATGGATATTGAACTTAAATGGCAACATGACAATAAATGTTGCCATCCTCTTAAATTTATGTGAAGCTCTGATTAGGGCCAAGTCATATCATAACTTCTTTCTGTATATCATAACTTCATATTAAATTTTAGTAATAACATTAAAACTTCGTATTTATAAAATAAGACTAATTATTTTAATAAATTATTTATTTGTTTTTTAAAATATAAAATTGTTATTTAAAACAAGAATGACAAAAAAAAATTTATTAAATCATTTGTTACCCAGGAAAAAAATGATTTGACTAGAATTAAGCTTACTTTTAAATAATAATAATAATAATAATAATAATGTTTATTAAAATCTCTTTTATCAACAATCAAATAGTTTGCACGAAAAACGGACTCTTTGCAAATAAGTTTAGGAGAGTCATAAATTGCTATTAAAAGTCCGCGGGCCGAAGCATGTTCCTACATGAATAAATAGAAGCTAAAATTTATTAATTGGGTGGCAGGCTACAGCTGCCTGTCAAATAATTAGTTGTGAAATAATTATTAAAAATTAAATATTTTAATGTTAAAAATATTATAACTTTTTTTTCTGAAGAAAATTATATTCTATTCTAACAAATTTGATTTATGAAAAAACATCTTATTAAAAAATTGTGGAAAAACTTACAATAAAAACCTCATACAGAAGGAAGCATTAAATTGATTAATTATTATAGCATTTAATATTATTTATTGCTCTCCTTGTACTGTTAAGATCAATGCCATGATATATGTACGACAGAGTTAAATGGTACGCAGCATGTTGTTTTGTCTCAATGTCCATGCTCATTAAATGTGGTTCATTGTTATTTTAAATCTCAGTGATTTAAAGATAATTTTGCCCGAAAACTCTATGAGACGTATCATTCATTTTACAGAAGAAATACCATCCTTAAATAAAATTAAACTATTAAATAAAAAGAAGTGATTTTAAAAATAAATACAATTAATTTATTTGACATCAACAAAATATAATCATAATAGAAAAAAAAATGATAGAAAGAATGTAAAACTACAAAATTGGATAAATTTTCTGAAATATTTTTTTAATAACTGCATGATAAAATAAATAAATTTAAATAAAATATTAGATAATAAAATTAAACTCTTAAATATTCACAAATACAATAATGGCAGTATAAGAGAACCACAGAATTATATGAAATTAAGAGAGCAGATTATACCGTCATTTTATAATAAAATTAAAATTAGCCCCAATATGTTAAGAGATTTTCCCCCAAAAGAAACATTTTTAAGTTGAAAAAAATATATTATTTCAATTAATTCAAACAGCTTACTATTTCTCAAGGAAAGACGTAATAAATTACGAATATTGCAGAGCGCCGAGAAATAAATTGGTTTGAGGTAACGAGCATGTTTTTGGCTTGTTATGATATGAGCAAATATCATGCTCAGTATAAGATTCTGCTATGAACAAGTACGTGGTAAAGTATAATGCATTAATATCCCTGGAACAGATAGATATAGGCTCAACTAAAGAGTGCAGCGATATAATCAAATTATTTTACAAAATTTCAGTGTTAGTTTGCAGAACAAGGGACAAAATAAGAAAATATCAAATTACTCACTTTCCATGCTTTATTTGCAAGAGGGGAATTTGTGTGTGCCTCCTCTCAGAGAGAGCGAAAGAGAGAGAGAGAGAGAGAGTCCCTAGGAAACAGCAAAATCTTTCAGGCAACTGAATTGCCATTTTCTTCAAGCTCTTTGTTCAACATAAGAACCAGAAATTCCAGAGGTGCCAAGAAGAGTGACCTGCAGATTCGTGAAGTTAAAATGAGTTGGGTGTCTATATCTAGTGGAATAGTTATGTTACCGTGTGCAAGTAATTTATCAAAATGAAAAATTTTATAGCCCAAAATTAATGAAAACTAATTTCACAACTTTCATTAGACAACTAAAGATTCAACAATCAACACTATCGATCATGCTCAAAATTAAAAAACTAGCCTCATAATAATCAACTAAAGATAGCTGTACAGATGCAATTGTCTCAGAAGTAAATGTTTTCCACTTTCAAGCATTAGTGCTAAAGGATGAGACATAATCACCATCAACAAGCTGCACAATCAATATTAGGTTCCTCTTCAAGTCAATAATCTTCATCAATAAGCTGCACAATCAAATATTAGGTTCCGCTTCAAGTAAAAAATCTGCCGCACATTATGAATTCCCAACATGAATCAACATTCTCGAAAACTCCTACAAAATAATTAAATATAAACTCTTTATGTGAAGTTCAATGAAAAGATATACCCAAGTCCAAGATTTAACGCCAAAAGACTATCTGCATCATAGATCTCTTTACGTTCAAAAGACATAAATTCCTCCATCTGATTCAAACTCTGTCCATCATATTTCTCTATAAACAATCTATTTTCATGTTGCAAACCTTTTCTTTTTTTTTTTTTTTTTTTCAAAAGATAATAATTTTATTCCATAAATAAAAAAAAAAAGAGTACATCAAGGGAAACCCAACATAAGCCCAGAAATAAAAACCTGATACAAAAGAAGATAACAGTGGGAAGCTCAAACAAGAAGAAAAAGGAACATAAGACCAGCGGACTCAGTAAAGGCACAGACTACCAATCATTCCAAATCCATGCACGGACCATCCAGAGGAGAGATTGAGCAATAATCCGCAGGGCCAAAAAGGAAACCATCTATAAAAAACATCAAAGGCCAACCAAGGATAGCACAACCAAAAAAGGTTATCGTTTAGATTTCTGCTTCCGACATTTATTTACCCAAAATTGATCATCTCGCAAAATAATATCCTGATTACCCGCATGCACTTCTTCAACCTCAGAAGAAGATGAGCATTCAAGCCAATCGGTTTTCCATCTAACACTGTCCCCCGGTCTATCACCCACATGGGCAGCTAAATCATTAGCAGAAATTAAATTGATAGGGACCTCTACAAGCTGGCCATAGACCTGAACAGTAGGAGAAGAAGCAGTAGGTACCACTTCACAAGCAACCACAACCAAATCCACTGGAGTAAGAGGAGAAAAAGGGTGGACTGAACCGCAAGACAGCTCATGCCCAACATCCCTATTAATCTCACAAAAACATTATTCTTCTCCACAGAAATAGTAGTAGGAGCACCCCTAGGACTACCCAACTTGTTAGAATTCGAAACAATAGCACAACTCAACAGATCAACCACAACGTGAGACGAAGACACAGGCCCAATAGGCAAGACCTCTACAGAAACTGGGGGAGGCAACTCAGCTAAATGATCTGCAATAGCAACAGCATCTGCATCACTATTCCCAACAGCAACATCAACAGGACTACAAGCATGATAAACTTCAGCATTATCCTTACAACAAGAATCAAGCTCAATAGAAGCCTTAGAACAAGCCAAAGTTAAAAGCAAAACACCCTCCTCAACCAAAACAACATTAACCCACCCGACAATGACATTGGGGTCCGACATTAATTCCAAATTATTGACAGCAGGAGAGTTAACCAAGGAGACAACAATAGGCCGAAGCACAGCAACCCCAGTGGCCTCCCCCTGATCAAAATCCTTGACAGAACAAGAGGGCTTAACAGATACAGAAAAAGGGACACAATTTTAGACCGACATTGAGCAAAAAAAGGGGGGAATTCCTCCATTTCAACATTTTGGATATAACCAAGCTTCTCAAGACCAATCCAGATGTTGTCCGGATAATTTTTCGTGATATCAATCTCAACCAAGACTCTCACAATAGACGGTCTAGAGCCAAAAGAAGTGGCAGAGTCGACCTTAAGCAGGTGACCAAAGATCGACCCTAACGCATGAAGAATCCTCGAGTTAAAGAGGTGAGGACAAAGACCGGGGAAAGAGATCCAAATAGGAATAACCAGGCATTCAGCACTGATATCCAAAGAAGATGACCATTTAGTTGATTTCATATAGCAGTTGTAAACCAAGTATGAACGATGGCTGAAAACCCAATTATAATCTAGGTCATTCGAAAGCTTAACCAAGATGTGCGTAGAATCGAGCAAAGTAACCGAAAAATCAGCTATAAGCTTCATATTGAAAAAAAATCTCTTATGGAGTCTAGACTAGGCCATCGGGATGGAAAAAAACAGACAAGCAAAAACTGAAAAGGAGTAACAAGGGCCCGAATTTCTTCCTCAGATATCCACAGAGAGGGCAGACTGCGATAAGGCGAAGACTTAAGCTCCGCGAAACACACATTAGACGGAGAACCAGCTAATGCTTCGACGAAAGAATGCGAATAATTGGAACCATACAAAAAACCATGATCCAACAGGCGCTTCGGCGCCATTCCAGCCACAAACGGCTGGAAAATAAAAATGAAACAACATGAAAAGAACGAAAGAGACAGGGAAAGGAAAACTTTCCTGAGCGAAACGGCGGAGGACGCCGCTGGAGGCCAGCCCTAGAACGGCGGGGGAGACGCCACAGAACGAGCGAGAGGTTAGAAAACCTTGTTATATCACCAACATACACAACTGGAACCTTTTGATTGACTCCTCTACCAAGACTGAACTGAATTCTAACTTAACATTCAAAGCAGCAAAAGAATTTTCAATTACTCTCACCTCACGTCTTCAATTAAGATTCGGTCACAAACATCATTGAGCTTCACATGAACTGCTGACAAGTACTATTCTTTCACATGATCACAAGCTCAATGCAAGAATTTTGTCATCAAAGTTGATATCAACTTTACACAACTAACTTGTGATCAAATTAAACTCAATTATATGGTGCTGTGAGAGTGCCTTTAGACATCATTGATAGACGGTGCTGTAATCAATGAAGGCCTCTCATACATATCTAATAAAGCTTTCATCATGCCAATTAAAATCCTCTCATGCAAATATATTAATGGTAGCATTCTTTGTCAGTAACACTTTTTTTATTCGAGAAATTTTTGACTCAAAAGAGATATATTAATGAAGGCTTCGAGTTGTCATCTTTGACTCAAAAGAGATATAGGTATACCTCGATATAGGGTTACGTAACCCTCGATATGCACCTTCTAATACTTGAAGTTTTTGCAATTAAACAGATCAATCCTTACCTTTATCTCACAAGTATTCTTCACTCTCTCTCACTCATGCCTTTTCAAAAATAGAACACAACTCCACTTGTTATGCTCACCCAATATGAAAAAAACTGTCACCCCGTATGTCAGACCACCATGTTGATAACCAACCCCTATAATAGTCACTAATTTCCTCTTCTGAAAGTCTTTGGCTTCCAATTGTCACCTTTACCCCTTCAGTATCATTGTCAATAAACTAATAGAGAAATTCCTCTAAATGAACTAGCCAAGATAGACCAACCATCAATCACTCCATTGGCCATCTCTCCAGCTTCTATCCCTATACCTAACTGAATGAAGGAGAAAAATGAATGAAGTTCTTCAAAATCATGTAATCACCTCCTTATATAACGCATAGATAGGCGAAAAACTCGTATTGGTTAAGCATATGTTTTTAAAAATGCATGAGAAAAAAAATTTAAATCAATCAATGTGGTATGATTTGGCTTTGCAAATCAAGGTTGTAGAAAAATAACAACCGCGTATCAATACTTGACTCCCTAAAAGCGACGTGTTATATGGCCTGAATACAACGAGAAGTAAGCAATGGCCATTGCACCGGCACCCGGGTGCTATGTTAAATAAGCAAGGGTTTCCCCATCACGAACGGATGTCGGCAAAGAAGCTAATCCACGAAACTAAAATTAGAATAAAAACTTGAAATATAAGTCCTCTTACCTACAAATTAATAGATATTATGATTCATAAGAAGATTGATATTTCTTTGCATTCAAGAAATTAAATAGGTTGAAGAACCTAAGGAGATTGATAGTTTAGGACTAAAACTATAGCATTCATGTAAGAGTCGCACTAAAAATGATGTAGATATAATTATAGATAAGAGTTTGAAAGATAATATTATAAAAATTAATAGAATTAAAGATAAAATTATAGCTTTAAAGATTATTATTGACATTCATGTAAGAGTCGCACTAAAAATGATGTAGATATAATTATAGATAAGAGTTTGAAAGATAATATTGTAAAAATTAATAAAATTGAATATAAAATTATAGCTTTAAAGATTATTATTGACACTAAGATTATTAATATTATAAGTGTGTATACTCAAATAGATTTGGATGTGTTCAAAATTAAAATTTTAAAATGACTTAAAAGAATTAATGCAAATGAACTCTTGAAAAAAAGGTTTATTAAAGAAAATTTAAATAGACATGTTGGTAGAATCTTAGAATGTTTTAATAGCATTCATGGTGACTATAGATCATATTAGATTTTGCTCAAGCTGATAATTTTATAATTCTTAATATCTTATTTAAGAGAAGAGATGAGCATCTCATCACCTAAAAAAATATAAATAGTAAAACTCAAATTGATTATTTTTAATAATAAAAATGAATCATTTAGAATATAAAGATTATAAAGTCGTTTTAAGTGAAAGTTTATGTGCTCAATATCGCTAATTAGTTCTATTCTTTAATATGAAGGGGCAGAATATAAAATATAAAGTAAAATATTATTATAGGATTAGATTATGTCATTTAAAAAATACTAACATAAATATTTTTAGAGTAAGATTTATGATCTAAAGATTTTGACTATACATGAATAAGCTAATGTTATGTGGAAAAAATAACTAGTGATATTATGAATATTACAAAATATGTGCTTGGAGTATCAAATGAAAAAACTCTTAAAAGTAAAAATAGTTGGTGGTGAAATCAAAATATGCATGAAAAAATAAAAAATAAGATATTGTTATAAAAATTGATTTAGGTGTAGAAGCTCAAAAAATTAGAAAATATATAAATTCCCGTAAGAAATCTAAGTAATATGCAATGCAGAAAAATTAAGCTTTTAATGATTTATATAAGATATTAAATACTAAAGAGGGCAAAAGATGTATATATAAGTTAGTCAAACAAAGAGATAGAGAAGTAAAGATTTAGTTCAAGTGAAGTGTATTAAGGATAAAAAAATATTTTTATTAGAAGAGAATATTCAACAAAGGTGAATGAGTTATTTTGAAAAATTTTCAATGAAGATTGTGATAATACGATTGACTTTAGTGACCTTAGTATCCTAAAATGAAAATAAAAATTTATAATAATATCATCATATCAATAAAATTAAAGTTAGAGAGGCTTTAAAGAAAATGAAGTATGGAAAAGTTGTTCGACCCAATAATACTCTAATAAAATTGTGGAAATACTTACGAGATAAAGGAATTTCTTAGCTTGCAAAATTTTTTAATATTATTTTGAAGACTAAAAAAATGTTAGATGAGTAGAGAAGTGTGTTGATTCCTAATTTTAAGAATAAAGATGATGCATAAGAATACGCAAATTATAGAGAGATTAAGTTAATGTGTCATACATTAAAACTATGGGAGAGAGTTAATGAGTATAGGTTATGATGTGATACTGATGTTTCACAAAATCAATTTGCATTCATGTCGGGTAGGTCTACTATGGAAAGTATACATTTATTGAGAGGCCTGATGGAGAAATATAGAGAAAATAAAGAGGATCTACATATGATATTATTGATTTAGAGAAAACATATGATAAAGTTCCAAGAGAAGTGCTTTGGAGATTTCTAGAAAAGAAATGAGTTAATAATGCTTATATTTAAGCCATTAACGATATATATGCAGAAGTTGTTATTTGTTTTCAAACACAAGGTGGTTTGACAAAGTATTTTCCTATTTCAGTTGGATTCCATCAAGGATCAGCTCTAAGCCCATATATTTTTGCTTTAGTCATAGATATTCTTACTATATATTTACAAGAGGATGTACCATGGTTTTTGCTTTTTTGCTGATGATATGCTCTTAGTGATAAGACTATAGAGGAGGTTGAAGGAAAACTTGAATCATGGAGGTCAACCTTAGATTTTAAGGTTTTCATTGGTTTTCATTTGGTGCATCTAAAACCAAATACATTAAGTGTAATTTTAGTGATAATATATCTAGTGGGGAAATTGTGACTATAGGTGATCAACTCATTCAAAATATTACATGTTTTATATATCTTGGGTCTATTGTTTAAAATGATGGTGAAATAGATGGGGATATTATTAGTAGAATTCAAGTTGGTTGGTTGAAGTGGATGAATGCATTGGGCCTGTTGTGTGATAGAAAATGATCCCTCAAACTAAAGGGAAAATTATATAAGATGGTTGTGAGACCTGTAATGGTTTATGACACAAAATGTTAGCCATTAAAAGAGAAGCATAAAATTAACTTAAGTGTTTCAGAGATGAGGATGCTAAGGTGAATGAGTGGCTTTACTCCTAGAGACAGAATATAAAATGAGTTATACATAAAAAGGTTGGAGTAGCTCCAGTAGCAGACAAGTTTAAAGAGAGTCACCTTAGATGACTTGGTTACATTAAACATCAATATTATGATGATTCAATTAAGATAGCAGATGTATTACATGCCTATGTTAAAAGAGGCAGAGTTACACCTAAAAAAACTTAGAAAGTATTAGAAGTGACATTTTTATTAGATTTAAATGAGAATTTAACATGTCATAGGACACAATGGAGAAACGGATTCATGCAGTTAACCCCACGTAGTGGGATAAAGGTTTGATGTTATTGTTTTTTGTTGCATGCATCCCTCCATGTGTGCATAATTTAGCACGCCACATCATTCACTTGGAACTTGAACCATTACTCTAAAGGAAAAAAAATACAATCTTTTTATTGCAAACAATATCTGCCTCCATCAATAATTCATGCTTGAATGTTAATAATTCTTATATTTGTTTTTCATCAAGAAAGAATTATAATAGAAATTTAATATTTAGTTTTCTTGTATATACTCTAATGATAGAAAATGCCTAATTAGACAAGCAAATGAATTAAGTATCGAAAGAATTATGAAGGAAAAAAAATTGGACTAAAAGTATTATGGATACAAGCTATTTAAAATGATTTGCAAACAATAAGTTTAATACATCTGGCAAAATTTAGCAAAAATAAATAAACAATGAGGGTTCATAAATCCAACCCTGAATTATTAGTATAAGGCTTGATATGTCATCAAAACATTATCTTGATCAAGCATGAATCTCGATGCAAATATGAATCAGAAACTTTTAAAATTAAATTTGGGACCATCCAAACTCCAATTTTAGCAAACTTATAGTCAAACTAAAAGTCTTGAAGAGACGAACCCAACGACACCAAAATTGATCCAATTGGACCTAAACGGATCCAAATCGAAGGCCAAAGCCTATTTGAAAACTTCAAAATATTAATTGAATGACCAAATGGTATTCAAATGTGGCGTGCTTATAATCGAATCGAGCAGCTCGATGAGACAAATTAAATGAGCCCAAGATCAACGAATTCTAACATCATTTAGACATTCAAATGCTCGATAAACTATCCATGATCAAAGGATTTTATATCGGTCATCCATTAAAATACTCCCAACCTGCCCTTGATGTTCTTCATATTTAATAGCCATGTCACACCCAAAAAAATTATCAATAAACTCATTATTTACATAGGGGAAAGGAGGAAGAGATGAAAAACGAAGAGTCTCTCTAACTTTCTCAAGCTTGCACCGCTCGGCCGCCTACCACCACCACACTTCCACCTAGCAACGAACGTTGCCCGACTTCATTCTGACCATTGTCGCCCGTCGACTAAGGTCCCCCTGACCACCGTTGTCCGCCGACTACAGTACACTCTGGCCTCCATCGTCCGTCAACTACCATCAACTCCAACCACCGTCGCTCACCGACTACGGTCCACTCCGACCTCTCGTCGCTTTGCTGACTACAGTCCACTCTGACCATCATCACCCTCCAACTACAATCCACTCAAACCAAAGATCAAGCAAGCTACAATTCACCAAAAAATACTATAATAAGATTTATACAAAACATTGGAAAATTAGAAATATTACAATTATTCACTTATTAGGACTACTGACACTTTAATTAAAATTTTGAAAGAAAATCATTAGCATCTCCTCTAAAGCCCACAATTGGCCTAGCTCTTGTCATGCTTGAGCTTGATCATTGCACACACCTTGATTGGTTTTGATCATCTTGGTACCCTAAACACCCTAAACCCTAAACACAAGTTGACTCCTTAATCGAGAGTATACTCGAATCCACCCATAATGTACTTAACTTTAGGAGCTTGTCCCTTTGGGAAATGTCGATCCCCATTGTTAAAATAGACTCTGTCTGGAACCACATTCCTTGCAAGAGAAATATGACGGATAGATACACCTAATTTACTTCTATTGATATGCATCGACCTATATAGTGCATTGATTAGCTATGGTTAATCTTCCGCTATGGTGCAGTAGGTGTTTATTGAATCCCACAAATTTATGTGACTCTGACAGGAAAATATCTCTCTCTACCTCTTTAGATTTAGTGCTTTTGTTCTTTTCCTTGCATTCAATTACTCCTCCTGTGCTCCATATGCACATAGTTGATGCATTTTGTCCAATCAATTAACAATTCCATCATATAAGTTATATCTAGCAAGACTGAATAATCAAATATGAGTGGATGATTTAAATAGATTTTAAGTCAACATAATACTTCATTTTGAGGAAGATAACATAGTTCAGCTGATTGAGGATATATGTAAATCTCAGGATGTCTGAAAAGTAGATGAGCATTCAAGTCAATTTTCAATTGTCTATGAGAGGCATAGTTAAGGTTTTACCATTAATTTAGACCAAGGCTGAGGATAGTGCCATGATACAATTGGGTATAGCCATTCATAGACGATCATCACTCAACAATCTCACCCCAATCGAGGCCATCACCATTTGCCTTCCCTAGTGGTGTCAAAATGAGTTTTTGAGACAGGTTCAAGTCAAACCCGAAAATGACCCACCATCACCTGACCCAACCCAAACACGACCCGGTTTGAGTTCGGGTTCAGGTCGGCTCGACATGACCCGCCAACCTACTCTGCTTTCAAATTTGCACGGCACTCTACCCACTCTATTCCAAATTCGCAAGTAAAAACCTAAAAAGAAATCTCGCCATTACCCGTGGGCGAATAGAAAACAATATCCTTCAAAACTTCGAGCGCACGAGCATGTGCACTTGAGCCGCGAGCAGACGCGTGAACCCGGGGTTGCAAGTAGGCTAGGCGAGCCGCAAGCCACATGAACCGGTTGGTCTGAAACTGCGACCATGCTAGTGGACTGTGAGCGTGAGGCTAGAGGAGTTGCGGAGGCTATTCAAATATGGACCCAAGTCAACTTCAGGTTGATTTTGGGTTTTTGGGTAATCCCGAACCTTAACCAATTTCACAAAAGGGTCACATTTTTGAACCCGAAACCGACCCATCTAACAAACGGATTCACCCAAGCACGAAATTTTCTAGGTCAAATCAGGGTCGAGTCAAATATTGACACTCCTAGCCTTCCCATAGAGGAAGGGTTCCTACGTTATTCTAGCAGGTAGGTCCTTACTAGATTACATTGGGGAGCTTCCTTAAGCTTAAACAAATAAGCCTTACATTAATACCGATGCTAAAGTATAGAGATAGTCCAAAACCTTATATCTTTACAAGGTTATCATGCCCTAAGGAGCCTAGCCACATCACCTTTGCCCTAGACACTACTGAGGTCGAGAGCTTATCACAATTAAAATGGGAGAAGGGCCAGAAGAAAGTACAATAGGAAATTGAGGAGACTACATGAACAAAGAACACAAATAGCATAGTTATAGAAAATATATTTGATACACTAGCTGAAAGTATTGCAAAGGTAGTCACTAGGATAGCAACAAAGTAACCTGCTAGTCCTCGTCCTCTGCTTAAAATTACATTGGCGCATTGCAAGTCCTAACCCAAAGGATTAGCTTTGTTGTTCAATCAATCAATGGACATGATTCAATAAGTGGACAATAGTTCAATGATTAGATAGCAATAGCTTCAGAGAAAGTATTGCACCACCATAATTCGCCGCTTATTCTTAATGATATAGTCTATCCTTCTGGTAAGAGATCGAAGCATCAGCCTCGCAAGTCCACCAAGAGATATTTTCCTTATGATAATGGAGATAGAGATAGCCAGATAATGGAGATAGAGATAGCCAGATAATGGTGATAGAGAGCCAGATAATTACTTGTGGTTGATGTGACATTGATGATGATCAAAGTCAAAGACCAAGGAAGGAAACCCTCAAGTCCTTTGTGAGACATGATGATAGAATTAATTATAGAAAAAGATTGGATATGGACATTCGCACATCCCTTGTATGTCATCACGACCATGTTGAGAGTAGGTCGAGACCTAGGATGGATGCCCACATGTCCCCTACTAGAGTTCCTGACAATTCCAAACATACCGCTGCTCAACATTCTCGTCATTCACAACCCCCCCCCCCCCCCCCCCCCAACATTCGGTCTGTAGGAAAAGTCCTCAAGATGATGCTAGAGTAAACTAGAGAGAATGTCCCTCATAGTTCTCCAATGACTCTTCCTGACTCTACCACCTCTACAAATCCTCTAAGTAGTGGAGTTCCTACCTTACAAGGTATTGAGAATGATGATTTACTAATTGATGAGGATCTGACAATTGCTTACGTGATGTTTACTACGAGACTTTGCTTGGATGTCCCATCACACCAAGAGGTCGTGGTTGATCGTGAAGAATCAGATGATGAAGAATAGCCACATGCCCCTTGCATAAAGTTGTTGGCCAACATTAAGAAAAAAATTGGCAAATTACAGACTTAATGCCCATTATGACTTTGATTATTGCACATATATACTCATGGTTTAAAATTGCACAACAAGAGGCGCGCCACAACGCAATTCAGCCCATTTATGCATTGAGGCGGACGCTTCGGACATGTTTCGTGAGGCATACACCTCAAATCAATAGAGGCATGCTTTCCTCACCTCAATTCAATGAGGCGTTCGCCTCTAAAAAATGGCTTATTTAAAACCTAAACCTAATATCGGTCCTTTCATTCATTCATTCCGTTCATTTCGTTCGTGCTCTTCAACTTCGCCTGCATTCTTGCACTTCGACTTCGCCTGCGTTCCTTCTCTTCGACTTCGCCTAAAGCACCAAAGGTAGAGTTTCGGACGTTAGCAAAAACTTCATTGCCTTCTTCAACGAAATTCTAAAAGCTTCGTTGCCTTCTTCGAACGATTGCAGGCAGAGTCGCAAGTAGAGCCTACTTCGAACGTACCCTGTTGGATCGAAAGTCAGGAAGGTTCGACGATGTTCCAAGTTTGATCGAAAGTTAGCGTTTGCTCTCTGCGACAGTTTCTCCCATTTCTCATTTTTAATCTCGCTCAAGTATACTGGTATTCGCGTGCTTTGTTGAGATTTTTCATTTTTGATAGATTTTTTTTTTTATTAATAAATTTATTTTCCTCAAACTTTGCTGCAATAATGTGGAAGGATAACCTTGGTTCAATTATTTTTTATTACATGAGTTTAAATCAGTTAAGTAGGGAAAAATATAAATTAAAATTCACATAATCATGAATATATATGGTAGGAGAGTACTGCGATCTTCACTCAAGTAATTTGTATTTTTCATTTGCTGGTCTATGACATTGTTGCATCTAAAATGGCATTATTAAAATTAATTATGTGAATTAAAGTATAAAGTTTATGACAATTTGAGTTTTCATAAAGCTTTGTAGAGAACGGATGGTTTATGTGTTATAATGGTTAAAATGACATTCTTAATTTTGTGGAACACCAAAACCAATGGTTTTATTCCAATCATATGCGATGTTCACTTGTGTGCCACTTTAAACTTCCTGTATTATTTAACAAACACTCTAAACTTTAAATTATTAACATTTGTATACCACCTTAGTTCACTTTTGTAAAGATCTGGTTGGAATATTCAGGAAATGTTATTAGTACTGTTAGTTTGTGAATTAAAAGTTGCAAAGTTAACTTAATTTAAGAAGCAGAAGCATGCTTCTTTTTCTCTTAAAGTAGTTCCAATCATACTTCACCTTTGCCAATTTCAAACCCTTGCCACCATGCTTTCTTATTCGATTGTGAGCTCTCATCAGGACATTGAAATCTTGTCTCTTAGCCTCCTCCGAGTGTGATTCCTCAGAAAGGGTTGATATAGAGTTTTTTTTTTTTTTCTTGCAACAAAATCAATATCAATGATAATTGATGTATGACTTAAATGCTTAGGCAATGTTAAATAAGAAGTTGCACGCTTTTAGATGAGAGCAATATTAAATATTACGCTTGTAGCGATTTAAACAATGAAAGAAAACAAGAGAGGGGTGAAACTAGCTTAGGCCAAGTCACACAACTAGAAGTTAAGATCACAAAATAATCAATTATTCAAGCATAGCATACACGAAGGATTTTCGACGAGAAATCCCTAAATTAACAATGAGATTAGGCACCATGTGAGATTAGGCATGTATTGGTATTTGGTGACTTGATTCATTTTTAGTTTCATATTATGTAATTTTAGTTATCAGTCCACCTAACAAAATGACTTTTGTCAAAACTCATACTATATAATCTTTGTGATTGAGGTGTTAGTAACAATCGGCATTTGAATTTTCATAACACTTAAATTTAATTCATTTTTTCATCAAACAAATATTAAAGTATCGTTCATATGAATTTTATAAGTTTCTAGTTTCTTCTAAAGAAATGAATATTTGTTTAAATAGA
Organism: Dendrobium huoshanense; assembly: GCA_016618105.1. Classification (NCBI taxonomy): domain Eukaryota; kingdom Viridiplantae; phylum Streptophyta; class Magnoliopsida; order Asparagales; family Orchidaceae; genus Dendrobium; species Dendrobium huoshanense. The sequence goes on along the minus strand of CM028355.1, from coordinate 57,004,514 downwards.
TGGTTTGTGATTTATGATTTGAGTTTGTATGTAATTTATTGCATCACATCACATAATTGCATTTGAAAATCTAAGACACATGACCAATAAAGCAACCATTAACTATTAACAATAAACCAACCCTCTATAAGTGCCTTGTTATCCAATCCTCTTCTCTCTCCTCTAACAACCTCCATAAAAGCAACCTAATTTTCACATATTTTCCACATAATTAATCATATTCAAATTCAAATTTCAATTCAAAGTCATAATAAGCATACATCTTATATCATAAACCTCCTTGACTCTCTCCAACAAACTAGCAACACACTTCAAACTTAAATCTACCCTTAACTTATTCTTCTCATCGACCCTTCAATCCATAAACCTTCAATCCACGGCCATACAAGCCTTAATATTTAATTATTCTCTCCTATACACACAGCCTTAGATATCATTTTGTGTGAACGGTATGTCGGTATGCAATCATTGTTCACATGAATGGTGAACAATTGAGTGTTGAAAACATACAAAAGGGGTAAAAAGAGAGTTTAAATCAAGAAAAAAAATTTAGAAAATATTATCAAAAAATAATAATAATAAATAAAAAAAAACTTGACTTGATTCTAATATTCTATAAATCATTTGTGAATCACAAGGAGTCTCCAACAAGGCAATTCACCATCTTTTACAAGTTTTCTATCTTCCTCTGCTCAAGGGATTTGAATCATCTCTTTAAAAGCAGCATAAACAAAGCCATGGTTCAATAGTGTACAACAATTCAGATGAGAATGCAGGTGCCTATCCAAGATCATATTATCCTATAGTCTACTAGAAGTACAATCCATCATTCGACGATTCAGAGTTGTTGGAGCATGATACTGACTTTGAATGTATATGATCACTACCATTATCTAGATTAGAAAATTTTGCAATCAAGGGAATTAATAGGGACAAAAATTATAAGTTTTTTTTTCCATATTTGTTTGTGTTATTTATCTACTTTAAATTTCATTATTTCCTAAGGATTATTTTGACCAATATCATTATGTTTGTTAGTAATTTATTAATGATTTCCAGCACTCTGCTAGCAGTTTTTTAGAAGTTTATTATTCTTCGATCTATAAATATGATTCTAGGCCTTGTATGGCAGTTTATGGTACAGATGAAATTCTTATTTTGGATGTAAAGTCTCTTCTTTCTCTTATTTTGGAATTTGAGCCATAATCAAATGAGAGATTTTAGTGTTTAGAGAGAGGTTATCTCCTAGTATAAGCCTGAGACTTGTTTAAAATGTTGCTTTTAAATAATCTTTTCATGTCATTCCATCTTCTCCATCACATTTTCTATTTTATTTTAAAGGTCATTCTGCATCATAAATAATTTCATATAACTGTGAAAGTCCATAAAAATGGTGATTGGATTGCATGGGGCTTCAAATATTTATAATAAATCAGTATTTGCAGTACATTGTTAACGGGAAAAAAATCATGAAACTAATTGCAACAAAAAACAATAACTCTGAAGATATCTGAAGGTGATAACTTATCAGAAATAAGACCCTTAGCAATGAATGCTTGTGAAAAAAATAAACATAAAACATTCATAAAAGTATCACCTTTCCCCACTCAGAACCAATGCCGCTGCACCTCATCTTTAAGTGTATCATCTTTGATCCTAGTTCAGTTTCAACCTTTTTCCGTAGATAGGCTTCATCTGGACCAAAGGAATCAAGATAGGTCGTGTAACGTCTATATGCTGCTCTCAAAGCATCTTCTAAATAGTCTGGCAAGCGTCCAACATTCTGAAAAGAAAAAAAAAGAAGCAACCAGAACAAATCGGATGGCAACTTCGATCCATGATAATAAAAGCAAGCAGGAGCAATAAAAAAGACAGACCTCCCCAGTTAAACCGGCCAGATCATCAAGTGCCATTCTAAGAGAAACTAAAGTACTACCAAACTCCACTGAAGCTACAGCTGCACGAAACACGTTAGCCAAAGCCTCCTTCCCAGAAGTATCATCAGTAGTCTTAGACAAAGACTTGTTTGTTTCATTGACAACAGAATCTGGGATCTCATCCCAATCCATTGCCATTAAATCCTTGAATGCAACTTCTATGTCAGGATCTGTTATGACAGGCAAATGAGTTCTGGCTGCTACACTGAAACCCCGTCCAAAGCCTCCTACAAATGGAAGGCGGCAACCTGCAAGTGTCAGTGAATATGCATCACCCCCCCAATCCAACCTAAAAACTGAAAATAACAATTACATGTCATCAAAGATGCCAGCAATTTAGGTGGACATACGAGATAAGAAGGCATCAACATCGTATGTTAGATTCAATGAAAGAATAAGACTTAAAAATAAAATAAAACAACCCCAAATTACCACACAGGAAAAGCACAACGAGATTTAAAATTTTGGAAGAAACAGACATAACATCAACAAAAACCCTAGGCAGCAGCATCCATCTCGTGATGAGATGGTAAGGAAGGAGACAATGATAAAATACCTTGGAGGTGGTGGCTACGCGTTACAACGTGGGACCACAGAGCGTGGTACTCGTGCTTGTTCGAGATCCGGTTGTCGAAGACGCAGGGTTTCGGAATGCCATCCGAGGCGGAGGAAGAAGAGGACATACGGTACAAAAGAGGGAGGGAAGCAGAAGAGCAGCGGAAGAGGGGTAGCCGCCGTAGAGATGCAATTCCCATCGACATCGACACAGAAGATCGCCTTCCGAACAAAAATATTCACCGCACTCACAAGCGCTTCTAGGTGCTTGGGTTGAATTTCTATTAAAAAATCATTGAAAAAACAGTAAAAAACTTTCCTAAATAAAGCCGAAGTAGGTTTTCTTTGTAACAGCTTTTTCAACTGCTAAATGCTGTTAATAAAAAAATATATGTTTAAAAGATAACTTATTTATCTATATTTTAATTTTTTTAATTATTTTTAGAGAAAATTTTCGAAGCTATGACTAAGAAAAAAGATTTTAAAAATATAAACAAAAAAAAGTTAAACTGTCCCAAACAAATTAAAGTAAAAATAAAAGGCATTTTTGATATGATGAACAAATAATACATAGAAAAATGAAAAAAGGTGTAATAGAAATATAGGCTTTGTTTGTCTTTGATCAAAATTTATTCGTAGATAATACATGACCTTATTAGTAGACAAGCTTTATGAGGGGTGACTTAGAATCTATATGAGAATTAAGATAAAATAATTTAGTTGAGAAAATTTGTGGAAAAATGCTCAAGGTGCACAAAATATCACTTAGTCAAATAATCCAAAATATTCATTTTCAAAAGAATAAAAAATACATTAATTTATTTTTTTGGTGATAATTAGACTAATTAAGGTAAACTAACACATACAACACATACGTAATACTCAAACTCATGACCTCTTGGTTGATAGTCAAAGATCTCAACTAACAGACCAAGATGAGCTGCATGTATTAACTTAAATGACTCAATACAAACTATCATAGACATGCGTCACCCCATGACTAGTTGGAGGGGGTGACGCTGAATGATTTTTAATGATCTTTAATGATCTACTTCTAGGACAAGTTCGGTATTGTTGAGTAGGTTCAAGATAGCAGGCTTGGGTGAGTCCATCGGCGAGTGCTGAGATGAGGAAGCCTACACTATCGAGCTTATTGAGGTTGTTGGTGACTTATGTTGAAGGCCTCAAATGTCCTTTAAAGAGAAAGGCAAGTAGGTTGTAATTCTAGAAAACGAGAGTTTTAGGTTAAATAGTCCCACCAAGATTAGCTGAAGACCCCATAAGTAGGCGATTTCTTGTAGTTGAATTTGATGTAAATGAGTGATGGTATCCACTCTAGATAAGAGCGAGTGATCATGGTGACTATCTTCTCATATGGTGTGTGTGTGCATGCATGCGCGCGCATGTGTGTGCGTGTGCGTGTGTATGTGTGTGTGCGCGCGCGCACGCGCGCGCGTGTGTGTGTGTGTGTGTGTTTGTGATGTGTGTGTGTGTGTGAGTTTCAACTTTTGAGTCATTCCCCATGTACACTCGTTTAGATTGAGGTCATGGCTATTAAGATATTGAGCATTTTTCTTCTTAGGTCATATATATATATATATATTAGGGTGCATTAACTTTATTTTTTGATATATGATGATTGACTCATCATTTTTGCCAAATCATATGGAAGTGAAAGAATTCGAACATACACTCCTTTAGATTGAGGTCGTGACTATTAAGATATTAAACATTTTTTGTCACGACCCGACCCGACGGGGACGGATCCCGCCCGAGCCGGATCGCGACGAGAGACTTCCATATCCAGGATCTGGCTTTGGATTAGGTTACTGAACTGATCTTCCAAATTCTTAACTCAACAGAAAAACACAGAACAACAGAGCTACTAAAAACATCAAATGCAGCGGAACAAAACATCTATCTTTTCATTTCCTCAAATATAATCATCTACAGAACAGCACATGGCTTTCGACAGAAGGAAAGACAGAACAGAAAAGCCATGACTGTACAAAAATCAAAAGTACAAAAATACCTAATCGGATCAGACTCTGAAACTAATCCTGGACCTCCTTGCCCTTCCCAGAACCTGAAAACCACCATAAAGCAAAGGTGAGCTCAACAGCTCAGCAAAGCAACAAACCACCAATCTAAATTCTCAGAAACCAAAACCAAATTCATCAGACAGAAATCAGATCAGAAATTGAAACAGAATCGGAAATCAGAACTTATACGGACAGATATCAAATCAGAATCAGAGTCGTACAGATCATATCAGAACAAATCAACAGAGTCAGAATCAAAATTCAGAAATCAGAATCGTACGGAGCATATCGTATCAGAATCACAATTTCGTACCGAACAGAACAGATACAGAAAATAGATCAGATACATATAGCTAAATGCCCTGACACTGACGGAATCTCTACGGATTCCGGCCCCTTATGCCTCCCTTCCCAGACACTAACTGAATCTCATAGGATCCAGGCCCCTTATGTCTCCCTTTGTGCTCACGGCACCAAAACAGTTGTGCTTATAGCACCAGAACAGAATTCATCGGATCCGGAACAGAACAGATATCAGATTTCAGATTTGAGCTCATTTCAGATTTCCCGTTTCACTAACTGAATCTCATAGGATTTTATAACTATAGCTTATACACATAGCATTTCAATTCAGAAGAAATCCGGACAATTCAGAATTTACCCAAAAATCGGGCAGCACAACGGCAGTATACAGAATTTACACAAAAATTCCTGCAAAGAAAATTTACCGAATTCGCACAGAACATAGATAATCACATTCCAGAACATTTATTCTACTGCACAGAGAATTTACGATTTCACAGAAAATTCCGGTCGACTAAAAACACAGTCGAATCAAAAACACCCGGACGAAAATTTTCAAAATATAGTCAAAACGTGCACACCCGGCACGGCAACGATATACCAAAACTTACGCGGTAAAAACTGAACCAATCAAAAGATACGGACGAAAAACCGTAACGAAAACGAAATCCGGACAGAAAATACCGCCAACCGCGACGGAACTGAAAATTGAGAAAGACGGAATGTGCCTTACCTCGAGCACAGCAAATTCCTCAACAGTCACTTCGCTCGAAAACGGCTCCGCGTCTTCCCGAAATCAACTTTTCCAATTTTCTCTTTTTCTCTCTCCTCAGACGAAAAATCAGATATTTTTATAAAAATCTTTTCTCTCTCTTCAAATGAGCTGATTTGCCTTAAATCTTCTTCAGATCGGCCTGGCCGATCGTCCAGATCGTCCTGGACGATCAGACCAAATTCCCATCGTCCTGGGACGATTTTTCAGGACGATGTTTACTATTCATAGGCGATAAAAACCTCTACTCACTGACTTGTGCCATCCACTGATCGTCCCGGGACGATACCTCGATCGGCCTGGACGATCCCTACAGGAAAACACTTAGAGCAATTCTGGCAAAATCTGGAACTGAAAATACACTGATCGTCCCAGGACGATCCCAGATCGTCCTGGACGATACTGGAGCAGTTTGAAATATTACATTTTTCTTCTTAGGTAATATATACAATAGAATGTATTGACTTTATTTATTGATATATGATGATTGACTCATCATTTTTGCCAAACTCATATGGAAGTGAAGGAATTCTAACATCATGATTGCTCTTTCCTCGGTTTCTCTTCCTTCCACCCATAGTACCTCTTCTTTGAGAAATTGGTTGATTTTTGAGGATTTTTTAGGTTTGATTTTTCTTTCTAGTGAGGGGGAAAGGCCTTTTATTTAGTGTGAGGAGGTAGAGTTATGAATCCTCATGCATACCAACGTTATGTGCTAAGAAATGTTACATATTGCATAAGATGTAGCGCTCAATATCAATATAATATTTCATGCAACTGCTAAAGAGTAAACTACAAAATCTTGTATTAAGGTATCCAAAAGCATCCTAAGAGAGCCCAAAACAATGTGTCCAATCAAGAACATAAAATTGTACCTTTTATCTAAGTTTATCAAACCTGAGTGCAATGGTCAAAGACCTAAGAGCATCAAAGACCCAAACATTCTCTATCCCTTCTCATGTTGTATCTCTTATTATCGAAGTTGTGTAACATCAACTTGTTCAAGCTCAACTTATGTGCACCCAAGATTAATCCTTTTGGTACCATAATATTGATTGGAGCCCAAGGATTAATCAATATCCAGTTGAGTTTTGCCCCCATTAACATTGGATATGGCAGAAAGTGATTAATTGTATAAGTAATGGTCAAAGTAGTATTTCATTTGTGAAAGTGATGGTGGGAGGGCTCCTTAACCAACAACATACATAAAATGAATGCTTGTACAATAATTGAATTATATGTAATGACTTAATTTAGATCTTGTAAGATTTGTATATTTGTTTAATATTTATTGATTTTCTATGAATTATTAAGGTTGTTACGTTTGGATACCTTAGAGCATCAGGATAATTAGGAATATTGTTTAGATCAAGGTATGTTATCGTTCCCTATTTCAGATTTCAATTTTGTGACTCTTTTGTAAAATTTTTGTGCTTTACTTGGTTAGAATTTGTACAAACTCAAATTTATGAAGACGGTGAAAACTTTAATCGTGTGACTTTTAGTATGTTGTAGAATGAAACATTATGATCTTATTAACATGTATAAATAAAATTTTCACCACATATTTTGATTGCATGATAATTCACAAATTTTAATGAGTATATTGACATTTATAAAAATTGCTATATAATGGTAAAAGTTCCAAAATATTGTTATGAATATTACATATGAATAATTTCATGATTTATAACTATTGAAATATGTGTATAATTTTGCACAAAATGAACCTAAATATTTCGTTCACCATTCTTGGAGTGATGGATTTCCTATTGCAAATTTGGATTTCATCAACTTCCTCAACCTCTAAACTTCCATATGATCCCAAGAGATCAATAGAGTATTCACTTATGCATTCATCAACAAAATATATAAGGTTGGCATCAATTGCTATTTTGGATTCACTAAATAAAGGTTGGATGATTTTTTTGGGGTCATAATGTTGCTCCCAATAAGGGGAGCACTAGTTGGCAATATAAGTATCGGCTCATTTTCCTCTTCTTTTTTCACATTTAGTCCAATTTATATTATCATCACATCATAATCTATGAGACACTACATAATAAGTGTTATTATGCATTTTAATTTCCTTAGGTTTTGATGGATCTAATGAAAGGAAGAAATCCATCAATGGTAGTGTGAGAACGATGGACGCTCCCACCCTACTATGAACAATCTTGCCTCTTGAATGCTCTAGTAGTGCAAAGATTTGATATTTAGCATGAGAGTGAAAGAGATTGTCTTATCAGCCACTTTGGGGCAATATATTCGCTTGAGAAGACCTTGCCACTTAGTTCTTAGGATACTCGTAATTATTTGATCATTTGTTTTGTCTTATATGTGTATATATTTGAGTGAATCAATGAGACATGTCAAATATTTTAATCTCATAATGATTTATATGTCATAATGATTTATATGTCAAATATTTGAATCTCATGGTTGGCAATATGTCATACCTCCAAAAAAAATTTTAAGTGTATGACTAACAGCTCTAGATTTTAATATTTGCTAAAATTGTTATTTACATCAACAATTATATTGAAGTATAAATCATGATTAAATTAAGAGACATGCACACACCTATATTAAATTGATGAGTTATGGCCCGAAAGAATTGCATGTTCTATACATCTTAAAAATTACTTGGAGTTGAATTTCTCTCCATGGAATTGATTAGTTGGAACATCTACATAAATAGCAAAACAATCCAAATGAATCAATTCCTTAAAAGATAATGAGGAAAAGGCTCAAACAAGATTCAATAAGGACTTATCCAAGGTTCGAGTAAGACTCGGACATAGTTCGAAGCTTATTTGAATCTATTTTCAAATATAGCTCATCTATTAAAACCTACGTTTAAACTTTATATTTGAATCTAATATTATAACTCTAGGTTTAAATAAGGTTTGCACGTAATTTAAACCTATGTTCGAAAATAGGTTCAAACCTTGGATGAGCATATGCTCAAGTCTTCTTCCTCTATTGGAATTGATTTCCTACTTTTGAACCTCTATTTGAACCTCAATTTCAATTTTAATAGTCGAATCCCAAGTTTGAACAATATTCAAATAATATTAGAATATTATTTGAAACCCAAAATTGAATCTAAATTCATTTCTAACGGTTGAATCCTAGGTTCTAATCTAATTTTGGATTAAAACAAATAATATTGGGTCCTTGATTTGTTCACATTTCGTTAGAATCTCATACCATCATCTGAAGTTAGTTTTAAAAGCTAAGACTCTAGCCTAGTATTTGTTGAACTCATCACCATCCTTTCCCTCATATTGTAACTAAAAGGACTATCGATTTTGTAAGGGTCAATGAATGCATTCTAAGTCAAGGAAAATATTAAAATGAACAAGAAAATGGAAATGCTTAATGCTTTAAAAACAAGATAATTAAGATGCAAACAACAACAAAGAATATGCTTGATTTGAGTAATACAAAAATTCAATAGTTCACATAGAACAACAACATGAGGAGAAATTATTTTGTGCGGAGAATGGACCTTCCGGAGGCGAATCAGAAAGTGTCACATAATCTGGTACAACCAAGGTACATGATAAAAAAAGTGACGTGACGTATTCTGATTCACCTCTGAACGGCGTACGTATCCACACAGAATAATTTCACCAATATAAGACACTATTCTTAAAAAATAAGAGTGCAGATTCTTCCGACCGAAATGAATTTTAGATATATATATATACTTCTTTTATATATACCACTTTTATGTAGGATACAAAATCAAATTTCCTTTTATGCATATAAGTATTCCCATATGTAAGAATTATATAAAGAGAGATTCAATGTTAATTTGAATCAAACGTCAAACACATTTTGATACAAATTATATGAGGATATCCTTGCAGTTCTCTTTTTCTTTTTTCTTTCTTTCATTACCAACCCAAAAGAAATATAATCCAATTTTGTATCCAACAAAACAAATTAATAAAAAGAAAATACAATGCATGTACTTTCTTTGCATCCTTGCATTACCTGCATTAAACTCATGCAAGAGGACAACCCCCAGAATTCATGTTCTATTACCTTACATTGGGTTACTACTACTCTCTCTCTCTCTCTCTCTCTCTCTCTCTCTCTCTCTCTCTCTCTCTCTCTCTCTCTCTCTCTCTCTCTCTCTGTGTTAAAAAATTACCAGCCATTAATCACTCTTAACTCTATCCACTCAATTTGAATATCCATAACTTTTTGTTACCAATTACCTCCAAGTTACATAATCATTTTAACTAAAATTTGCTAAAAAAAAAAACTTGTAATACAAATCTTTATAATAGACATATGCATGTCCTAAAGGCCATAAACTAGAATAGAAACCATCCCCAAAGTAGTGCACTAGAGAAAGAACAGAATTTTCATGACAACACAAGATTACAAAGAACCTTACGCTATACTCCCAGAGTTCACCACGAGTCATCAAAATTTTGAAATCTAAACAAGATTCTGGTAATATTACGCTGAAGCTTTCACAGATGGACCATCCATCGTTCACAACAACGTTCAAGTCATAGAGAGAGGCTTGCGAAGAGCAACTCCAATTCTTCATCTTGCAGTGAAGTCCTCTGCTACAGAAAAATAGCAGTCATTAGGGAAAAATAAAAGCAGAAATTACCTAACTAAAGTTTTCATTAAGGGGTAGGGGGGAGATTAAACTACAATTAGATTCATATGATTTTTCCCAATACATGGTCCAATTCGTTTTACAAAACTAATATACAGAATCCTACTGATGTATGTTGAGGGCAACTCCGGCTGACAACCTCATAGTTTTTTCAAGCACTTTATTATTATATGTAGGGGTGTAGATGAGCTGAGTCAGCTCAAACTTGGCTCGCTATTAAGCTCACGAGTCACGAGCTCGAGTGCAAACTTATTCAAATTTGATTAAACTCGTCTCATTAGCTCGCGAGCCGGTTTAAATAAGTTAAATATCAAAAAAAAAAAAATAATTGAAATAAATATTTAAAACTGTTATTCAAATTATATATATTTAATAACAGCAATTAAACACCTTTACAGTACAACAGCTTTTAAAAAAAATTATATCACCAACAATAATATTGTACTTTGTACAACTTTATCAGAAGAAAAATAAAATAAAAAAGCTGAACCGAGTTTCCTGCTTCTTCCCCAATACCTTTGGCCAAGCAGCATCCAGCTACAACCTCCATGGCTCCACCACGGTCTGTGACTTCATAGGGCGAGGAAAAAAATCCTGCCACGAGTGTTTATAGAATCAAGCTCTCGAGCCTAAGTACGAATGCTCGAGCCAACTTTGAGCTCATTTGTTGGGCTTGACTCGAGTTTGAACTATTTATTTGACTGACGAGTCAAAAGCTCGAGCAACTCGTTTACACCCTTAAATTGCATTTAATCTGAATTTTTATTTTACATAATATTTTGAAGAATGACAAATCTATCCAATCTGGTCGGTATTGTCCCCTTGGATTGGGGCTGCTCGACTAGGAAATCGCTTAGGAGGGACTGCGTAACTGGAACTTGAAGGCAAGCTGGGTAGCATAACTTGCTCCTCCCAAATCCGTAGCATAGTAGGTTGCCTGTACCTTAACCCAAATTAGAACTGATTAGTCTGTAGAACTCTTTCTATTCTCCTACAGGGGTAGAGTTGAGTCGACGTTGCTTGCTCGTTCTGAGAATATCCCCATATTCGGGAAGAACAAGGGAGTGCATCCTCCAAAAGAGAGAAGCATTATCGACTCAATGCTCACTAGGCAAGTGCGCATCATGAGAGATTAAACCAAACATCTCTCATGTTGCTGATGATGTATTGACTTTGTTAGTTTAGAGGAATAGATCGTCTCCAGAACATAGATGAGAAATGAACACCTCAGGTTGTTCGGGCAGAGAATGTATTGAATCGATATGAGGGGTGTATAAACTCCTACGGAAGGAAGGGTTAAATCAACTCCAGACCCATGGGGTGGATACCCAAGCACGAAGATGTTAAAAAAATGTCTCTACTGGTAAGGTATAGGAAGTTCAACTCATGCTAGCTTCAGAAAGGATGGATCAACTTTGATAATCTAGAGAGAGAACGATGAGCCAATGGACTGGCCTGTTAATTTTAAATAAATTTAAATTCAAGTGGTGGAACTATTTGAGGCATACATGATTTTAGTATTTTTAAATTTCAAAAATTAGTTGAAAGATGGTTATATAGTTAAAGTTAGTTGGGAGGTGATTGAAAGTTCAGAGTCGGTTAGAAGATGGTTGGGATTAGGTTCATATGCTATCTTTATTTAAAGCTCCATGGACGGTCATATAAATTTTAAATAACTTTGAATTCAAGTGATGGCATTATTCAAGGCATGGTTTAAGGTAGAGGTGTAAACGAGTCGAATAGAGCACAAGTCACCTCTAGCTTGAGCTTAAGATTGAGTTTGATTAATTAATCGAGCTCGAGCTTAATTCTACAAGTTCTAATTTGCTCATTGTTGCGTCCTGGAGTATTCACGGCGGTAGAGAAATATATAGTTTAACGTCTTAGCACTGTACGAAAATCTTGCACACAATCAGATAAATGAGAGGGTGTAACATTCATAAGAGGCACCAGAATTTTTACGTGGAAAACCCCTAAAACTCCAACACCACGGTATTCCCACTCAAACTCCATCAACCTTAATCTTCCAGTTTTTTCCTGCAAACTCAACCTCATCCCAAACAACCCAACCACCTCTTCAACATAGCTCAAACTCCAACACCACGGTATTCCCACTCAACCTCAAATCATTAATCTACTCATATAACTTCGACAAACGCCCACAATTTTGTCGAACTCCTTACGAACACTTCTTCTCTTTCACCTACTGATGTAGGCAAAGGGGGGGTCAACTCAAACCCAAAATAAGTTGGATTTGACTTTCCTTGAGCTTACAAGCTCAATCATATTGAGCTGAAATTTTAGCTCATTTATGAGCTGGTCTTTAGTTCACTTATTGAAATAAGGGTTAGCTCATTATTAGTTAACATTTTAGTTCATAGTTATCTTATCTAAGTAAAGCAACTTTAAGGTGTCTTTGATTTCAAGTCAAGATTGTAAGTCGTTGTAATTTTATTTTTTATTTTTAATTTCTAAGTCGGTCTTAGATTTGAAATGTAAGAGTTTATTCTTCCTCATCTTAGTCATCTTTGTTTCGTGATTTAGTGGGTTGTCGTCCGGTTCTTAAGAGTTCAATCGCTCGTGCGGGCGATGGGTATAGGCTCCCTATATTTCTTGCCCCCACCAATTATAAGTGAACTAAAGACCAGCTCATAAATGAGCTAAAATTTCAGCTCAATATGATTGAGCTTGTAAGCTCAAGGAAAGTCAAATCCAACTTATTTTGGGTTTGAGTTGACCCCCCCTCCCCTACCTACATCAGACTCCCCTTCTTGAGAACTCATTTCCCGATGAGTTAGCTGTTAGTTCTCTTGAGGAGGTAAATACTACGCATCCAGCTCTTTGATCTTATCATCAATTTTTTTCAAAATTTCTTCATGTTCCTTCTCGAACTGTTGTTGTAGGTACCTTTTCCACTTCTCGAATTTTTGATCACATAGGAACATGTGATACTAAAGATTGTATAGACGGTCTTGAAGCGGATCAGTAGAATCGCCTTCTGTAGGAATCCATCTGTCCAATGGGAGTGGGACATCAGGATTGTCATGATCGTTTTCTTCCATGAATGAAGCTTTTTTTTTTTGTTGTTTTCCATTTTTTAACTGACTCAAAAAAGACTAAAAAAACTCTAGACTCAAAATTCTTTTAGAGACTCAACAAGACTCAGAACAAAACGACTTGACTTGACAAACTTAACAAACTAAAATAAAATTTGACAAACTACAACTTGACAAACACAACCTAGGACTTCCTAACTTGCTCTGATACCAAATTGGTGCAATCAAAAAATATAGGGGACCCTATATTTTTGGATCACAGAAATTAACAACCTTTCTCGATACAAATTAAAGACATAAAATGCTTAAACAAACTTTAATATTATAAAAATGAAAGACTTACAAACTTTGACTCAAACAAATTTGACTCAAACAAGACACCCTAAACTTGCTTACTTTGAGAAGAATGATACAGGTGGGGTGTAAACTTGCGGAGAGACGAAAGAGGTTAGAAGCCAAGACGAAAGGTTGGAAAGAGCCCGCAGGATTTCCGGAGGGGATGAGAAAGAAGACGGACAAAGCTCGCAAACTTATCCAAGCAAACCCGCAGGTTTACATTTCCAAAAATCACATCATATAATATTACCAAAACATTACATAACATAACTAAAACATAACATAACCCCTCATATTTATAGGTATGAAAGGGGGAATACAAACAGCCACAACATTAATTTAAAAGCTTATTTAAATAGGGAATATGAAAAGCCAACAGTTACTTCCCGGAAACGAAGCACCAAAGCCACGGAAAAGCCCATTCATTCACGGGAAACAGCCCAACCAGGAACCGAAGAGGTAGCCGCAAGAACCAAGGAGCCAAGGCACAGAATTCCAAGAGCTAACCTTTAGTTCAATAAATGAACTAAAAACTAGCTCATAAATGAGCTAAATTCCAGCTCAAAATTTATTGAGCTTGTAGACTCGAGGGAGGCCAAAATTGATTTATTTTGGACATGGGTTGACCCCCCCCCCCCCCCTTTATCTACATCAGATTCTCCCCTTCTTGAAGAACTCATCTCCCGATAAGTTAGCTTTGTTCTGAAGGCGATGCATCAAGAGACACCAAGGCTTGAGATTGCTCACTTGACACCAAAACTCAAATGACAACAAGACTCAAAACAAAACTTACTAACATGACACACGACTCATAAGACTCACAAGACACTTAAAACTCACGACAAGATTTAACTTGACAGACTCAGACTTAACAACTCAATTTGAAAACCAAACCTAGGACTTCCTAACTTGCTCTGATACCAAATTGGTGGGGGCAAGAAATATAGGGAGCCTATACCCCTCGCCCGCACGAGCAATTGAACCCTTAAGAACCGCACGACAACCCACTAAATCACGAAACAAAGATGACTAAGATGAGGAAGAACAAACTCTTACATTTTAAATCTAAGACCAACTTATAAATTTTAAAAAAACAAAATTACAACGACTTACAATCTTGACTCGAAATCAAAGACACCCTAAAGTTGTTTTACTTAGAGAAGAGGGATATAGGTGAAGTGGCTCGCCAGATTTTCGGAGGGGATGAGAAAGAAGACGGACAAAGCTCGCAAGCTTTTCCAAGCAAACCCGCAGGTTATAGTTTTTCCAAAAATAACATTTCATTCAACTATCTTTAAAATATTACAAGCCCCTCATATATATAGGTATGAAAGGGGAATACAAAAGGACACACAACATTAATTTTCTCAAGAACCTAAACATCACAAGCATGGAAATCCCCCCATGAATTCACGAAAAACCGCCCAAGCCCAGGAACCAAAGGAGCAGCCGCGGGAGACAAGGAGGCCGCACGGAACCAAGGCGCCACAACCACGGGAAAACACCCAGGCTCGAAAAACCAGCAGCCGGCCGGAAATCCAAGGGACAAAGGCACAAAAAACAATAGCCTATGGTGGAAGCCAAGGAGCCACACATGGGAAACAACACTTTTTGGAATTCCAAAGGCCGGTTTGGAATTCCAAGGGACAAACATAATTAAAGACATAAAAACAATAAAAAATACATTTAATAAAAAATAACTATGAACTAAAATATTAACTAATAATGAGCTAACCCTTAGTTCAATAAGTGAACTAAAGACCAGCTCATAAATGAGCTAAAATTTCAGCTCAATATGATTGATCTTGTAAGCTCAAGGAAAGTCAAATCCAACTTATTTTGGGTTTGAGTTGACCCCCCTTTGCCTACATCACCTACTCACATATACGTGATTTCTTCTCTCACATTTGTCGCTCACGTCGATTATCACTAACCACTTATCACTTTTCCCTTCAAAATTTATGGCCTCACCAACTACAACCACTCAAGTTATCAAATATGTTATCCTCAACCATCATTGACTCTCTCTTCATTCTTTTCTCACTTTCACTCTCTCTACTCACCCCCTCTGTCACTCCTTCACAATCTCTCTAACTCTACCACAGTCCCTTTATTCATCCCTACTTCTCAATCATCTCACCTTTTTCCTCTCTCTCTCTCTTCATAACTCTCTCTTCCCTTCTCTCTCTCAAAAAAAGAGTAACAAAGAGTTTCTTAAAAGAAAAAGAAAATAATAAAAAAGAGAGGGCTGATGTGTGTTTGCCTCGCCTAACTTCCTCGTTGCCTCATCATCATCATCAATGCCTCATGCACTTAAGCTACAACAACGCAACACCTTAAAACTTTTAAAATTTTGATCACATCACAATTGGTACATGGGGAATTTGTGTACATTTTTCTTAGTACAAAAAGGGGAAATTTTCTCATGCAATTGCCATATGTACACCTTCTTTAATGTGGTGGGTTTTGAAAATCAGGTTCAAAATGTCTCAGGACATCAACCATGCGTGTTATTTTTGGCGTGGTGGGCAAACGCGATAATCCCCACAAATGCTCCCTATGTGAGAGAGACGTCAGGAGGCTATCAAAATTTACACGGACAGGCAACTCAAATAGAACAACATGCAAAGAAATTATGGATATAAATGCAGCATTAAAATAAAACTAAGTTAAAATATAGAGTTGCAAAATTTTAAATTAATAACAAGAAATGCAAAACAATATCAAAGTTGAACACATAACAAGGTTTGAATAGGAGTTATAAAGAATTTATAATGAACATGAAAACTCATCAAAGGCAAGAATAGAGTGGGAAAAAAATCATGCAAACAAAAAGAACCAAATATTTCTGAATCATACCCACAACATCATGAAAGAGCTTGCAAACTTGATTATAACATCTTAAAAATGACGCAAGTGCATTGGAAATCATGAAAGGCATGCGGATAATTTATAGGACACGACAAGTTGCTAAAATTAAAACATTCATGTGTGCAATGATAAGTGTGTCAATATTCAAATCTAAAGATTAGAATACTAAACGGGCTAAAAAAACATAAACTCAAATTTATCCCTCCAAGAGTGCGACCGTTCTAAAAAGACGTGACAATATTTAAGAAAAAGAATGCACAAGCTCTCTATTAAACTTATACTCAAACCTATCATGATGTTGCATACATGCTCTTGAGCGGGCCATCCTACCTATTCGGAGGGGTTGTAAATCTCATTTATCAAATCCAATCATCTGCATCTCAATAATTGCAAATGACAAGACTTGAACCTCGTAACGAACATCTACACAATAAGTGTAACATTGTAAAATGATTTATTTCGAAGCTTCCTACAATGAAACTCACTTTCAAAATGCAACCTCTCAGTGTCAAATCTATAAGGTATGATCACGAGGTCAAATCTCATTAATCAAATCGCGTACATATGGAGGAAGAATTAATAAGATCAAATAATGAAGATGAACTCGTATTATACACAACCATGAACCCAATCCTATGTAAACAAATACGCAAAGTTGACAATGTTCAAAGCAATTAAACACAATCATGCAAATACTGCTACGACGGGAATCATAATCGCACATCATAATCGAATTGGTCTATTTTTAAAAATCAAGTTTTCAAATTGCAAAGAGAAGTGTTTTAAATGTTATTTTCCCCAACCAATAGGGACTACATTTTCAAGAAATACCCCAAAATTCTCATGCAAATTATTTTGGGCCCGAACTCAAGTTAAAGAAACAAGTCAGAGAATTTATAAAATTCAAAACATGTAAACATGCTCTAATTTATATGGTCAACCCTAGTGATTCAAAAGACTAGTAAAAATCATATGGTCAGGTGAAAACTAGTAAAAATTAGCAAAATTAGAATCCTCAACATTAAATATGGCATCAATGTGATCATTCACTTAGTCATTTCCTTCAGTATAGCATGTTTTAGAAGTAACGCTTTGGCGCTCTCGTAACACTGACAACTATCATTTCACAAGAATGCTTCCACTTGACCTTTCGACTCACTTCAATATAGTTCATCACATGTATTTAAGCTAACATAATTTTCACACAAGCAACTGATGTCATTAGGTCATACATTTCATGCATGCAAAGAAAAGTAAACAGTTACACTATGATGTCGGTAAACGGTATTGGAAGATAACTATAATAGCTAGCGATAAAATGAAATCTAATATTAAAGGTTTATAAAGTTCACCTTAGGTGTAGTCACAAAGGTTTGGTGTCAATCACTTGCCTTGAGTTATTAGTCTTCACAGTAGCATAGTCTCCACCTTGTGCTAAGCTACAATAAACACTTTTTGTCAATTTTAGACTCTATATAGAGGAGGCCGATATTGGCATGCTGAAATGATGATTCAGAGGCATCAAGCCTAATTATACATGGCACCTCCCTTGTGTTGCTTTTCCTAATAGTTTGCTTTCCCAATGTTTGTCTGCCAGGCAACTCGCTTTATCTACATTCCTTGTTGACTCTAATTAAAGCGTATTTGAGAAATGTGCCAGTACGCAACCATTGGCTAGAAAAATCTCAACATATTTCCAAGGAGAACATGTTGTTAGGGCATGCTAACTTGGTGCCCTAGTTCGGTTTATTAGGTGAGTTGGCGACCTAATTCATCAATTTTTTCTTTCTTGCAAGCCCCTACCTGCAAAGTCAATCGTTAGCTTGTTGAGCCTATTGAGCCCTTCAAGCTTGAAATAAAAAATTGGAATAGTGTCGCCCTATAGTATTTCCCATCATCAAAACCCATCAAGTCACTTTTGAGTCACAAGAAACCCATTGGCCAGGTCATACTAACGCCACAAAAAATTTCAAAGCAAAAGTTTTTTGGTCTTTACATTCTACACTCCTAAAAGAAATTTATTCCTAGAAATTTACTATATGTGTCACTAAGAAATAGGGGTATCGATTGTTCATGTCGACTTCCATTCTCATGAAGCCTCTTCTCAACTTGATTCTTCCAAAGTACCTTCACTAATGGAATACTCTTGGTTTTAAGTTAGTAGACTTGTCGGCCTAAAATCCTTTTACCCCTTAATAAATAAAGTTGAGAAATAATTGGAATCATTGGATATACATTGGACGATATATGTTAGGTCGAGAATATACTTATTGAGGTTTGAGTCCTGAAAAACATTGTGAACGCCTAATGTTTTTGGCATCAGTAGTAGTAGTGGGTAGGCGACAAGTCCTAAACTATCATCTAATTTAAAAGGCCTTATGTATCTAATAGGGAACACTTAAAGATTTCAAGTAAATCCTATCAAGAGAGAAAAACTGTGATCCTCCACCGTAGCTTTTATTTGGCTCATCTCTCCTTCAAAACACTCTTCCAACGCATCTACCTTCTTGGACGCCATCAAACTTTTGGATTTTGATCCAAAAATCAGCTAGGGTTCCTTCCGCCGGATGAATTTTTGCCACTGAAATTTCAAGAAATCAACCCCGATAGTCCCAAGACTTTCTCTGATACCAATTTGATAGGGAACAATTGAAGATTTCAATTAAATCCTATCAAGAGAGCAAAAACAACGAGAAATCTCCACGATTCCAATGGAAAACCAGTGAAAACAGTAATTTTATTGTGAGAAAGCAAACTACATAAGAAAATAACAAGATACAATTGATCCTCTATTCGAGAGGAGGATCAATCTCTCCCAAATCTCTAGATGCCGCTAGAGCCCAAAGAAAACCTATGAGATCTCCAATTTCAGCCAAATTCCAGATGCCCTAATCCTAGAAAAACCAACTATTTAATGCATACAATCCAAAGGAAATCTCTAAACAGTCCCTACATTCAAATTTCCCTCCTAACTCAACCAAAAATCCTTCCCAAAAAGCTCCCTTGGATCCGGCAGTTTCTAGCGGCATGCAGGAGAGGTGGAAGAGTTCCACCTCAGTCCGCCTGAGTCGGTCCTGTGTGGACCAGTCTAACAGTATCATAGCTAAAACTTTCTAACTTGACAAACTACTTAATGTAGCACATTGGGCTTACCTTTTAAAGCACTTTATGACTTGCATCAAATTGGATATATCTGCAATGTCATAATATTTCTTTTAGTTGCCCTATGCTATAAGAAGTTGTAGTTGTGCGTCGATGCTAGAGTCACATCCAGTCTAATGACTTTTTTGTCATCCAGCTCCATGTAGTTAAGGAATGATCTGTAATTTCATACATATATAGACTCAAATGGCACCACACCAAAGTTGGCATGATTGCTAGTATTAAAAGAAAACTCGATCAAAGATATGTCGACACAAATCCCAGCCAAATTAGGGCAACTCATCCGCAACAAATCATCCTATTTTTAAGTTTTCCTCTCTACCTGGTCTTCAAACTAGGGGTGAGATGATGAGTTGACAGATAGACATATGCTAATGGCATTTTGAAGTTGTCGTCATAACCATCATGTGAATTGGTCATCTTCATTTGATATGATTATCCTTGGCTCATGCATGCATGTTTGAAAAGCATTAATTATTTGGTTGGATACAAATGAAATGAAATGAAAGACTTTTTTTGTTTGTTATTATATATTTCAAATGCATTAAAATATGTCAAACAATGGTGGGCGATGGCTATGATAAGCCGGCATTGGAGCCGGCTGGACCGGTCCACCCTGGACCGGTCCAGGTCTTCATCCGACGGAACCGCGCGCAAACAGGCGGAGGAGCGCGATCAGATAGGGCGTTTTAGGAGTCTTTTTTTAGAGATATTTTGAAATATTTGGGGTAGTAAGGTCTTTTGTAAAACTCCTTTATGGTTAAATAGAGTGAGAAGGGGGGGATTAGGGTTATCTTGCATTTTGAAATTAATTTGGGTTCTAGGTTTTCTTGCTTGGGCTCTCGGCGTTGCCGGAGATTGTGGGAGAGTTGTTCTTCCTCTCGAATTGAAGAACATTGTATCGGGTATTGATTTTGATTGCTTACTAGTGGAATACAATCGTTGCTAGTGTTTTCCTACAAGTTTCTTCCCTATTCCGCTGTGTTTGCGCTAGTTGTGTGCCGATTTGGGTTAGGTTTGCTTGCGAACTCAAGTATTACCTTAGGGTTACTTGCGAACTCAAGTATTTCCTATCAAATTGGTATCAGAGCGAGATCCGGGCGGTGGAGGACTGTTTTTCCACTAATTTGCTGCAGTTTTTCACTGTTTGGAGAGCGAACCGGAGGCATCTAGTGGATTTTCATGGCATCTAAAAGGGTAGAAGTATTAGAGACCGAGATGGGTCAATATAAAGCGGATCTGGAGGAAAAAATGGCGACATTGAGCGAGAATGTGGAAGGGAAATTCAGGGTATTGGAAGAAATGATGAAAAAGTTATTGGAAGGACAAGCGAAGGCAGTGACAGCGGAGGAAAGAGGAGAAGGTAGTGGTAGCAAAGGCAAGGAGAAAGTGAATCTAGAGGAAGAAGAGGAAGTGGAACTGCTCAACAGCAACGGAAGGATACCTCATCGGGAATCCATCAGACGGGAAGAACATGACAGAAGAAGGGACTCCAGGGAGGGAAGAGAAGACGACTGGCGACGTCGAAGGCCAGATCCATTGGATAGGCCATGGGAAGCCTATAATCATCAAGGCGGGGCACGAGGGGAAGAGGGCTACCGGCGGCCAAGACGGGAGGATGAGCCCCGATATGGAGAGAGAGGAACTTGGGAAGATCCCATAGTTTGGGACAGAGGAGGCCACGGAGGGAATAGGGCATACGGGGTGGACACTAGAGCCAGGAAACTGAAAATGCCGGTGTTCGAAGAGGGAAATGTGGATGATTGGATCCACAAGGTGGAGAAATATTTTGCAGTGAATGGCCTGATGGAGGAGGAAAGATTGATAGCCGCGAGTATGTGCTTGGAGGGGGCGGCATTTGCATGGTTCAAGTACATGGATAAGTGGGAACCGGTGAGATCCTGGAGAGAGTTTAAGGTGGCGATCAGAGAAAGATTCAGAGGGGGCAGCCCATGGGAGATCTCTGAACAATTTTATGCTCTTACTCAAGAGGGAACAGTGGAGGAATACAGGAAGAAATTTGAGAGTCTGGTGGAAGATATGGAAGGATTGTCAAACAGTACTTTGGGGGGAAATTTTATGAAGGGCCTCAAACCGGAAATCAGAGATGCAGTGAAGGTCATGAGATCAAGAGACCTAAGGGAGGCAATGGAACTTGCTCAGTTGGTGGAGAACCAGAAAACCAATGCCCGAAATTGGAGGAACAGCCACTCAGGAGGTCCCACCAGGACCACTACCACTTATTTGGCTCAAAAAGGGGCAAGCCCTAATGTTCCTAGAGAGAGTGGAAAAGAGAAGAGTGGAGTGACCAGATCTGCTGGAAGCTTCAAGAAACTGACTGACGAGGAGATGCAGGAGAAGAGGGCTAAGGGACTTTGTTTCAGATGCGAGGAGAAGTTTGTTCCCGGGCACCGATGCAAGGATCGCGCTCTTCGGGCTCTCACCGTCTACATAGACGAGGCGCCTGAAGATAGCGATGAATATGATGAGGAGCAGAATGAGACCCAGTTGGAGGTAGCCGAGGTATCACTCAATTCAGTAATGGGATTTACTCCTAGCCATACGATGAAGGTGAAGGGGAAGATACTTGGGAGGGAAGTAGTGGTTCTGATTGATAGTGGGGCAACCCACAATTTCATATCCACCCAAGTGGCGGAGGAGCTAGGGATGGAACCTACTGAGACTGGTAATTATGGGGTAATGATGGGAACAGGGAAGATTGAGTCCAGCACCGGAATCTGCAAAGGGGTGGAGATGAGGCTACAAGAGATCAGAGTGATAGAGGACTTCCTTCCCCTAAAGTTGGGTAGCACAGATGTCATTTTGGGCATGAAATGGCTACAAACCTTGGGTGAAACCAAGGTGAATTGGGGGACCATGGTGATGGAGCTGACTGTAGAAGGGAAGAAGGTGAAGCTAAAGGGGGAACCAGGGTTGACCAGAACGGGAGTGTCACTACGATCTATGGTAAAAATCATCCAGGATGCGGGAGGAGGATTCCTGGTGGAGCTGCAGAGCCTGGAGGAGCAGAAGGAGAGGGAGGAGAAGATATTTCCCACATTGGTTCAGCCTCTTTTGCATGAATTTGAGGATGTGTTTCAACCTCCGGTGGGACTACCACCTGATAGAGAGCATGAGCACCAGATTATCCTGAAAGAGGGGGTATCTCCTATCAGTGTGAGACCTTACAGATACCCTCAGGTGCAGAAAGATGAAATCGAAAAGCTGGTGGGAGAAATGCTAGAATGAGGGATCATTCAGCCCAGTGTGAGTCCTTTCTCCAGTCCGGTTCTACTTGTGAAGAAAAAGGATGGGAGTTGGAGGTTCTGTGTAGATTACAGGGCTCTCAACAAGGAAACTGTGCCTGATAAGTTTCCTATTCCGGTAATTGACGAGTTGATGGATGAGCTACATGGAGCAGCTTTGTTCACCAAAGTTGATTTGAAGTCGGGCTACCACCAGATCAGGATGAAGAAGGGAGATGTGCAGAAGACGGCTTTCAGGACTCATGAGGGTCATTATGAGTTTCTGGTGATGCCTTTTGGCCTCACCAACGCACCTGCCACATTCCAGGCCTTGATGAACCGGATCTTCAAGCCACACCTCCGCAGGTTTGTGTTGGTATTTTTTGATGACATTTTAATATACAGCAGGACTGAGAAGGAACACTTAGAGCACTTGAGAGTGGTGTTGGGTGTGCTGAGGGAGCATAAACTGAAGGCCAATTTCAAGAAGTGTGACTTCGCTCAGGCACGGGTGGAGTATCTTGGGCACGTGATATCCCAGGAGGGAGTGGCGGCAGATCAGTCCAAGATTGAGGCAATGCTGGCATGGCCGAAACCCAAGACATTGAAAGGGCTCAGAGGATTCTTGGGATTGACAGGCTACTATAGGAGGTTCGTTAGGGGATATAGCACCATAGCATGGCCACTGACAGAGCAGTTGAAGAAAGACAACTTTCTATGGGGAGAAGCAGCTTCAGAGGCTTTTGAGAAGCTGAAGAAGGCCATGACCACGGTGCCAGTGCTCGCTCTGCCGGACTTCAACCAGATGTTTATGGTGGAGACCGATGCTTCAGGCTACGGACTTGGAGCAGTATTGATGCAGAACCACAGGCCCATAGCTTATTTCAGTCAGGTACTATCGTCCCGGGCTAGACTGAAGTCGGTCTACGAGAGGGAATTGATGGCTATTGTCCTGGCCATTCAGAAGTAGAGACCTTATTTACTGGGCAGGCACTTTATTGTCAGGACTGATCAGAGGAGCCTTAAGTACTTGTTAGAGCAGAGGATGGTCACAGAGGAGCACCAAAGGTGGTTATCCAAGCTGCTGGGCTATGACTTTGAGATCCACTACCGACCAGGACTAGAGAATAAGGCAGCTGATGCTTTATCACGTTGTATGGGGGAACTCCAGGGGATGGGTGTATCAGTACCAGTGCTGATAGATTGGGGAGCCATCAAAGAAGAGAGCATCCAGAATGAGGAGCTAAGGAAAATCAAAGAAGATATATTATCAGATGGGAACAGCCATCCAGGTTACTCAGTTATGGGAGAAGGACTGTATTATCAGGGAAGGAGTGTGATTCCAAGATCTTCTATCCACATTCCCCAGCTGTTACAGGAGTTTCATGGGAGTGCCATAGGAGGGCATTCAGGAGTGCAAAAAACTTATAGCCGGTTAGCTGCTGAATTATACTGGAAGGGGATGAGGAAGGATGTAGAGGAAATGGTGGCGAAATGTGATATCTGCCAGCGGAGCAAGTACCTGACGATGGCACCGGGGGGATTATTACAGCCTTTGGCCCTACCAGAGAAGGTTTGGGAGGAGATTACTATGGATTTCATTGATGGGCTCCCAAAATCGGAAGGCTACACAGTGATACTTGTAGTGGTCGACAGGCTGAGCAAATATGCTCATTTCATTCCTTTGAGACACCCGTACACAGCTGTATCTGTAGCAGCAGCATTTGTGAGGGAGGTAGTCCGCCTGCATGGGGTACCGGAGTCCATTATTTCTGATAGGGACAAGGTATTCCTGAGCCATTTCTGGAGGGAGCTATTCAAGATGCAGGGGACAATTCTGAAAAGGAGTACAGCTTATCATCCACAGACTGACGGACAGACCGAGGTGGTGAATAGGAGCGTAGAGACATATTTGAGGTGTTCTGTGTCTGAGACACCAAAGCAATGGGCTAAATGGTTGGCTTGGGCAGAATACTGGTACAATACTTCTTTTCATTCAGCTACCAAGATGACACCTTTTAAGGTATTATATGGGAGGGACCCCCCACATTTGGTACACTACAATCATAGAAGTACTCCAGTATCGGCAGTGGATCAGCATTTGAAGGAGAGAGATCAGATATTGGAAGAGCTCAAGAGGCATTTACTTAGAGCCCAACAACTTATGAAGAAACAGGCGGACGGCAAAAGGAGAGATATACAGTTTGCAGTGGGGGACAAGGTATACTTGAAGCTCAGACCATACCGACAAAGGACTATAGCCCAAAGGAGAAATGAGAAGCTGGAAGCCAGATATTTTGGCCCTTTTGAAGTGGAAGAGAGGATCGGAGAGGTGGCTTATAGATTAAGGCTTCCTCCAACAGCCAGAATACACTCTGTTTTTCATGTTTCACAGTTGAGGAGAGTGGTGGGGGAGCATGCAGTCAGCCCAGAGCTGCCCAGCACATTGAGTGAAGATATGGAAGTAACAGTGGAGCCTCTTGCGGTAGAAGGAGTGCGCATCAACGAGAAGGGGGAAAAGGAGGTGAAAATTAGGTGGAGCGGCCTCCCAGACTATGAGGCTACTTGGGAGCCACAGGAGAGGATTGCAGAGCAGTTTCCAGCTTTCCACCTTGAGGACAAGGTGGTACTTTGGGAGGGGAGTAATGATAAGCCGGCATTGGAGCCGGCTGGACCGGTCCACCCTGGACCGGTCCAGGTCTTCACCCGACGGAACCGCGCGCAAACAGGCGGAGGAGCGCGATCAGATAGGGCGTTTTAGGAGTCTTTTTTTAGAGATATTTTGAAATATTTGGGGTAGTAAGGTCTTTTGTAAAACTCATTTATGGTTAAATAGAGTGAGAAGGGGGGGATTAGGGTTATCTTGCATTTTGAAATTAATTTGGGTTCTAGGTTTTCTTGCTTGGGCTCTCGGCGTTGCCGGAGATTGTGGGAGAGTTGTTCTTCCTCTCGAATTGAAGAACATTGTATCGGGTATTGATTTTGATTGCTTACTAGTGGAATACAATCGTTGCTAGTGTTTTCCTACAAATTTCTTCCCTATTCCGCTGTGTTTGCGCTAGTTGTGTGCCGATTTGGGTTTGGTTTGCTTGCGAACTCAAGTATTACCTTAGGGTTACTTGCGAACTCAAGTATTTCCTATCAGGCTAGAGGGTAGCAGGACATTGTGGTAGGTGGATGGAAGGGGATGGGGGTGGTAGCCATGGCAGGCGGTAGGTGGCAATGAGAACAGTAACATCCGGTGGTGACAACGTTGAAAACATGCAACTGTGGTGTCAACAATGGGCGAAGGTAGTTGCAGCGATGTGGGCAAGGAACAGAGGTCACGAGCAATGAATTTTTCTTATATTTGGAATATGCATATTTGCGTAAATTAAAAAAATTGTCAAAAATGATGCATTATAAGATATTCAAAATTCCATGTACAAATAATTTGTATTTGATTTCAAATCAAAAAAATAAAACTCCCGCATTCCTTTTATTTTTCATTCTAAATACATGAAACCAAATAACCCCTTAGTAAGTTCGTGGACAAAGCTCAAATAGCGCCATGTCCTTTCAACCTTCTCAACAATCCTGCGATAAAGTTCATGGTGGTGTATTCCATAATGGTATCATTAGGTAGAAGTAATATCATCAAATTTTGTATTCCGATTTGGCTACTTGATATGTGAGGCATCAATGACATGGTGACATCTTTCTTAATTCTTGGGTACCAAAAGTGAGTCTTCAAGTCTTAGTATATTATTAGTTCCTAAGTGGATGGCATAATTGGTTTATATGCCTCTTGCATAATGTTCTCCATTAGCATCGTCGACATGCACAATCTTTTACCAAACTTGAGCAGTCCTTGCTCACCAACTAAAAAAATATATGAATCATCACCCTGTCAATCTTCATATTTGGCCTGATGCAAGCAATGTCGGTGCCCATTTAGACTAGGCATAAAACTCTTTTGGAGTGACTCCCCAAGGCTAGAGTTCTAGGCTAGGGTTGAATCCACAAGAGATGCACATATATAAGCCCCAT
Organism: Dendrobium huoshanense; assembly: GCA_016618105.1. Taxonomy (NCBI): domain Eukaryota; kingdom Viridiplantae; phylum Streptophyta; class Magnoliopsida; order Asparagales; family Orchidaceae; genus Dendrobium; species Dendrobium huoshanense. Next base: position 56,977,558 of record CM028355.1, on the reverse strand, counting down.
TAAGGAGCAATAGGTTTGGGTGCTTAATAACCATTGAGTTCCATATTTTGGCCTTCAATCCATCTTTATAAGGCTAGCTCAATTACTAATATGCACCCTTTTCCACTACAATTGTCTTGAATGAAGTCAGAACCATGCCAATATGAGGGGTGTCATAACCTTCGGTTAATACACCTGTAATCATCGAAAACACATGGAGCCCATTGGATAGAGTAGTCGAGTTCCTAATGTCACAATGCCTTCTTGATCAATTAGTAGGACAACTACTCTATGCCTCAAATTTAGCATATGGGTACATCATAGCATAAAAGCTATTATGTTGGCGAGCAACCATTACAGATTACTATCAAAACATTGGATGATAACCCAAGTGAAAATCTCTCATATAAAAATAAGGACTACATCGTATTATGAAATATCCTTAAAAATAAGGGTTGGTCTCACAATGCTGCTCGTTATAGCAATAAGTATATAGGATGCTAACCATTACAGTAATGAATGTATAGAATTGGTAAGAAAATGATATCCGTCAGAGATGTGCCAATAACTACATTTTTAGTTCAACTTATACTAGACTAGATTCTTAATCCTGTCTTTATAGCTAATCATGTCTCCCTCATAATGCAATTCGTCTAGAGCATACAAGAAACTTAAATCCTTTGATTTATGTGGCTAAATTACAGATGCAATAAAAAAATAAATTATAAATCATTAACTTTCATACTTGAATATATTACTTACTTGAACAGACATAAGATTCAAAATTTTGTTCAACACCCGCAATCGATGCAAGGCATAGCTGCTGTTGGAGGGAAGCCGGTTCACTCGTTCAATCTCATCATGAACAGCAGCATTCTTCTCCTCACTGCTCACTGAATTGGAGCCCAATCTAATTCCTTGAGACCTCTCCAAATCATGACCATGTATGTTATAGCCATCTTGCTGAACTGTCTGATCGGAATGATCAATTTCCATCAACAATAGCTGGCTTCCAAGCTAAAACACAAGGAAGATCCTATAATAGGAGAGCCAAAACAAAACAAACCAATTTTAATTCTGAACAAAAAAACAAGTTAACAATGTGCTAACAGGTAAATAGACAGAATCTTGAAATCCCCTCTCTTGAGAACAATATCATCTAGCTTAAGCAAAGGCAACATCAATCAACTATTGGAAACCTAAGTAAAGACAACTTCCCTAAACCCTAAACATAAGAAAAGAATGAATTTCACGATAGAGAATAAGAACACTTAGCATAGTAATTTAACACTGAAATTTGAAAAGTGTAAATATAAATAAGTTAACGCAAAGATGACAAGCATATTATGATTATTAAAGAAACGGACTTGGGGAAATATTAAATAATATAAATTAAAATAAGGGGCTTAAAAATCTAGTGAATTGAAGAAACAAAAAAAGAAAAAAAAAAGGTAATTTACAAGTTCAAACTTTGTGAATGAAAATACTAAATGATTATCAAATATTCTCTTTAAGAGGATGAAGAGTCCAGAAGCCCATTATTTCGGTGCTTGCATAAACTAATAAGATGGCATCCTTCAATTTTTAAGTAAAAGAGAACGTTAATAAATAAAGCATAGCATCATAAAATTCATCATCTAGTCTTTAAATATCAAGTATCGAGAATGCAACTTAAAGATGCATTAACAAACAAGTTCCACAGTAAAATAACATCGATTCATTGACTTTGCCACTTTTATCACGAAAAAAATCCAAAGAACAGAAAATGAAATTCAAAGGTTCTTCAACAATCTTCTAAATGAAATTATAAAGAAAGTATACAGCCAAGGATGAAGAAAACAATAGCATGATGTATGCACGCACAGACTTTAGAGAGCTCCATGCTCCGAAATTGGGACAAGCAAAAATTGTGATGAACTCATAACAATATAGTCAACAACAACAACATCAAGCCTTTATCCCACTATGTGGGGTCGGCTACATGAATCTTTTTTCTCCATTGTGTCCTATTAAAAGTCAAATTCTCATTTAAATCTAATAAAGAAATGTCATTCCTAATATTTTCTAACCAAATCTTTTTAGGTCTGTCTCTACCTTTCTTAACATAAGTCAAATATAATACCTCTACTCTCTTAACCGGGTCATCGAAAGGCCGGTGTTTTATGTGACCAAACCATCTAAGGCGAATCTCTCTAATCTTATCTTCTAGTGGAGCTACTCCAACGTTTTCACGTATATGCTCATTTCGTAGCCTATCTCTAAGGGTAAAGTCACTCATCCACCTGAGCATCCTCATATATGCCACACTCAACATAGTTCTATGCTTCTCTTTTAATGGCCAACATTCGACACCATAAAGCATTGCAGGCCTACCCACCATCTTATAGAATTTTCCCTTGAGTTTGAGGGGTACTTTTCTATCACACAACAAGCCCGATGCATTCCTCCACTTCAACCATCCAACTTGAATTATGCTGATAATATCACCATCTATTTCACCATCACTCTGAACAATAGATCCAAGATATCTAAAACGTGTACTCTTATTAATGACTTGGTCGCCCAAAGTCACAATCCCCTCACTTGGTCTATTACTACTAAAATTACACTCCATATATTCCGTTTTAAACCTACTCAAACGAAAACCTTTAGGCTCTAAGGTTGACCTCCATAATTCAAGTTTACCTTCAACTCCCTCTCTACTCTTATCAACAAGAAGAATATCATCAGCAAAAAGCATACACCAAGGTACATCCTCTTGCAAATGTCTAGTGAGAACATCCATGACTAAAGCAAAAATATATGGGCTTAAGGCTGATCCTTGATGTAACCCAACTGAAATTGGGAAATACTTGGTCAAACCACCTTGTGTTTGAACACAAGTAATAGCACCTGCATACATATCTTTAATGATTTGAATATAAACGTTATTAACTCCGTTCTTTTCAAGAACTCTCCATAGCACTTCTCTTGGAACTTTATCATATGCTTTTTCTAAATCAATAAATATCATATGTAGATCCTCCTTATTTTATCTATATTTCTCCATCAAACCACTTAATAAATATATGGCTTCCATAGTCGACCTACCCAGCATGAACCCAAATTGATTTTGAGAAACATTAGTATCACGCCGTAAACTTTGCTCCATAACTCGGTCCCATAGTTTTAAAGTATGACACATTAACTTAATTCCTCTATAATTCGCACAATCTTGTGCATCACCTTTATTCTTAAAAAAGGAATTAACACACTCATTCTCCACTCATCTAGCATCTTTTTAGTCTTCAAAATAATATTAAAAAGTTTAGTAATCCAAGAAATTCCTTCATCTCCTAAGCATTTCCACACCTCTATTGGAATATCATCATGTCCAATAGCTTTTCCACCCTTCATTTTCTTCCACACTTCAACCATCCATAACAATATAGTCAAAAGGAATTTATTATGTATTTATGATTAATAGAATTTTTTATTATGTAACATCTAGAGAATTTCAAAAGACATGATTATATTGTCAAGTATACGTTATGTTATGCATCAGCTTTTAAGTTTCTTGTCATAGCTTTTAAATTATTTGTCGTGGATCAAAATGTCACTTCAGGAATTAAATGTCGATCAACTACTCTACAAGATTTAGGTAATTATCACCTAAAGACCTTTCCTATAGATAGGACCCTAGGGGATCAATTACTCACTGACGGTTATCACGATTCTTTTATGAATTCCAAATTCTTGATCACTTATGTGCAGCCTCCGGTCTGCCAAGTGCTTCCTCATATCCAATCTAGTTGGTGAATTGCCTTCAAGTTTTATGTGGAATTCATCATAGTTTTGCATCATCCTTCAAAATACATGAAATTATATCAAACAGTGTAATGTTTCTTCTTCCCTCGAGGGGATTACAATGTACAACCCTTTTTTTACTAAACTAGGGAAATGAGATTCTTCCGATTGTCGGTGTCAATGATGGCATTGACCAACTCTTCCTTGGCTTCGATTATTAAAGATAATAACATCTCTTGTGTCTCCCTACAATTTATATATTTCAACATTGTCATCAAATAAAGAGCCAAGTCCTCCCTGTTCACTAGACTCAACACGATGTTGTCTTCCACTACAACAATTGCATTTCATTTCCAATCTTTCTTCTACTTTCCAAAGAAGAACTCAAAATGCAACTTCAAACATTTATCTTTTGAGTCGCCAACATTGAAAATTACTACAGAACTTCCCAGGGCATCAACTTTAAGAGAAGGGGCAGGTCTTAGAGAATTCTCTGCTTTTTCCCTTCTTATTTTTGGAGGACTCTTCTTTAAATTGTTCTTGGGTCTTTCTCTCAGTCTTGGTTCTTCTGTTCAATGGTCACCACGAGCAAATTGGTCCAACTAAGATTTATGATTACAAAAGGACAAAGTTCATTTACAATTTGTAAATAAAGCTCAGAGGTGTGCTTCATCAATATTTCTACATACCTAAGATTTACTCCGATAGTTATAGTTTGTGTGTAAACCTAAAACCCCATTGTATACACTCTTGCACAAACTTATCATTGACGTTGCCTCAAACTGCCATTTCTTCCACCAATTTTCGACCTAACCCAACGGAGAGAATTTGTGGTGAATCAACTACTTAAAGAATCCCCAGGTTCTTCTTGATGAAACATCTCATTTAGTGAGAATTCCACCATATCAAGGCACGTTGACTAAGTTTCAGTTGGGCTAAGGCAAACTTGTCAATGAGTATATAAGGTGATATAAATCTCCAATCGATTGATCTGCAATCTAATATTTTTGCATTGATAATTCCATCATAACTCATGATTTCCACATTAGTTTGCACCTAGAAAGATCAAGCTCCCCAATCACCTCCAGTAGCGACAAACAAACCCTTATATTCATCTCCTTCCATGTTAAAAACATTTGTACATTGTGCATTTCTCGTACTGATAGATTGCATCTTCATCCACTCCATTATGGAGATCTACTCCATCAAACTAATCACTTGTTTGATAAAATTGAGAGGATTTCTTTCTCCACCATTTAATAATTATTTTTTTTCAATCTTACTTTGTTGTTGTTGTTGTTATTGTACTTCTTTCTTTGTCTTCTATAAGTGTCCAAGACAAGAAGTGGCTCTCCAATACATTATATCATTTCTTTTTTAGTATCAAAGACCAAGGAATGATTCTCTGATGCCAACACATTCTGATGTTCTTCTCATAAAGTTATCGCTTGAGTTCACAATAAGAGATCAAAATGGATTGAGAAATGTTATTGGTAATTTAGGAGATACAATACTTATCTATTAATCAAAATAAGAGTACCTCGGTTGTTATTTCTTGATGTAGATGTCCTCTCCCAGATTCTTTACTTCACAGCAAGCTTCCTCTTGGGTTTTGGTTTTTTTTATTCTCCAATACAACAAAAAATGATGTATTATGCTTTAAGTGTGCTGTTAAACAGCAAAAATATACCTGATTTCTTCCCAGTGGCAGCCACGATAGCACTTGGATGGCCCTAGAAACAACGATAACAAGATGCAGCATTCCGTCAGCTATTCTCTAGACTGCAGAAAGGGTAGAAACAGATAACCAGTGGCCCAGAAGGCTTCAGAAGGTCTCAGACAAAGCAGTAGCAGCAATGTTCTGATGTTATTGGTATCGCTTTTGGGTTGTTGTGTGGAGGCAATGATTGAAGGGGAGACAAAAGAAAGAGAGAAACGATTTGGGAGAATAGGATTGGTTCTCTATTATAATATACATATTTGTTAATAGTAAAATTACAATAAGAAATCAATTTGAATTTGACCATATCCTTCCTAAATTAACTTCATAAAAGAAAAAAAAAATCCTCTACTTGAATTTAAAAATTCAAAATACACGCTTCATAAAATTTAAAAAAAAAAAACTATCCACACTTGGCCAAATAAATGACTATTTGTGCAAGCCAGTCCATCTAAAATTGTTGTCCTTATTGTATCCAATGATTTGAATTATTGTCTCCCAATCTTAATCAGCAGATAAATAACCTAGGATTCATCCTTGACCTGTGGACACCAATTCAATTCATCATAAATCTGAACAGTGCAATATGGAAATTGCTGCTATTAACAATCTTCATCAAAAGATCAAACTATTAGAATTCCAACAATCACAACCTCTTTCATCTCTTCAATATATGATGCCCAAATCATGATTTAACTAATCATTCTATATTTCACTAACTAAAATACCAAAAACATGTAGACTTTGCTTTGTAGCAAAATCATTCCACAAGAAACAATTAGAAGCATGAGGAGCAAAAAAACAAGGAAACTTTCTAGTGCAGTTCAAGCTCAAACACAATTGTTGTTTTAAATAAACATTCACCTAAAAAAAGAATGTTGTGTTAATATATTCAAAAATCTTACTTTCCATGCTATCCCAATTGGTTGGTATAGGCTTTATAAATACTTTTTTCTACACATTTTTGCCAAATGTTGCACTCAATGCTAATTACATAAAACAAATACATTTTTAGGCAACCTCAGACCACGTAGCTTCTTCTACTCATTTGCTTTCATATTTATTTCACAATATCCTGTATCTTCACATTATTATTGCATATTCTCAATTTGGTGATGATTATAAACTACAATTGATTCTCATGATTATTATGTTTATTTTTTAGAAATTGTGTGATTATGTTTGAAAATATGAATAAACATAAGGATAGTTTGCTCATATACAACAGTAAGTCAGTAACACAAAAACCTAACAATTGGATTTTCCAAACACCACAATACTTTAAGAACAACTTTAGATAGCAGCGTCTTATGCAATAGCTTCGCAACCAACTTAGTGACAACTGCAACCAACTCAAATGAACCATCAATCAAATCTTTGAGTAATAATTATTATCAGCTTATCATTTTCAAAGGCAAAAAAATTTTTGACGGAAGCATTCTATCAATGAAAGATTTAAACTACCAGTCATATGTAGAATTGAGCTGGCAATTACATCTAAAGAACTACTAATTTATTTCATGGAACGATTATGATGGAGTAGAGTCAGAGATTCTTTTAGGACCTATACTTAATATAGAACCTTCCAACCACCTGTCAAAACAAAATAACTTAATTTATGATGTAAACTCAAACCACTTTTTAGCACAACACAAAAAAAAATACAAAAGCCAACTTGATCATCAACAAAAAAGAAAAGCATCAGTTATCCACCAAGAAGTAAAAAAGAATGCCATTAATGGCGTGGGAAGGTGTAAAGCTTGATTGATCAATATCTCAAATTTCATAGGAAGATATGAAGCTGCTTTGGCCTCTTTCACGTATTCCAAAAATTTGGATTGAAAAAGACTCATTTATGATGATAAACTGGATCGATCAGAGGAGCAGAATGCTTTCATGCATATAGCAGTTAAGGGCTTAGCATTCTAATCCTAATAGTTGGAGGCAGTTAATGCATCTTATATCTTATATGAGAGTAATAATCCAGCTGATTGGTTGGATGCTATTGATTTTTCAACTCTATTGCTCTTTTCAAATGAATCTGAAACTCCATGTCCATTGAATTGCCTGGTTATCTTTTCAAAAATTTTGTCTTCCTCACAGTCAATCTTTGAACACACCTCCTTTGGGCAATGGTCTCTCTAACATAGAGGAGATCCATGGTTTGCCCTACGGGTGTAAGTGAGCCAAGCAAGCTCATGATTACGCTCAAGCTCGGCTCCGTAACGAACTCACAAGTCAAGCTTATTGAGCCATAATGATGTAGAACAACGTAAGAATGCAATGTTTTCGTTAGGAATTTGCACAACTTTTGATTAGAATAAAAAGTGAATAAAACTATTAGCAGCTGAAAACAATGAGATAAAACATAAAGGGGGTCACACTCACTTAGGCTAAATCACATAACTAGATATTTGAAACTTTAAAATAAATTAGAAAATAACATGATTCCAGAATAATAGTTTCAAAAAAATCCCTAGTCTAACAATGAGATTAGCAAGCACATGAATAGCTTAAAATCCTACGTTTACTAAGCTTAGCAAATGCAGGCGACGGTCGGCCTTCGTGAGTACAATCAAACCACGAGAAAAGTTAAATTCAAGAAATAAAAGAAAAGGGGAACGCAGGAAACCTTTGTCAAGGATCGGTGGCGATCCTCCACTCGACGATCTCCAATTGCTCTTCAATAGCTTCCACCAAGGTATCCAGGATTCGCTCGATGTAATCTTCTACCGTGTGGTCGATCCTCGGATTGACGTTGAAGAAGGTCGAATGCAAGATGCACCAAACCCGTGCTCGTCGTAGGAGAGTCCGTATTCCGTCTCTGGGTCAGCCATCCATGGAAGACTTTGCTATTTTGAGTTGAAGAAGCACTAAACACCAAGGGGAGTCTTCTCTGATGAGGGGAAGATAGCTCGGGCTGACGGAAGAAGGATGGACAGCAGTTTCCTCTTCCAGATCAGCAGTCTTAGAGCTTCCAAGTGCTGAGGATGCAAGGGCAATGGATGAGATTTTGGGCTGCAGTCTTAGGAAGGAGGAGAATCAATGTTAAGTGGAGTTTGGAGAGCTGTAATGGAAGAAATCCCACGAGAAAGCCTTGGGGAATTTCGGCCAGCAAAGGAATTAGGGAAAGGATTTAATTCCCAAAATAGAATGCAGATTTTGGTAAGATTTAAACGGTGAAGGCAAAAAGAGGAATTTCGGCCACGTTAAGGTGATGGGTTTTGAATACTTTCCAAGTGAGAGTAGGGTTTTAGGAAATAAATCCTTAGGATTTATTATAAGGGGGGCCGTCGGCTTGATGATGAGGGAGGAGATTGGTGAGATGATTTAAGTTACTTAATTAAGGCTTTAGGAACAAAGAAAGTGTTTAAATAAATCCAATTTGAATTTTAAATTCAAATGGATTTAATTTAAGAACTTTCCTAAAATAGATTTGATAAATTAGGAAAGATTTTGAATTTCAAATCAAAGGAATTTGAATTTCAGATCTATCTAAATTCGACTCAATCTAAATTAGGAAACAAGGCTTGGATGGGAAGAGGGGGGGGCGGATAGGGTGGAATCTGGCGAGTGGGGTGGGATGCAGTTGAATGGGGCTCGGGTATGGGGGTGGTCGGGTAGGTGGTTAGCGGCTAGTGAGGGAAAAATATGTGGAGCTCGGTTGGGAGGAGACAATGGCTCGAAGATGGAGGTGGTTTGGATGTCCGGTAGTGGTGGTGGAAGGGGAAAGAAAAAAAAAAGTAAGGAAGAAAACCACGAACCCGGCCGTCTCCAAGGTTGGTGGGTGATCCGATCTCCCTCTCCTAGGGATTTCTCTCCAATCAAACTCTCAAGCTCTCACAAGAACTCATGCAAGGAAGAAATTTTAATCAATCATTCATTCATTACTTGAAAAATAAAACAAGGGGTTATAAATAGCCTAGTACATGAAACTCAAGAAATAAAAGATTAAAATGCCCTCGGGGCTTACATACGACATCCCTTACTAAAAGGGTGCAACTGTAAATCTCATAAAACAAATACAACGACACTGAAAATAGGAAAATACATAAATAAGAAAATATCATGAAAACATAAAAAATCAAAAATATAATGACTCGATCGTGGTCGTAGATCGGCGGTCAGGCCTCTGATAAAACTTCCATTCTTTGATGTCCCCATCATTCTCCTAGGGTGGGAGAAAACTCGACTCCGTCGAGCAAGTGTCTCTGGTGCTCTCATAGATCTCTAAAGCATCTGGGTCAATCTGCTGCAACTCCTCACGGTCTAGCCAAGTATCCTCTGACTCGGGTTTTCCTTTCCACCTGATCAAATACCTCCTTCGGCCACCTTCTCTTGTAGATATGATTTCATCACTTAGGATTGCGTCCACCTTTCTGCTATGGGAGATTTTGGCATATTTGGTAGTGGGGGTAGGTTTGGGTTCTCACAAGGTGGGGCCACATAAGGCTGCTGTATGAGTGGATTTGGAAGGTTAAAATCAAGACCTTCATATGCAACTAAATCTTCTATGTTAAAAGAGGGATTGATGTTGAAATCTGCAGGCAGATCTAATACATAGGCATTATCTTTAATTTTCTTAAGTATTTTGAAAGGTACAGCACTCTTGGCATACAACTTCTTAACCGTTCCCTGCGGGAATCGTTCCGGACGAATACGCACTATCACAGAGTCGCCAACCTCAAAAGTTTTAAAACGTCGTTTCAAGTCTGCATATAGTTTATATTCATTATTGTTCCTTTCAATTTGTTGTGCAATTTCTTTATGAAGTTCATGTAAATGAGATGCAAATGAATATGCAAACTCAGAAATATACCTAGAATAAATGGGCATAATGTCTAGTGGCGGTCTAGGTTTGAACCCATAAACAATTTTAGAAGGACTTAAACCAAGGGTACGAGTCACTGAATCATGGTAGTCGAGTCCAACTGGGAAGCGATCGGATAGGGAGGCTCTAGGGGCTAGATCTAGAACATATGAAATGCCTCTAATCGGGGGTAATGGATCGGGAAGATCATCAGGATGGATCTCAACAAGTCTACCAGGTATGGGCTGACTCTCCTGAGGGACTGATTCGTCAAACTCAACGACAGTCTCACGATCAACTAAGGTGTGTAAAGGCACGCTCTGGGCTATGGAGACTATCAGGTTCAGTCCCTTCTTGGCTTTGACGGGGTTGGATTCAAGATTATCCATAACCCGAGGCTGTGATGGCAAAAGCTTGATCTTTTTGCCCTCATGTTCAAACACGCAGATGTTTGAACGACCATAGATGTGGACATCGTTGTCAAATAGCCAGGGATGACCTAGAATGATTTGTCCAACATTCATAATCAGCACATCACACCAAACATTCTCCTTATAGTCAGCGAAGGCGATAGGTATGAAGCTACGTTCCTTTACCTCCAAGGCAGTGGTGTTGACTCAAGCTACCTTATAGGGGTAGGGGTGGGGAACGGCGGATAGGCCAAGCATAGACACCATGCTGGAGGAGATAGCATTGATGCAGTGCAGCTGCCACTATCCATGATGAATTACAGTTTTTATCCTTGATCTTGGTGTAGGTGTGAAAGATCGTAGTCCTATGCCAATCGTCAGTGGTAGCGGGTTGTGATAGTGCACATCTCACCACGCATGTGGGAGAAGTGTCAATTTTCTAGATGTACTGGATGACAGCAGTGTCGTCATCCACCTCAAAGAATTCAACATTGTTGTCTACTTAAATGTCACAAATGCAATAGCTAAAATGCTTGAAAAGAAAATCTACCAGAAATCCTAACACATGCAAGAGCATACCATGCTCTGATACCAGATGATGTAGAACTACGTAAGAATGCAATGTTTTCGTTAGGAATTTGCACAACTCTTGATTAGAATAAAAATTGAATAAAACTATTAGCAGCTTAAAACAAAGAGATAAAACATAAAGGGAGTCACACTCGCTTAGGCTAAATCACATAACCAGAGATTTAAAACTTTCAAATAAATTAGAAAATAACATGATGCCAGAATAGTAGTTTCAATAAAATCCCTAGTCTAGCAATGAGATTAGCAAGCACATGAATAACTCAAAATCCTACATTTACTAAGCTTAGCAGAAGCAGACGACGGTCGGCCTTCGTGACTACAATCAAACCACGAGAAAAGTTAGATTCAAGAAATAAAAGAAAAGGGGAAAGCAAGAAACCTTCGTCAAGGATCGGTGACGATCATGTTATCTTCTACCGTGTGGTCGATCCTCAGATTGACGTCGAAGAAGGTCGAATGCAAGATGCACACAAACCCGTGCTCGTCGTAGGAGAGTCCGTATTCCGTCTCTGGGTCATCCATCCAAGAAAGACTTTGCTATTTTGAGTTGAAGAAGCACTAAACACCAAGGGGAGTCTTCTTCGATGAGGGGAAGATAGCTCGGGCTGACGGAAGAAGGATGGACAGCAGTTTCCTCTTCCAAATCAGCAGTCTTAGAGCTTCCAAGTGCTGAGGATGCAAGGGAAATGGATGAGATTTCGGGCTGCAGTCTTAGGAAGGAGGAGAATCAATGTTAAGTGGAGTTTGGAGAGCTGTAATAGAAGAAATCCCACGGGAAATCCTTGGGGAATTTCGGCCAGCAAAGGAATTAGGGAAAGGATTTAATTCCCAAAATAGAATGCAAATTTTGGTAAGATTTAAGCTGTGAAGGCACAAAGAGGAATTTCGGCCACGTTAAGATGATGGGTTTTGAATACTTTCCAAGTGAGAGTAGGGTTTTAGGAAATAAATCCTTAGGATTTATTATAAGGGGGGTCGACGGCTTGATGATGAGGGAGGAGATTGAGGAGATGATTTAAGTTACGTAATTAAGGCTTTAGGAACTAGGAAAGTGTTTAAATAAATCCAATTTGAATTTTAAATTCAAATGGATTTAATTTAAGAACTTTCCTAAAATAGATTTGGCAAATTAGGAAAGATTTTGAATTTCAAATCAAAGGAATTTGAATTTCAGATCTATCCAAATTCGACTCAATCTAAATTAGGAAACAAGGCTTGGATGTGAAGAGAGGGGGGGCACGGGTATGGGGGGTGGTCGGGTAGGTGGCCGGCGGCTAGTGAGGGAAAAATATGTGGAGCTCGGTTGGGAGGAGACGATGGCTCGGAGATTGAGGTGATTTGGATGTAATGATGTCCGGTAGTGGTGGTGGAAGGGGAAAGAAAAAAAAAGTAAGGAAGAAAACTACAAATCCGGCCGTCTCCAAGGTTGATGGGTGATCCGATCTCCCTCTCCTAGAGATTTCTCTCCAATCAAACTCTCAAGCTCTCACAAGAACTCATGCAAGGAAGAAATTTTAAACAATCATTCATTCATTACTTGAAAAATAAAACAATGGACTATAAATAGCCTAGTACATGAGACTCAAAAAATAAAAGACGAAAATGCCATCGGGGCTTACATACGACATACCTTACTAAAAGGGTACAACTGGAAATCTCATAAAACAAATACAACGACACTGAAAATAGGAAAATACATAAATAAGAAAATACCATGACAACATAAATAAATCAAAAATACAATGACTCGATCGTGGCCGTAGATCGGCGACCACGCCTCTGATAAACCTTCCATGCTTTGATGTCCCCATCACAAAAGCTCAATCTCGAGCTCGGATTTGGCTCATATATTAGACGAGCTTGAGCTCGACAATATTTTATTTGTTGGCTTGCAAGCTCACAAACCAACTTAATTAATCTTCAATCCTAAATCCCTTTTCTTTCTCCTATGTCATGTTGCTTTAAATAGAACATTGTCATGGATGTTCTTACTAGACATTTGCAAGAGGTTGTACCCTGGTGTATGCTTTTTGTTAATGATATTCTTCTTGTTGATAAGACTAAAGAGGGAGTTGAAGGTAAACTTGAAATATGGAGGTCAACCTTGGAGTCTAAAGGCTTTCGTTTGAGCAGATCTAAAACTGAATATATAGAGTGTAATTTTAATAATAATAAGTCTAGTGGGGGATTAAGACTTTGGGCAATAAAGTCATTAATAAGAGTACACATTTTAGATATCTTGAGCCTATTGTTCAGAGTGATGGTGAAATAGATGGGGATATTATTAGTAGAATTCAAGTTGAATGGTTGAAGTGGAGGAATGCATCGGGCTTGTTGTGTAATAGAAACGTCCCTCTCAAACTTAAGAGAAAATTCTATAAGATGGTAGTGAGACTTGAAATGCTTTATGGTGCAAAATGTTGGCCATTAAAAGAGAAGCATAATATTAAGTTAAGTGTTGCAGAGATGAGGATGCTAAGGTGGATGAGTGGCTTTACTCTTAGAGACAGGATATGAAACGAGCATATACTTGAAAAGGTTGGAGTAGCTCCAATAGAAGATAAGATTAGAGAGAGTCGTCTTAGATGGTTTGGTCTCATAAAATAATGGCCTTCCGATGACCCGGTTAGGAAAGTATATGTATTAGAATTGACTTATGTTAAGAAAGGTAGAGATAGACCTAAAAAGACTTAGTAAGACAATATTAGAAATGACATTTCTTTATTAGATTTAGATGAAAATTTGACTCTTAACATGACACAATGGAGAAAAATGAATCATGTAGCCGACCCCACAGTGGGATAAAGGCTTGTTGTTGTTGTATTGTTGATCTCCCCTCAAACCCTAGTATGGTGAGCTCTTTAATCGCACCTAGGGGTATAAGTGAGATTTTAATTGATTTATGATAGATTTGAATGCAATATGTGAGCTCAATTATGGGCAAAAATAGGTTGTTATTGCTCTCTATTCGCTTCAAAAAAATGAGATTTTACCTTAGGAGAATATTTTTAAATCCCTTTTTCGATTTGCAAAGGTTTTTCTAGGGGATGTTTGGTTACAAAACTTATTCATGATTTAGGCTAAATCTTGCCAATTGATTTTCTTTGCATAAATCCTACTACCTTCTTAGATTTTCCTCCCATTTTAGTCTAAATTCCATATTTAGGGGTTATTTGATCGGAGAAAAAAGGAATGCATTCATTTTTTTTATTTTGTAGCGTTTGGTTGGACAAAGTGTAAAATAAAGTAAAATACTAATGTCTTAGGAAGTCACCGCTGCAACTCATTCTAAGTGTAAAGTAAAACCGCCCAATTTCAGGCGAAAAAGGAATTCAAGAGGGCGAGAGAGAAGTCGTGGAAACCCATCGTTTCTTTCTCCATTGTCGTGGAAACCCTCGTCGTTCTTCCAACTTCGGTGTTTCGCGTGAGGTAGAGTTTTGCCCGACTAGCTTCTTCGGCTCCTTCGTTGCTATTCGACTTCATTCCAATGATGTTCCCTTCATGTTGGATCAAAAGGCACGGAAGCAATTATGGGAGCTCACTCCTTTTCATGCTTCTTCGGCCAAATCCTGTAAAGGGGGAGACGGAGGATTTATGCCGTCATGATGTTTAGCGGGCGCTCAAATCCTGAGAAGTAGAGATCATACATAGATGGAGAGAGAATTTATGCTAGAAAGCGAATAACAATACAAGTGACTGGATGGGAGATTGCCTTTTCTTTACTTCCTCTTCCTCCTCGCTCACTTTCTCACCCCCCCAACTTACATGCTTTGTTCGTCTCCCTACCCCTTCCTCCTCGCTTTGCTCTTCAAATCCTTGTCAAATGGTTCATGGGTCATATTTTGTGTATATATTAGCACGGCATAGGTTTCGCTAAAATTTGTTTGTAAGACTGAGATTAGTTTATTTGGATGTGAAATGTTAAGGTATTCTCGTGATTTCCTATTCATAATTAGAGTACGTTTGGAATAATCGGAGATTTGGATGGTGGAGGGTGTCATGGAAAATGGTAGGGGGAGATTTGTTTTTCGAGTGAATGAGAGTGGAGGGACCTAATCTTATGAAATTGGAATGAAGCTTGCCAGTTCACTTTTTTGGAGTTGGTTTGAGGCTGGTTGTTTCCCACAAAACCTTGCAGGAACATTTACTCGGGGTGCAGATAATTTTATGGATCCCATCTGTGGTTGGACATGAATATTGATACTCATATCTTCTATTTTTTTTGCTTTTATATACTTCTACACTTTTGTAAATGCATTGTTGAGATACCTTTGTAATATATCTTCTTTGATGAAAAATATAGAGCTGTGATAGCTCTTTAACAATATTTTTTATTAAAGTACACAAAATCTTTAAATCTCATAAAATTATTATTATTATTAATATGGACTCAAACTAATTGATCAAATTAGAATATTTTCACTTTACTTTATAGATACCAAATTAAATGATATCCAAGTATTCAGAATACACTGATTTTACTTTACTCTGCATACACCCAACCAAACATAAAAAACAATTCACATGCATTCACTTTACAAACAATCAAACAACCTCAAAATAATTATTTTACACTACATTACTTTATATTGTATTCATTTATAGCCAATCAAACAGCCCCTTAGTAAATCCTAGGGAAAGTATAATTTAAGATATTTATACTACTAATAACTGTGCATTGTCTTCTCCATCGTTTGAATCATAAAACATAAAAAAAATGTTAAATTGTTACAATCCTAGAGGATCTTAAGGGATAAACAACAATTTTGAACTCATCAGCAACTCCAAATATCGGGATTTTGGTGGAGGAAAAACTCATTAGAGGGTTTTCTTGTATACCATATACTCCCCAATAGGAAGCAAAAATAGAGCTACAAGACAACTTATGACTCCTTTTAACTATCTATTACATTTATTAACCCATAAAACCCGTTATAGATGCCTAACACAAACCATTTACAATTATTAAATTAGATTTAATATTTATCATGCCAAAGAATTTTTAGAACTTAATGCCTTCGGGATTTTCTAAATTTGGATTTATAATATTTACTACAGCTTACTTGCATTAAGCCCTACCTGTAGCCAAACAGATTCTTAACAAGAGCAGGAAGGGAGCAAAGACAGTAACTGATTGGGCAGAGTCGGCTTCTTACTGTAACAAACTTAATCATATCATAACTTAATTTGTCAATTAGATCAATTGAACTGGCTCACTTGGTACCGCGTATGCTTCCTGACTTTAAGCTAAGCGCCGAGCTTGAATCATATAGACACAAATATTTTGGCCAATCCAATAAACAAAAGACGATGACAAAAAAGGGTTTCACTATATAAGATCGAGAATGGAAATCAAGTTCCAGCAATCAAATTTCCGGGATCAGATTTTTTTCTGAAAAGGAAAAGGAGGCAAGAGTGCGAAAGAAGAAACCCCGTCTAGTTAAGACGATACTTTTTTTCATATTACTTGCCGAAAATAACACCTGCAATGTAAACCACAAGCTAATGGAACCGAAATAAAGATTGACTGCACCTCGAAATAAAATAATCCAATCGTCACCAAACGCAACCGCAGATTGAGAAAGATTAGGACGACAGATATCCCATACCTGATCCCCAGGCAGACCGTCACCGTGCTCTCTCCTTCAGACCAGAGGCCACAGTTGGCTCTGTCTACAAAGTACAAACCCTATAGTCGCAGTGCGGCTTCGCCGAAATCGATAAGAACGAAAAAAAAAAAAAAAAAAACAAAAAAAATAAATAAAAATAAATTAAAAAAAAAACAAAACAAAACAATACAAAAATCGATAAGAAGGAAATAGAGAAATTATTGAGTGCGGAATCAAGACTCCGATAATATGCTGATATCTTATTTTTTATTTTATTATTTTGAAAAATTAGGGGCAAAGCCTACTCATTAAATTAGGAAATCATAATTAAAGAAAATTTACAAGTACAAAACAAAAGAAAATAAAAGTGGAGCGTACTTAGAGCAAAAATTGAGCAAAGGCTCTAAAAGATAAAGCCCAAAAGCTATCTCACAAAATAACAAAGTAATAGACAACAAAGTGAATAAACAAAATCAGCAAAATGTCAAGACTCAGGTTCCATGAGTTATCAATCGACTAATCAGCTGTAAGTGGCTCCCTTGGTTGCCCGAAGTCCGTTCATTGGGAAAACCCAGACGAGTAAACATCATCGTCCGTGGCATCAAAAAACTCATCCGTAATCAAAACAGCGATCTACAGCAACGAAACGAGGGCCACAATCTGCACAATTGAAATTCCATCAAAGATATAAATAGAAACCTCCATACCATCTGTGGGATAAAATGCAGCATAGAGCTAACTGCCCCAAAGCCAACAGTTGAGAAATCAGATAAGAATAATCATATCTGAGCAAGAAAAAACAAAGGCAACTTCATACAGCCTGCAATAAAGAAATTTAGAGTAATTCTCTAAAACAGGCTAATAAGGGAACAAGACAAGGCAGCCAGAACCACCAACCAAGAAGTTATTATGAGCCATAAAGCATATGTTTATCCCCATTCTTCCATTTAGAAATTTAAGACAAATAGCCTTAAAGATAGAGATGCGAACAATGGCTTTAATACAGTGCTTATTACTAAAAAATTTGGCATTTCTTTCCCTCCATATATGATAGAAGGAACACCAAAACACAAGCATGTAAAAAGAGCTTCTATCCCCAAAAAAATGGGCAAAATGAAAGAATTAAGGCAGCAGATCAGATCGATAATGATGGAATATGTATAATACAATCAAAAAATAAGTGAGTAGAGCTTTCATGCATTGCATTACACAAACAAGACATTAGATCCACCTGCATATTACGCTTAATCAACACATCAAAAGTTTTAAGCCCACCAACCATGCTCAGCCAACCATAAACTGAAAAGCGAATAGCAACATGCCTATGCCATCATTTTTGTGCCAAGACACCTCTTCCTCATTAGAATAGAAGTCATGTAAATAATCACCAAAACATCCCACTCTCTCATTCCTCCATAACAAACTAGCAGCATCAAAATGAATTGGAGTAGCAAGTATAATGGAAAGGATTGGATCATTAATACCCGCATGAAATTTCCAACCATTTGAGTTCAGAATAATCGAGATAGGAGAGTCGGGAGAAAAGGCATTAATAATAGCAGAATTATGAGGTAAATCGTTAAAACATTCACCATTGCACCAATGATGCCACAATAAAGAGATTGGAGAGTTCACATTAACATTAAAATTAAAACTCCCTTTTGCATAACGACCAGTTTCACAGATACATTTCCACCATGAGGAGGCCAACATAGAAGCAGGTTTCCAAGGAGAGCAGTAAATGAAATATAACCAATTAGCAAGGGGAGCCCCAAACCTAGCCTCCTTAGGTTTGCAAGTGTTTTTGAAAGCAAATCTAATGGCATTAATGGAGGGGAGCCCCAAACTAATGGCATATAGAGCCATGTCAATGATGGCATTAATGGAGGGGAGAGAGGAGATAGAGAGAGAGAGAGAGAGAGGATCTTGTGAGGGGGAGTTTATGAGAGGTTTCATAAGGGTTGTTCCAAGCAAGGATCCAAGTCTTCTTCTCTGATCATCATCCCTTGTTCTTAGAGGTTCAAGAGAGGTTCACTTCAGCAATCGATCGAGATTCCATGTCTTCTTCAGGAGGAAGCAAAAGGAGTTGGGTTCTCTGCCTCACCGGTGTCGGTGGAAACAAGGTTTTGTAAAGGCTTCTCCACCTTGTTGTGGAAGCAAAAGGAGAGTCACTGAGTTTAGTGCAATACCCGGAGGGCACCTCCGTGGAGTGGATGTAGGTCGAGTTGACCGAACCACTATAAATCTCTGTGTTCTTTTACTACTGCTTTTTTGTATTTAATTTTAGCACTTTTATTTGTGTAGAATTGTGGTTTAAGTTTTGTATTTTGAATAAGAAATTTTTATAAATACCAATTCTCTATCTCTCTCTCTATCTCCCTCTCCCCCTCACAAGATCCTCTCTCTCTCTCTCTCTACTAGATATTATAGAGTAGTTGAAAGCAAATCTAATGGCATTAATGGAGGGGAGCCCCAAACCACTAGCCTCCTTAGGTTTGCAAGTGTTTTTTCCTTGAAATGAGATGTAATTTCCTTCCCACTAGATCTCCATGGTATAAAATATAACAGAGAGTTTATCAATTTGCTTACAAAAACTCTTTTGTACAATAGTGTCACGAATCCAATAGATAGTTGTGTTCCTTATAGTATATTTCAAAAACTGCAATCTACCTACAAAAGAAAGAAGCTTTGCTTTCCAACCGAAAAGCTTGTTAGAAATGACATCCAAAAGTGAAAAGAAATCAAAAATCCAAGCCCTCTTGATAGAGATAGGAATCCCCAAATAACAGATCTTGGTGAGGCAATTGGTGATATTGAGAGCAGAGCAAGTTTCATTAGAGTGAGGGGCATTAGGGTGCATGATAAGAGAGCTTTTCTCTGTATTTATAATAAGGCCATAAGAGTCAGCAAACTTGCTACGGATATTCATCAAATTATTGTAATTACTAATAGTTGCTTTCCCAAAAACCAAAACATGTAAGCAAATAGGAGATGAGAAAGGCAAAAACCATTAAATTTGAAAGGTTCAAAAGCCACCCCATCTACAGAAGAGTCAAGAAGGCTTGAGAAAGCATCCATAGCAAAACAGAAAAGACAGGGGCTCAAGGCATCACTGTCTAAGCCTAGTAGAAAATAGAAAGAAGCCTCAAACTCCCCATCCACATAAATAGAGAAATGAACATTCATAATACAAGACTTGACCCACTCAATAAATATAGGAGGAATGTCTTTTTGAGCCATTCTAGAAAGAATGAATTCTCTTGAGACCAATCAAATGCTTTCTTGATGTCAAGCTTAGCACACATAAAGTTTGATATGTTGCATTTTTTAAAACAATCCCAGAACTTTAGATGCAAGGATTACATTATCCGTAGATATCCTTTTATAAATAATGCCATCTTGGGAGGGATTGGTAAAGATAAGCATGATGTGTTTAATCCTAGAGGCTAAAACTTTGGATATAATATTGTAAATGGTATTGCATAAGGAGATCGGTCTGAAATCCAATATAGATCCCACATGGCTATTTTTAGAAATTAAGGCAATGATAGTGGCCTTGACACTTCTAGGGATATAACCTTTAAGGAAGAAGGATTAAAAAGCTTTGCATAAATGAGGTCCAATGATATGCCATCCAATCTTAAAGAAGTGAAAATTAAATCCATCCGGCCCCAACGAGGAGTTAGAAGAGCTAGAAAAAATAGTTGACTTAATCTCATTAGTGGAAATCAATTTAGTAAGTAAAGAAATGAGATGAGGGGGAACAGTGGGACAGGTAAGAAAGCTGCTAAGATCCGACATAGGGCAGGCAGAAGGATTATAAAGTTTTAAAAAATGTTGAGAGATTCTTTGACATACATTATATAAGTTGTTAGAACTCCCATCCAAAGCCGCAATAGCATATATATATTCCATTAATATTTTTCCTCATTTGAATTTTAGAATATAGGAATTTAAGATCATCATCATCATTTTTAAGCCACTTAGCTTTGGCACGTTTGTTTTGATTAAAAAAATATATTTATTTAAGTATATATAGTTTTGAAAATATATTTAATTATCTTTGCATGAACAGTATATCACCTCGGGAGATGATCATATCGTTCCCTAATGGTTTCAAATTTCAGAATCTCAAATTTATCTGGATTATCGTAGTCAAACTCAAAGGGAGAATCACATTTGACCCCGGAGGATCAAAATGGAATTTAATTAATTATTTGACTCCGCTAATTTGGATAAAAAATCATTAATTTCATAATCAAAATCACGATAGTAATTGATATATCAATCCGAGGAAAGAAATTATCAATCACTATTGATCGTTTGAAAATGATCGTTGAATTTAAATTTTCCAAAGAGAATTAATTAGAGTTTTTGAAAGATTGGTTTTGAAAATCAATTCTGGGTTACTAAATCTCCTACGAGCGCAAGCCCTCGTAGTTAATTATATCGCAGGAAAATTGGAAATTTCCCTACGAAAACTCTCGATTAAAATAGCGGTGTAAATTTTATTTTTAGATTTTCAAGGCTAGATATCAAAGGTGGTAAGGATTGGAATTTCAAGATGGATTGGTTCAAGATTGAACACTTATTTCTAGAATCAAAGGAAGAGGAGTATGGAGTGTTTTGGGATTCTGAATCACTTTAGAAACACTCCAGGCTATCATAAGTGTTGGGCTCGAATTAGATTGAAAGTGATTTAATGTTTAAGTAATCAATTTGATTAGAAAGTTGAGATTCAATTCCTGGAGGGTGAGGTCTTATGGCCCGAGCCAGCCTCGGAACCTAAATCTAAATTGGGTACTAAAAAGTGACCCGAACCTAACTAGTGCAATGCAAATCTGGTCTTACCCCGGCCTGGATTGGGGAGCCAGCTAAATCACCTAGGCGCTTTAAAAATATGTATCAAGTCATTTAATGTTAGAATTGGTAGGGGCGTTATTTGAGATAGGTTTTTGAGAGCGGGGCCGACATCTAGAGCGGATCCTAATTGCCCCTTTGACTTATGTTGGGTTTAATGCTTAAGCTAATGTAATTAAAGATTTAAAGATTTTTAAATTTGTTGCTAATGCGAAGCATGCCAATCGACTCTATTTAAGGCTTTAAATTTGAAAAGAAGAAGTTATGAAATGAGAACTCCCGGCGATCCCGGGCTTACTTCTTAAATCGTTAGAGTTTCTATGTTGACTTAAAATTTTTAATTTGATTTAAGTAGAAAAATTTTAATGAATCCTTAAGAGCCTACAATCAGGTTCCAGGCTAAATCAAAATGCGACATGCAAGAGCGCCAAAAAAATAGAAAAAGCAGGCAGCTTCTAATCGCAGTCAACAAATCAATTAATAAATAAATCAATTAAATTAATAGCTCAAATTGAATGTCCATATGGCAAGTGCCACTTATTATTACATCACAGAATTTGCAGAAAAGTAAAGTGGTCGGGCACCACTGACAACAACTCGGATTTCTAATCCTAAGACTCAAGTGACTTCGAGAATGGGTCTTCTCGTTATCCACTTCTTCTTCCTTCTGCTACTTCTTGGATCGTCGGGTCCGGATAGCCAAATGAAAAGAAACCCCCCCTTGAACGGGGTGTTATCTTTCCTCTTTGGATATTTTAAAGTTATCCTAATTTGAATCTCCAAATGGAGAGGGACTCTCCCCTAAGGGATGTCCCTTCCTCTTTGGATTCCAAATTGAATGTTATCCCATCTCAAATCACTTGAAATTACAACACAAATTAAATCAAATTTACATTAATCAAAATTGAAAAATCTAGACTCGATCCTGTAAGGTTATCCTAATAATCAACAGTTATATATAATCTCCAAGTAGTTAATATTTGATCTCAAGTAGTTAATATATTTGAAATTTTAATGCTCAACAGATTGCAGTAAATAAACAAACAATCATTCAATTCTAAGCTAGCAAACAGCATGCAGTGAAAACTCAAAAATCCGGCACACAACGGAAAAGTAAACACTGGCCTAGCCTAAAACTAGAGTCGGTTGTCCTAGCAAACCATCTAAAGTGTGTGAGTAAGGCTGTGTGGTTTGGGTGTATCCTAAATAGGATATTTGATTGAAGTTGCTTAAGGTTTTAGTTGGTTGAAAGGCTTAAGGGAATTTTTAATTAAAGTTTAAATCTTAATGGCTTAAGATTAATTTTAAGATTGATTTTTTATTATTATTTTTTAGATACCACCTATGTTTCACACCGAGGCCGTGAAGTTTCACATTCCTTGGGGCTAAGCTAATAGCCTCGTAGGCCTAGGTTACCCAGTGGTACCCGATATAATTAAGTGGCTTAAGTTGATTAAGGTTTTAAAGTTAATGAATTTTAATCAAAATTGGTTGATTACTGATTTTAAGGGTTGATTAGACATTTCTGGAGTTTTAAAGTGATTTTGAGTTTTTAGGATTTTGGAATATTTTAATCTTTTAATTAAAGGGTTGAAAATTGACTTTTTAATTAAGCTTAAGTTCTAGAATTTTTGTATTTTATTAAAATACTAGACCTCACTACAATCAGTTAGACAGTAAGTATGTTCAAATCGGATTTTTCTACATTTTATTACAAAGGTTTGAAGTTTTGAACTAGTTTTGACTTATGGTTGACCAAAAAGTTGACTTTTTGAATTTAATGTCTTTATTGAACTTTAATATTTTTAATAAATATTAGGCATCATTACGAGTTGAATGCAAGTGAGTTTAATCGATTTGGATTTTTCTAGAATTAGTTATGAAAGTTTGAAATTTGAGGAATTTAATAAATTTCTAAAATTGTTAATTAAAGGGGCCTTTTGGCAATTTTGCTCCAAACAAGCTCCTAACTCCTTGAAATCAGCTCCAAAGGTCAGGGAGGACCTAAGAAGAGATTCCCAAGTGTTTGGGAAATTTTTGGAATTTTAAATTATTATTAATAAATTAAATTAATAAAATAATAATTTTTACTTAAAATTACATTAAGGTTTAATTTGCTGTCAAATCAGGGGGGTTTTAATTTTCATTGGTTAAGGATTCAAAATTGGTCAGTTAGAGGGATTACATATAATTTTTGGGTTTAAATTGAATTTATTATATTTTCTGGAAGGTTTTAAGGCTTAATTAAGGCTTAAACTTAGGAAAATTAATTAAGGGGCTTAATAGTGTCTAAAACCAGTGAAAAATTTTCTATGGGCTGAGAGTGTCACTAAGTTCAAGTGTTCAAAGTTTTGAGTTGAGATGATTTGTATCCTAATTTCTAAAAATCTTCTAAGTTTTCTAAACATATCCTTAATTATTGTCCTTAATGACACTAGGTTGGATGGGTTCAAATCTATGTTTTTTTTTTTTTTTTCTAACCCTTTGACTTAATATGTAAGAAAACATGCACAATCACATTCAAGTCCTTAAATCTAGGAGAGCCTAGGCTAAGTGTGTGTGTGTGTGAATCCTAAACAAAATAAAAATATAATTTGAATGCTTGAAAATAAAGCTAAAATAATGAGTAATTAACAAGTTAATTACCCATTAGCTAATCCCCATTAAATCAATTTAATCTAATCCAAACTCTGATTAAGATTTCAAGTCAAACTCAAGGTATTTGAAAGGAAACTAAATATGCATACAAATTTGAAATGAAATGATTTTAAAATTATATATAAAATAAATACTATAATTTTAATGATTCAAATGAATATCAAATTATGCTCAAATAATTCTAGAAAAGAGTTCTGGAAGTTCAAAATGGATTAAAATATTTCTCTTAGAATTTTGATAATATTTGGATTTATTTTAATTAAGTAATAGATAAAATAATCAAATGATTAATATTTAAAATTACTCAAAATATATAGTGTATTTTAAAGTAATTTTAATTTTAAATTAAAGGCTCTGAAAAACTGAGCAATTTGATATATTATATAGATTTTTCGGACTTGTATTTTATTTATTATGATTTTTTAAAGGTTCTGTGATTAAATATGATTAAAATAAAACCTTGATTCTGGATTTACACGTGGCGACGCATGATTAAGCCAGGTGGAAGGCGGCGGTCAGGTGGGTCAGTCCACATAAATGAGTCAGCAAAGGCTACCGACCGTCGGGTCAACCGCGGCTTGCCCCAACGGCTGCGATCGTGCCCGCGGTTGATTCCGATCTTTGAAAGATCGGACGGTCAGATCCACCCCCGCGGTTCTGAATGAATGGACTCGATTAAGCTGGATGGGGGTTTATTCGACCGAGCAAATCGCACCATCTTGATAACTCACGGCTGATGCGACACAGGCTGTTGATTTTGAATTCAACGGCCAGTGAAACGTGCAATTCATGCACGGTCGAATATCAAACCCTAGGCTAATGAAATGGTTCATTCTCTCAAAATACTCAGCCATTTTACTTGAAATTTTAAACAGTGAATCCTTTGACGAACATAATCAATGGGGATATAATAATAATACTTAAAATGCACTGTAAGAAATATTATTTAAACTATTGCACCTAGATCTAGGGTTAGCATTTATACCTAAACCACTCGATGGATTGAAAAGATCAAGTATTCTCTGAGCTTGTTGATTGTCCACGCTATTTTTCTTTGAAATAATCGCAGTCCGATAAGCCCCTGATCGCAGGATCTTTTGGTTGGACGGATTATAGCTTGGGCTCGCCGAAAAGCTCACCGTCGGCGACGTCTAGTGGCTGGATCCGACTTGAGATGGATAGAAGAAGACCTGGGATGCTCAAACAAAATGCGTTTGAGCTCTGGGGTGGCTTGAGTGGAGAGAGAGCATGGCTTGAAAAGATGCGGCTCATTTCCTAGGGTTTTCCCTATTCAAATGTCCCCAGGTTGAATCAGTGGCTGGGATCGACTGGATGGACTCTTGGATTAATGCCAAGTGTCCCTAAGGTGGTTAGGAGTAGGAGCCAAGGACAAGGAAAGGACATCCTAGGTGGAAAACTCCCTTGGTCCCCACATGGGCATGTGGAGTGATTAGAGTCATTTGACCAAGATCTGATGGCCAGGGAAGGCTTTAGGAAGGTTCTAGAGCATGACTCAATAGCTGGAATGGGATTAGATAGGTTGGATTAGCCTAAACCAAGAGATTTGGCTACTGAGGTGGCAACCAAGTGTCCATTTCAACTGCTTGAAGTTGTTTGGAGGGAGTATAAAACCATGTGTTGAAGCTTGAATGGATATGAAGGATTTTTTATGGGCTTGATCAAGTCAAAATGGATCGACTTGGTCAAATTAACCATGGTTGGACTCCAAACAATTTTGATTAAGCTTGAATCATGAATTAGAGAGGGTGGGTTTGAGTGCTTGAATGGTTTAAATAGATCACATGTGTCAAGAAGGCTTAAAGGCCAGAGCTTGAGTGCAAATTCAAAAGATTTGACCAACGAATTGAAGTTTGACTAAGTCAAATTTTGACATGATTTGATTTTGAATAAGTTTTAATGGATTTGAGTTAGGTTTGAGATGAGTTTGATAGTTCAAATGGTCAGATTTGACTAAATGGGTTGAAATGACCCATTTGAACTCTTAAGGGCTCATTAGGTCGATCCTGATTGACTCAGTCAACCAGGTGGGTCCAGGGTCTAGAAATAGGTTCAATCAATTTGAAATGATATTTGGAGACCATCGGAGGTGGTCCCACTGTTTGGGTAGGTCAATTCGGTCAAAATGCCCGTTTTGACCCTTAAGGGCCTGTTTGGTCAACCTAGGTTGACTTGGTCAATCAGGTTGACCCAGGGTCTGGGTTTGGGTCGAACAGGTTTGATTTGATATTTGAAACTTGCTGGAAGTGGTTCCAAGCAATTCGGAGGTTGTTTGGTTTGAAATCGATGTTTGAGCCCCTAAGGGGTATTTTGGTGATTTTGACCCCTGGTCAACTGGGGGTCAAAGTGGGTCAACCAAAATACAGTTTAATGTTCAATATGTCAGGATTAAATATTTGAAAGTGATTAGAGGCTTCGGAGGAGGCTCTAAGGTCTGGATCCACTAGGTGGCAGTTCCAGTGGCATAGGCCGTAAATATTTGAAGGTTTTACAGCCTTTGGATTTTGATTTAGATTCTGGGGTTAGAGACCTCAGAATGATCTCAAATTTGGAGGGTAGCCTTCAGAGACATGTCCCATCAGTATGCAACTGACAGACCGTGAATCAAAGTCCATTTGACTGAGTTTTGAAATTTAAAAAAAAATCCTTGGAAAAGGCCTTTAGGACAAGGCATTTGGACTTAGGATTTTGGTCTGGATTCTGGATTTGAACTTTATTTTGAGTTTGAAAGTGTGGATTTGATCATAGGGTCTGGATTAGATCCTAAGTTCAGGATTTATCTAGGGTCTGGAGAGATTTTAGGGTCTGGGGTCTAGAAGGGTCCTAGGATCTAGAATGGATCCTAAGGTCTGGATCTAGGAGAATCCTAGGGTCTAAGAAGAACCTAAGGTCTAGATTTTTTTTGGAGGAATCCTAGGGTCTAGAGTAGATCCTAGGGTTTGTATTCTAGGAGGATCCTAGAGTCTAGATTGGTCTGGAGATTGAACTGATTTATGGTCAGGTTTGATCTGGGGTTAGGATTGATTTTGAGTCTAGATGGGCCCTTAGTGACCTCATACAAAAATTAGGTCAACAACGTTAAAAAATCCATGAGGCCTAAGTGGAGAAACCGTCAGCAATTTTAAAATTTAGATCTTTGAGAGTCAAGTTAAGATCTGAATTATTAGTGTCAGCATCCAGCAGAGAGAGAGTAACTTTTTGCTAATTAAGAAGAACTTTCAAAGAGACCTAAATGGCAAAAGAAGTGGCCTAATGCTTCTTCTTAATACAGACTTTAAACTTCTTGAGCTTGGTGCATAAGTCCTCCAATGCAAAGTTTCAAAAACACTTTAAGGAGTATATCTCAATACTTCCTAAAATTAGTTCAAAAATTTTTTATTTGGAACCTATGATGTTTTGAGTGATTGAGGAAGTCCTTGAGGACAATTAGAGAGTGATCCGAATAGAGAGGCTCCTTCACCAAGTAATAAGAGTTGCAAAAAATACTTAGCCATACATCATTGACTAAAGCATGGTCAAGCTTAATATAAATGGCGTTATATGCTTGTTGATTAAACCAACTGTAGAAGAGGCCACCATATGCCAAATCATTCAGCTGGGCATAAAAAATGAGGGATAAAAGTTACCCAAGTTTACTAAAAAGAAGAATGGAGCCCCCAGCTTTTTCATTTTGGAATCTGCAACAGTTAAAATCACCTAAAACCATCCACGAGCAAGAAGTAGAGCTAGCAATGTCTCTAATCTGATTTCGAAGAGACAAGCGATCTTTAATGGTTTTGGAAGCATAAATTACTGAGATTTGAAAAGAAACAATGGAGCCTACCTGAATAATCCCATTAATCAATTGGGATGAATAGGAGGTCAGTTTGAAGGTTAGCTTTAAAGAGGACCACTTTACCAAATCCTCCCCGATTTAGTGCAATCAAAATTATTGAAGCTACTTTCATCATTAAAGATTTTGTGAGAAGCACAAAACAAAGATCACTTAGAGAACCAACATTAAGCTTTTCTTTTTCAACGAACTGCTTATAGGTGAATACTTTTTTGGGGTTATTGAAACCCCTAATATTCCAGCGTGCTATTGGCGGAAGGATCATTGGGATCTAGAGGTAGAGGTGGAGGGCTTTCTATGGTGCTTGCTTCTGGTTTGTTTAGAAACTTGAGAATTGCTTATAATTGAGGTGGTGGATTTCTATTTTTCATTGAGTTTAGCTTGTTCGTTGAGATTGGCTACAAAATATAGCTCTGTAGAAGTAGACTCCACGTTGGTTTCTAAGAGGGCATCAAATTTGTTAGGGGAGATAATATCATTGGGGGGGTGGGCGAAGCAAGGAAGAGTTAATAGTAGTTAGGGTATAGTCCTCATTAGTCAGGCTGCTCAAAGTAGAGTCCTCAGTTAGCGAGTTAAGATTAGGAATGGAAGACAAAGGCTTGAAAGAGGGGAGATTGTTATCCAACAAAATAGCTAGATGTATTGGGTCTAAGGGAGCAGAAGAGGGTGGGGGATTAGATGGGTAGGATACCTGACCATGCAAGATACTTTTACTTTACAAGAGACTTTCCCTTATTTTAGATAAGTGGTATCCCTTGTCTAATTACATGGTCCTTCCCTATACAGAGGTCATGGCAGGTGATCACCCTTCTTTGAGAGATCCAACGAACAAGGGAGCTTTACATTCTGCTGCCCAGAATGAAGGTGAGGGTAGGCCCTGCAAGACAGCAAAGGACGATGATGCCGTGTTCATCGTTACCGGTGACTCCTTAATTGTTCTCCACAAGAAGTTCCATTTCCCAACAACCTTGCAGTGACAACCCCTAGAAGATCTCATCGAGCATGCCTTCCTCCTTTAGGATACCTGACTGTTTACAAGACTAGTCTTCGAGATGGGCTGTGATTTCCACCTCCTATGGAGCTGATCGATATTTTCATTGTGTATGGGATAAGTCTTTCCCAATTTTCATATAGAGCCATGTCAATGATGGTGGGACTGATTGCCTTCTTCAAAGATTGAGGGGTCGTTCTAACACGTAAATGCCTTTTATGGATGGGCCAATTTACTTGTGATGTGTAGGGATGCATAATATTCAGATCTAAATGATTGGACATTTATACTCAAGATTCATCGAAGAGCTAGGCTAGTACATTTCTCTTTCTAAAAAAATGATTGGGGACTTATAGAGAAATGAGATAACATGAAGGATCTACCTACACCTTTACACATTGGAGAAGAAGATATAAAGAATATTCTCAACATTCCTGGCGCTAAAAATCTTCTATATGAGGTTCGTTTTCTTGAACAAATATATAAAAGAAGAGTTTTTGTTTAAAGTTGGGTTGTCCATTCAAGCTAAGAGGTCTAATGCAATGATGCTGAAGAAGTTTATTAGAGTTCAAGAGCCACCTACCATAGCTTCAAAGGTTACCCCTAAGTGACAGGCGAGGGGTGATGATCTTTAGGTTGTATATAAGAAGAAGAAATTGGAGGCGACTATAGTGAGCACTACTAAAGTTCCCCCCAACTCTTCCCCTGTCAAGTTACATATTCCAAAGGATGTGTTGAATCACCAGTGTGTTGGACGTCATCGAGCTGATGACTTGGTGAATAGTAATTTCTTTTTATTTCTTTATTCTTTTAGTATTTATCTGGAATGCCTCTTATAAATATCTTCTTATTAATTCAGTTACTACATTAGATGGATCTTGAGGCTGAGCATACTCAGTCCTTGAATGATTAGAACAACGAATTCATGAACATAAAATATATTCAAGGAGAGCACAAGCAAAAGTATTACCATAAGACTAAAAAGAGAGATGAGAGCAGTAGAAGAACAGTTGGCTGAGTGCAGAGCTGAGTTGGCGACCATGCATTGTGAATTCTTCTTCTTTGTTGAACAAATATATAAATCGACTCTGCATTGACCTGGTGGATGCGCAAGTGAAGATCAACTAGCTTTTGAAGGATCAGTAGATCTCTGGAGAGAAGACAGTGGCCCTTGAAGATGAAAATAAGGGATTTCAAAATCTTATTGCCAAGAAGGAGGCTGCTCTGTTTGGCTTAGAATCTTTGAGGATCATCGAAGATTTTAAGAAGTTTATAGCCTTCAAGACCATCGTCCAGGATCACATTTTGGAGGCCCATGGTCATATATATGATGCAAAAGTGAAGACTTTGGAGCAACAATGTATTGATGAAGCCTTCATTTGAGGCATTTTTAAGGGAGTTAGCCTAGTACAGTGCAATATCGGAGTTAAAGTTAAAGGGTTGACACCCAGTTTGGCTTATGATGACTCTCCTTCAAATTCATATGGGCTTGCTATTGAAAGTGAGCTGAGGAAGGTCTTTTCTAGTGATAATGAGATTGTATAGATTTAGTAGTGTTTTTATTTTCCAATAGTTGTATCACTTTATCTTTCTTAATGATTATTACATGTTTTAGATGTGTGTACTCTTATGTGTGATATTGTATGATTTGTTATAGAGTTGTTAATGTTTTTATTTCAAGTTAAATAGTGAAAAATATTTCAATTACCTCCTTCAACTTAAGTGAGTTTTATTGGTGTCTTCCTAAGATACTTGACCTATCCTAGGTTGTTAATTACAACATTATTTAATACTTTTAACCTGTGTGGAAGAGGTCGGATTGAATCCCCCTTGGACTGATTATCCAGTGATTGAGATGCAATTAAGATTATGTACTACTAAAATCATGGATTTTTTAAGATTTAAATGACATCCACCTAAGATGTTTGACCTATTCAAGGTTATTAAACAAAGCATTATTTAATGCTTTTTAACCTTTATGAAAGAGGTCGTATTGAGTCCCCTTGGGATTGATCATCTAATGATTGAGATGCAATAAGGATTGTGTATTTCTTGAATCAAGGATTTTAGGATTTGGATTCACATCGTATGTAGAATTATCATTGTAATCTTACTTGAGGAAGAAGATAATATAAATAAATGAGCAAACAAAGTTTCATTATATTAAATAATATCATACTTCTCTGATATAACATGGGGATAAAGTGGTTACAATCAACTTAGATAATATTGGGGACAAAAAATACTTAACATTTAAGACGTGCAATGCCTAAAACATGTAATACTATTATAGTCTACTGATAGTACATGCCACAATTTAAATATTCTCAATATTCCAAGTTTGACGGAGCATCTTTCCCTTAGCATCCTTCAACTTAAAGATTACATACTTGATCATGGCTGCCACCAAGTAATGACCTTCCCAAAGGGGAGAGAATTTATTGCATTGCGAGCCTTTTCCTACTGCCTTGATACTGTGCAGAATTAGGTCTCCAATCGAAATACATTGAGGTTTCATCCTTCGATTGTAGTGATGTGCAATTCTTTGGTGGTATGAAACAACTCTGAGTTTGCCATATCTCTTACTTCTAGAAGGAGATCTAAGCTATTTCTAAGCTTCTCCTCATTGCTATTGAGGTCAATAGTTTAAACTCTATGACTTGGGACTCCAATATCGACTGGAATGATAGCTTCTATGCTAAAATATATATTATAAGGGGTTTCTCCTATTGGAGTTCTAACATTTGTATGATAAGCCTAGAAGACATTTATGAGTTCATCCGCCTATTACCACCCCAGCCTTCCTTAGACGTCTCTTCAAACCCTTTAGTATAATTTGATATGTGACTTCTATTTATCCATTTACCTATGTATGGGCCATGACCATATGCACCAATTGAATATGGAGATCTTTGTTAAATATCATAAAGACCTTAACAGTGAATTGAGTCTCATTATCGATAATAATTTTTGTTGGAATGCCAAAATGACATGTTATATTCTTCCATAGAAATTGCTTGGCATTATCTTCCATGGTTTTTGTGAGAGGTTCATATTCCACCCATTTGGTAAAATAATTAGGGGTCGGGTGTAAATATTTGACACAACCCGAAAACTCACTCAAGTTCGAACAAAAAATTTTGGGTTAGGGTCAACCTAAACCCGAAACGGATTGGGTTTGGGTTCAATAATTCAACTCGTTTCAAAATTTGGGTCAGATTACGGTTGATCCTTTGACCAAAATTGACCCGAAATTGACCCATTTTTTTAACCAAAAAACACATTTTTGACCCGGTAACCCAAGGTTGACCCGTTTTGGATCCATTTTTAACACAAAAAGTGGAGATTGGCCCATTTTGGACCTAAAAACTAGCATTTTTTAATTGTACTATGTCATTCGGGTTATGTTGGGTTGACTCATACCTAAAGTGGGTCGTGTCGGGTTGACTCGAACCTGAAGCGGGTCAGGTTTGGGTTGACCCGAATAGTGTTAAGTTAGTTTTGGGTTTGACTCGAACTTGACACTCCTAAAAATAATTCAGAACCATTATGATGAATTTTTGTTGTCCAATAGCTATGGAAAATTGCCCCATTATATCAATCCCCCATTGGGCAAAAGGGTAGGACCTATGTAATGATGAAAGTTCTGTGGTAGGCAAATAAGTGAGATTGGAATGCAATTAGCAATTATTACACTTCTGTGTAAATTCTAGAGCATCCTACTTCATTATGGGCCAGCAAAACCCATGTCTCATTATTTTATAGGCTAATTCTCTTCCCCAAAATGCTCTCCACAGATACTTAAATGAACTTCTTGAAGTGTATAGTTAGCTTCTGAAGGTGGAAGTCAGTCGAGGTATAGTCCCGTGAAGGTTCGTTTATATAACTCTCTAATAATACTAGTGAATTTTATTGCTTGCCTCCATAATCACATTATAGTTATTAGATCTTCAGGGAGAACACCTTCTTGTAAGTAGGATAAGATGGGGTCAAACTAAGAAGCCTCTCTTGGTTCATCGATTGATTATATAACCCACGAACCTTGTATACTCGAAAAGTAAATTTCCTCGATATACTTTCTCTTGAAGACATCACTAGTCGTGGATGTAGAAAGTTTGGAGAGAGCATATGCTCGTGCATTTTGCTCCTAAAGGACATTGATTATTTGATGCTCTCCTATATAGGCTAAAAGTGACTTTGCTAACTTGTAATACTGGGCCAGCTGCCAGTTATGGGCATCAAACTCCCCCTCCACCTGAGAGGCGACTAATTAGAAATCTGTGTGAACCATCAAGTTTTGTACTTCATAGTAGATTGCTAGCCATAATATGGCAATAAGGGCCTCATATTCACCAACATTATATGTTACATGAAACTTCAGTCGAAGTTTGTATTCGATGGTAGTTTATTATAGGGAGATAAACAAGATTCTTGCACTAGTGCCAGAACTCCTAGAAGCTCCATCGATACATATGGTCCAGCATAAGGAACAAGGAGAAGTAGCTAGTGGTTCATTAGAGAATGGAATGGTGCACTCGACCATGAAATATGCCAATACCTAAGACTTGATACAAAGAATAGACAAGTAGTGGATGTCAAATTCTCCTATCTCTATCGACCACTTAATTAATATTTCAAATGCCTCAGGCTTTTGGAGAATATTTTTCAATGGTAGATTTATATATATCCCAATTATATGGGCTTGAAAGTATGGGTGTAACTTTCTAGCTGAGTAGAGTAATGACAATGTTGTTTTATCTACTAGTAGATAACATCCTTCTATTTCAGATAAATTTTACTTACGTAATAAATAGGATGATGTACAACATTTTCTTTTTAGACCAAGACGAAACTGATAACATATATAAAAATAACAAGATACAAGTATAAATTTTCTCCTTATATTGATTTAGAAAGTAGTGGCGAAGATGCCAAATACTTTCATAGTTGTTCGAAGGCTTCTTTACATTCATTAATCCATTGAAATCCTGAGCTATGAGCACCTCTGAGTATCTTGAAGAATGGCATACATGTGTCCCTTAAGCATGCTAAGAAATGAGATAGCACTATAGTAATTTCATTCAATCTCTAAACTTTCTTGATGTTCCTCAGGGGCACCATATCTCTTAGCGCCCTAATCTTCTTAAGATTTGCTTCGATCTCACGGTGGGTAACCATGAACCCTAGAAATTTTCTAGAGGTTATTAATTATGAATGCATACTTGGAGAGATTGAGATGCATGTTGTAGGATCGAAGGAGACAGAAGCATTATTCCAAGTCAGATATATGCCAGGATTTTTCAGGACATTTTAACAGCATATCATCCACAAACACCTCCATGGTATGCCTATAAGGTCTTTAAATACCTTATACATGAGGTGTTGATATGTGGCTCCAGAATTTTTGAGTCC
Source organism: Dendrobium huoshanense (assembly GCA_016618105.1). Classification (NCBI taxonomy): domain Eukaryota; kingdom Viridiplantae; phylum Streptophyta; class Magnoliopsida; order Asparagales; family Orchidaceae; genus Dendrobium; species Dendrobium huoshanense. The sequence continues at coordinate 56,942,882 of CM028355.1, read as the reverse complement.
GAATGGAATGACCCTATAACATTATAGTCATTTATCAGTCTAAAAGGTGGTTGCTTCATCATCTATGGGATCTATATTTATCTAATTATAACAAAAGTAGGAATCCATGAAACTCAGCATTTGGTGCCCATATGTGGCATCGACTAGTTGGTAAATACGAGAGAGAAAAAACCCATCCTTTTGATAAGCTTTATTAAGGTGTGTAGTTCACACACATCCTCCAAGCTCCACTAGCTTTCTTAGATATGACAATATTTGCTAGCCAAGCGGGATAGCATATCACTTATATAAATTCAGCTTCCATGAGTTTATCAACTTCTTTCTCGATTACTTGCTAGTAAACTAACATAAAAGTTTCATTTCTTTTGGATTACTAGCTTATACATCTGGTCAACTTTGAGTGAGTACACGATCACTTCATGGTTGATTATGGGCCTATCAGCTGGACTCCACGCAAAAATATTTTGCTTCATACATACAACATCTACATATATTTTCTTATCCTCATCTGAAAGAAGAGATCCAATTTGCATAGTCCTTGAAGGGTATTCTTTTGATATCAATACAGAAGTAAGGTCTTCTATATAAGAAGCCCTCTAAGGGATAACCTCATTCTGAAGATCAAAATTTTTGATGCTCAGGGTAACTGATGGGTATGGTTAAGCTTGCCTAATATAATAGGATTATGTTATTTATTAATCTCTATATATTATACCTAACCCCACAAGGGTGAGAAATTTCAGTTTAAGGTGAGGGGTAGAGATCCCAAAGATTGACTCGAGCGACCTTCCAAAAATAGCATTATAAGCTAATTTCAACTTTACTACAATGAATTAGAAAGAATAAATAGCATATCAGAAAAATTGTGTAAGTACAATTGGGAGATTGATTATTCCTTCCACCCGTGCAGGTTGATTATCAACCCAAATGTGGACTTACAATAGGCTAGGCCCACGTTAAGAAAAGTGGAGTAAAATAGGGCATCCATTGAGCTCCTATTATCAGCCAAGATCCTCTTGATGTTATAGCATGGGTCACCAATCCCTGCACTAATAATAAGTAAATCTTGATGAGGTGTATTTATTCCCTCTAAATCAAACTCATTGAAAGTAATGGAGTGATCGATACAATACTTTTTAGAGTTAAATACTTGCTTGTTATAATTAAGACTTGATTGGGTAATGATGAACCTTCGGTAATGATTTCAATTTCACAAACCATTTGGCGATTATTCATATGTTGCCTTAACTGTTGAATTTTCCCCCAGTGGGACCTAACTCATCATAAGCAGGTGGGTTTTAGATGCTCTATGAAATATATCCCTGCTGGATTAGTCTATTAATTTCACCCTTGAGTTGTCTGCATGCTTCAGTAGTGTGTCGACGGCTACGGCAAAAGTGACAGTATTGCTCCTAATTTCCCATGTTGGGCTTCAAAGGATTCGGCCACTTTATGTTCTCCTAATCTCGGATAACCATCTATACATTTTCTCGAGATAAGTTAAGTGATGTATGCTCCTTTTCTTGATAAGACCCTCGTCACAGTTGTGAGGGTCGAGGGGGAAGTTATAATTTTTTTGCTTCTTTCACTGTGAGGATGGATTATCCATCCCTGATAGGGGTGTCAATTCGGGTCAACCCGCCGGTCAACCCAAACCCAACCCATTTTTACAACAGGTCGGACATTTCAACCAGGACCCGACCCGGCCGGGTTGCCGGGTTGACCCGACCCGACCCGCGACCCGGCAGCGTTCATAAAATTTGGCAAACATGCTCTCAAAATTGATCCCACCTTGAAGCGACTGGAGACGACTGTGTAGAAACTTGATAAAGTTACAACAACTGGTGTTGATACTTTCCTTCGTCTTGTAAAAGATGCAAAGCATGAGCTTTAGAAGCAGCAGCTTGAGCTGCACGAAGCTTGTCAAACAGGATCCTTGGCTAAAAATGATCTCATTGGGCGGGGCAAGGATAAGGAGCATGTTATGGAGTGGCTGACAGGCTAAGGAACCCATTAAATGAGCATCGAGGAACTCATTTGTACATAAACATTTCTCTATTTATTTTAAATTAAATGGGTTTTCGGGTTGACCCGGTAACTCGCCGGGTCAACCCGACCCGACCCGTTTTATCAAATGGGTCAAATCTGTGAACCCAAACCTGACCCGTTTATCAAACGGGTAGGGTCCAACCCGAATTTTCCGGGTCAGGTCCCGGTCGGGTTGTCGTGTCGTTCCAAATATTGACACCCCTAATCCCTGATGCACTTTTTCTCTTTCTATTTGTTTGCTCAAACTACTTTCTATGAGCATTAATGGCTTCATTGACAGAGATTTATACCTCCACGTGATTGATCATATCAACATATGAATGAAATGTATCTCGCACAGTGCTTAGTAAAAGGGGTTGGGATGAAGCCCACCAAGGAAAACTCCTCTAAGTAATTCAGGATCCACCCTGGCCTTATCGAGCCTCAGTAGAAAATATTTAAAAGTATTATTTGAGATATTCACTTTTACTTTGGTGAATTCCTGAGATATGGGAAGAATCTTTAACCATTTTTTTATTTACAATAAATTTTTCAACGTACACTTTGGTCAATTTCACGAATATGGGAATGGTTCCAGCCGGAAAAGAATAGAACCATGTTTGAGCTTACCCTTTGAAAGTGGTAGGAAAAACTTGGCAGAGAAGCGCATTGGTGGCTCGCTGGATATGCATTATGATTCTATAATGATTGATATGCTCGTATAGGTATGATGTCCCATTATAGGAATCAATGCTCTGTAGGTTGAATCCTGTCGGAATAGGGTGTTAAAGGATAGCTTCAGTCAAGGGTGATGACTCTTAGAAGTCTTGCTAACAAAGAGATTATCTTATACCTCACATTGGGAACTCTTCTCGGACCAATCTTCATAGTTCATAATATAAGGTGTTGCAATGGAGCTAAGCAATGTGCGGTCGGGCGCCTTAGGGATGTCCGGAGAAATATGAGTTTTCAACCTACATGTGAAGGATGGGTAGAACTTGCTGTGTCAGCAAGTTCATTATCTTGATGTGATTATATATGCCTCTTTAGCGGAGGAAGATGAATCTCTACATGAAGATGTTTGGGTTGAACATCTCTAGCTAGTGGTGGATCTCAAGGGAGAAGAACCTCCTCTTGTTATGATATCATTGGTTGTCGAGTATCTCGTAAGAGTTAAAGGATCTCATTATAAGATTCCTCCATATTCTGGATGCGATCTTTCAGGGATGGTCCTTATGTCCCTTCCCCGACAGGGTTTCTCCCAACTGGGTGAAAAGAGACAGATGTCTGGCATCCCTAGTTCATGGATTGCTTCTTAGAATGGTGTTAAATGGAGCAAGAGGCTCCCAAGATGAAATTGATATGCCTGTTGGTCATTGAATTGATGCTTAGGTTAATGAGATTGGAGTTTCCAACATACGACGCCAAACTGTTGTTGAATAAAATATATGCGACGGTAGAGTCATAATTTCACGTCTTAACATTATAAGAATATTGAGCACACAAATAAAGAACACAAGATTTTTTATGTGGAAAACCCTGAAAAGGAAAAAAACCACGGGGCCACGTTCAATTGAAACTATTTCATTAGTGTTTGAGTAGATTACAATTGACTAAATCATCCTTAAAGGCGATCATATTATAATAATCAACCATCTAGTTGAAATCTAATGACAATCGGGGGTTAGGTATAGGTCCGACAATATTTGGTCGAGTAAAAAGTTAGGTTCAATTGGTGGTCTTGCAAAAGTCTAGGTGTTAGTCGATGGTATGATAGAAGTCTGGTTTCAGTCAGTGGTTCAACTGAAATCCAACATTCGGTTGGTGGTTCAACAGAAGTTCGACCATCAGTTTGTGGTCTGGTAGTACTTTGGGCATCATTTGGTTGCACAGCAAAAGTCCAATGTTAGGCGGTGATCCGGTGGAAGTTCGGGCGGTGGTCGAGGAGCAGCTAGGTGGCAAGATCGAGCCATCTTCGATCTATTTTCTTGCTTTTTTACTTGGAACCCTTTTTACAAAAAGTTAGGGGTCTATTTATAGATTTCTGAGAGCGGTATGACCCATAAATATGAGAAATATTAAGGGTAAATTGGGAGTAGTTTGAATGGACGACTAATGTTGAATCCCTTGATCGTGGACCATTTATTTGGCATTTAAATATCTTAATGATATCAGAATTTGACGATCTTTATCTCATTTGATTTTTCTTGTTAAGCCGCTTGATTTGTCTATAATCATGTCATGTTTAGAAACTATTTGGTAATCCAAATTATTGTTTGAACCTTCCAAATGTGCTTCGGGTCTTTGATTTGGACCATTGGGGCTCAGATTGAGTCGAATTCCGTGGCGTTGGGTTCATACTTCCAAGACAATTAGTTCGACTATAAGTTTGTTAAAATTAAAGTTTGGATGGTCCTAATTTTAATTTTGGAAGTTTCCAACTTGATTTTGCCTTGGGATTCGTGCTCATTCAAGATAATTATTTGATGATATATCAATGTTGAATGCTACAAAAAAGCATATTTTTATTCAACAACTATGTAAAACAACTTTTTCAATTTTTTTTAAAATTAATTTAAATATATAATTTTTTAATGGTTTATTGTGTATTCTTCCATTTTTTTAATAATGTAATTAGGAAAGTTATGTTGAAAATATGTTTATTTTTCCTAAAAAAATATTATATATTATTATGTATTGTTGTGTACAAGCTTAGATACAAATTTATAACAGTATACATTATTGTGTTTATTTATTTAAAAGCTTTTTGAGTTTGTACATAGTTGTGTATTAGAAAAATTATATTAGAAATATGTTATTTTTCCTAATACACACTATATATTTCTGTGTATTATTGTGCACAAGCCTATATACAAGTTTATAGCAAAACATATTTTTATATTTATTTATTTGAAAGCCTTTTTAAGTTTGTACATAGATGTGCATTAGAAAAATTATTTCAGAAATATTTTTTTTTTTTTTCTAATACATATTGTATATTGTTTTGTATAAGCTTAGACACAAGTTTATTGCAATACACATTATTGCATTTATTCATTTGAAATATTTTTGAATTTATACACAGCTGTGTATTAGAAAAATAATTTTTTAAATGTGTTTTTGTTTTTAATATACATTGTGTATTATTGTGTATTGCTATGCATTATTGTACATTGATATGTATTGATGTGCATTACTATGCATTAATGGATATTATTGTGTTGTTGTGTATTGATGTATATTGTTGTGTATTATTATATATGCGTTTTTGTGTAATGCCATGTATTTTTGTGTATAAGCTTATATCAAAGTTTATATTACTGTGTATTATTATGTATAACTGTGTATTATTGTTTATTGTTGTGTATTTCTATATATAAGATTGTACATGGCAATATACATTGTTTTTTTTTTAAAGCTTTTATACAATGTGGTTTAGTTGAAAGCTTTTTCAATGTAGTTATGTATTGAGATGTACTGCATAGTATTTATAATTATGAGAAGAAAGCATATGATATGTACTGAAGTTATGCTCATAATGATAGTTTTAGTGTTTATAAAAAATATTTGTTAATGGCCAAATTCTATAAAAATAAGATACAAGGACTTTGTCTGTTCGAAAGTTGGATACAAGAATGGTATTGACTTTCTTAAATAAAATTTTGAAAATTAGATATTATAATGAGGTGTCTTGCTATGATTAGATTTACAATAAATGAATATTAAAATTAAAAGGTGTCAAATTGTATAAAAAGCCACAATCATGAATTGTCTAGGCTAGAAGACCAACTTCTACTTAGATCATATAAAGAATATTGGCGATGAGAAAGCATCTGTTCTTAAATCAATGACAAGAACCGGGATAAAACTTGTTAATGTATTTATCTACTTTGTCGATGAAGTTGGAGGTGTACAAATGTTGGATTCTCTAATAGGGATGCATATAACTACATTTAGAAAGAGAAAAAAATAAAGATCGAATATGGGGATCGACACTTATTCACCAATTCAACTATTTAAAGATAAACAAGTTGATGATATATGTTTGCATGGGACATCTAAATTGATGAATTTGATAGATTGTTGATTTTTTTTTAAATGATGGGATGGGAAGGATATATTATGACTGCTTTAGAGATGTGGTGATTTTTTATACTAGCTATAGACTTAATAAGTATAATTTCGTTCGTATATCATTTATCGGAGTTAATAATCACTAGCATAATATTTTTCTTGGGGTGGCCATTTTGTTAAAGAAAATAATTGAATCATTTATGTGATTGTGTAAAATATTTATATGAATAATGAGTGATAAATATCCAATAATAATATTTACATATCAGGAACATAGAATGACTAGGGATAGAAAAGTTACATTACCTCACACTCACCATAGACTATGCCAATAACACATATATAAAAAAGTTCTATCTAAAGTCTAGTGCTTCAATAGCAATAACAAAGTTAGATGTGTGTTTTATTAGTGTTTGAGCAAGTGTGACTTTGAAGAAGAGTTCAAGAAAATATGGACTGAAATGATTACATAAGGGAGCCTCCATAGCCATGATTGGTGGAAAGAGATTTATAGGATAAGGAATAAGTGGTTAACAATATTTATTAAGGATTATTTTATTATGGACATTCTATCAACACAACATAACGGTCTAATAATAATATGTGTCATAGCATTTCAAAGCCAACAAGTTTTATAACTGGTTATTTTTTTGGTTTAAAGAGGGTGATGATGATTTAGTACTAGAGTAAATATGATGACGATTATAAATGTTGCTAGTTTGAATCAGTACCATAATAAAAAGTAACTAAATACTAAAACAAGCTGCTTAATTTTATTTAAGAAAACTATATTAATTTAAAAAAAAATTATAGGGTGTGAGTGGAATGTTTATAGATTATGCCTCAAGTGATTTTTTAAAGTTTTTTTAATCAAGAGCGTAGAGAATAAAGAACAGTCAGTCTTTTAGACAGTTCATTTTGATGGAAAAGAGGTATCATTCAATGCACCTGTGGGAAGTTTGATATAATGGATTTATTATGTTCTTATTGAATGAGAATTATAAGGAAGCTAGATATTGTGAAAGTACCTACTATTGTGATGGTCAACAAGAGCTAGAAAAGATGTATATGTTGGCCACAAGTTCACAGGTTTTGGAAAGAAAGACATGACATCTAAGACATTTAGTTATATGATATTCAGAAATTATCTTAGCAAATTTGTATATCAAATTAGCATACGATCATAGGGGAATATGAGGCTGAACAATATATAGTATTTGTAATGAAGGATATGATAAAAAATATAGTCTTTATCCTTGATGTCAAGAAAAATAACCACAAGTTCATAGGCAATACATGTGGGATTACAAAATTTAAAGACCCATCAAAGTGTAAGCCCAAAGATATCTCTACTACAAGGTTAAAGAGACATTGGGGAAGAAGAAAAGTCCTAAGAGCAAGAAACTTATCGTATAGACAACTACAACATATTAATGTTCACCATCAAGGTAGATTAAAATCTCAAACATGTCATAATGCTTTATAGAGGAATTTATTCACAGGATAGTAACCAGCCAGCCGACACTAGATTACACTAGTTTTAGGCTACCATAGAAACTTTAACAACCTAAGAAGTAAGTTTGGGACCTCCGAGAGTCTGTATAATCATATTAATTTACTTCTCTTCCTTTAGGCACCTCCTCGCCTGCGAGTTCTGACAGACCATTAGGCATTTGAGGGTGCATATCTGTCAATGGGATGAGGGTGCATATCTGTCAATGGGATGTTGTGCAATTTCTAAGGAAAAATAATTTTTATGCTTTTTAAAAATTGTTTCTTATACATTTTATGCATTTAATTGAGTGGATCAGCATGTATTGCATTAGAAATTAATAAAATGAGTCTAAAATTTTAGTCACATTTCATTCAAACATTCTCACCCAACATAAGTCAAGAGACTAATTAGGATCCACTCTAGACATCGGTCACGATTCTCTAAAACTTTAACAACAATGTCCCTACTACTATTTCATAAAAATGATAAGACTCGTGGATTTTAAATCGACTAGGTAGTTAGCTAGCTCTTCAATCAAGGCTAGGATAAGTCTAAATTTTGAAATATATTAGCTAGGTTCGAGCTACTATGGTCCAGTGCCTAATTTAGATTTAAGATCAGGGACATATTTTAAATCATAAGACCCTAACCTCCGGGAATATAATCCCAAATTTCTAACAAATTATTCAACTCAAATAAAAAAATTATCTCAGTCCAAAACTTATAGCTTAACACTTAGCCTATGTTGTGGCACTTTTGAATTATTTTAAAATCTCAAAGTATCTCCTACTTCTCCTTTATTGACTCTAGAAATAAGTGTCCAAAATTCAATCCAATCCCTGATTCCAAATTCACCTCATTTGATATCACTCATAGAAAATCTCTTAACATAATTTATGTCATTATTTTAATTGAGAGTATTTACAAGAAAGTCATCCTCCTCCATATGTTGCAATTAACTATGAGAGCTTGTGCTCATAGGAGATTTTGGACCCACATCAACTTTTCAAAAGTTAGTTTTAAAATTTAATTAATCTTCTTTGGGATAATCAAAATCAATGATGATCGTTATCGTCATATTCATATAATTGATAATGAATGATATTTTCTTCCTTTAGAAAGATATATTATTTGTTGATAAAACTTTGAATAGAAGATTAACAATAATTCATCTAGATTATCATAGCTAGATACTTTAGCCCTTCGGGGCTTTATGCGGTTCTTTCTTAAATTTGGCTACGATACTCAATGTGGTATTTAAAATTCTAAATATGAACCTCATTTTGAAATATTATTTCTAATTGTTGAGGTGGTATACCTTTTTTGATGGAATGTTCGACTTCATAATAAAATTCAAAGTCAATTTTAAATTCTCCAAAGAAGACTAAACTTTTCAAAATCCCCTTTTCAAAACATTTTTCAACCCAAACAACACATGATCATGTGACATACTAGGCATGTGATTATGATACTGCACTAATATTAATATAGAATATAATTACTATTATTACTTTAGTACATTAAAATTAATTCTCTCAATTTATTGTATTGATGTGATTTAAGTTAGTTTTTACCAATGTTTTGTTTTTATCGATCCATATGATTCTTTTACTGATTGATAATACTGAAATGATGAAAACTTTATAGTTTTGACACACGTACTATTTTACTAGTTTTCGTACTGTACCACTTTACTAGTTCTCATAACGTACAATTTTATTATTTACCAACTCTACTATAATTATTTATGCATTTTACTTAATTTGTATTGATTCATGATTATATGACTATTAGTGGTATTAAATTTATTAGACATGCATTCTGCTTCTTTACTATGTTTTAGTTAAGTTGTAGGACTTGATGATCTGCTAGGCTATTTAGCTTATTATTTATGGTTAAATAATATTAGGACAGGGTAGATGATCAAGATTATGAGGCTATTAGGTTTCTCTAGGTTTTCCATTAGTAGTTTTTTTTTTCTATTTATAGTTATTCTTTTGTACTTATGACTAAAATGATTAATTGTAATTGTATGATTCCTAAGTATTGTATATGAACTTGGAGAAATAAATAGAGTTGCATATAGATGGTTTGATCAATATAATTTATTTCCATTTATTTATGATTTTATTACTGATAAAAGAGAAATAAATATCTATGGTGTTGATTTAAAAAAAAATAAAAGAATAATTATTTTGAACTATATTTGGAGCATAACAACAATCACCAACGAGTTGGATATGACCCACCAAGACAATCAATATGCATGAGCTCGGGAGCTTTTAGATGTAGAACCAACAACATAATATTGGAACCCGTACAACCTATAATGGGGCACTAGTGTTTTGGCATACCAGATAGAGACATGCACTGCATCTACTAGCGTTACACATAACAAGTATGTAGAGCCCTTTATGAATGAATCTGTTTGGATTGTCATCATCTCTTACACAACAGGATGAGCTCCTCCAACAAACTCAACCACAAATGTGCACCATATACGAGGAGGGTAAATATATGGATGCTGATGAGATCCAAATATATCAAAGGCCTCGATAACCACCTAGTAGGTACACACCAGGGAGTGGTTCCATCCCCCATCGTAGAAGAATACAATATGTAATGATATTTGATGTAATAATGGTTTATATTTTTGACAACCAAATTTATAATTTAATTTTCATTTGAATGGAAGAATTATTAAATAAGTAATATTCCTACAGTCATGATATCCATTGGGAATCTATTCCCATTGCAATTATGTACATATAATTATGCTCAAACATTCAACAAGTATTATTATCAACCTAAATAATATGTACATGTCACATTATAAAAACTATAAAGCATTACATTTTCAAGAATAAGGAACTAGGCACAATCTTTAAAATACTAAAAATAAGGGTCAAATATTTGACAATAACTATTAGCAACGTATACAACACAACACAATACAAGCAACATAAAGAAGACTACATATTATCGCTTTTTTTGTTAAGCATCATATACAAAAATACTTGGAGTTGGCTTTGAGTTAGATAACACTCAGGGCTCTGTTTGGGACAACTTTCTTCATTCTTTCTAAAGAAGCTTTTTAATGCAAAATTTTTTTGAACTAAAAATTTTTGTACTAAAAAGCTGTTTTAAAAAGTAGTAAGAGAGCCATCCCAAACAAAGCCTTAAAGTGAAACTCAAACTTGAACTGAAGGTCTTACCAATTCACTCCTTTAAAAAACTTCCTTAATTTATCTCGAGGTAATAACTCCTTTATTTGTTTCTTGTAGAATCTAAAATGAAACCTTCCTCACCTAAAATCCATGAATGATAGAGAAAAACATGTTAAAGGTCTAGTGGTGGCCTTTAAACATCATCTGAGTGACCACATTCTCTTTCATGTCATAACTCATGACAGTGCATCTGAAAAAAGAGAAGGCAAACCATATGCCAATTGTGCTCCAAGATCTTCTGCTCTAGATATATCCAACCAAAATCATTTAAGAAATCTTCTTTCTTATTGGCCTCTATCCTTATAGCTTCATCATGCAAATACAAAAGTAAACAATTCCTATCGTTCATCCATTCATACATGCAACACCTAAAAATTTCATTTGTCTTCCAATTCAGCTATAGTGGAGTATCAAATGACCTAACGACAGTCCTGCAATCTTGTGCTTGCAGTACTATCAAATAAATTCTTTTGTGGGGATGCCTCTAATCTTTTGTAAACTCAGCCAAATAAAATTTAATGTTGCGTGTCAGAAAATACGCGGCGGTAGAGTTTGTAAATTCGCGTCCGAGCGTTGCACGTAAGTTTAACACACAAATAGAAAAGAGGGTGAACACCGAGAGTTTTTACGTGGAAAACCCAAAAATGGGAAAAACCACGGGGCCTCGCCCAGTTGCAAATTTCCACTAGTGTTTTTGTAGATTACAAATGGCGGATTTCGTCCCACAAGTCGGGATAATCCAAATACAACTTGTTTCTTCCACGAAATTCACAAAGTCCTGCGAATTCCTAGCGTTCCCTGAAAATCCGGCAGAGTTCCGGCGTCTTCATGCGGCAGGAAGAGCTCCGACGGCGGTGGTCGAGGAGGTGAGGAATCTCCTATTCCCCTTTCTCCTTCTCCTTCTCTTCTTCTGCGAATTCTTGGCGTTTCCTGAAAATCCGGCAGAGTTCCGGCGTCTTCAGGCGGCAGGAAAAGCTCCGGCAGCGGTGGTCGAGGAGGTGAGGAATCTCCTATTCCCCTTTCTCCTTCTCCTTCTCTTCTTCTTCTCTCTCTTCACTTGAGTCCCTTGGTGTAGAATGAGGGCTCTATTTATAGTTTTTCTGGAGTGGCATAGCCCGTAAATAGGCGTGAGATCAAGGGCGAACAGAGAGTGGTTTGAATGGACGATCGATATCGAATCTTTTAATCATGCACCGTTCGTTGGACATTTGATGGCCTTAATTATGTCGGAATTTGATGATCTTGGGCTCGTTGGATTCGTCTCGTCGAGCCGCTCGATTCGAGTATAAGCTCGTCAAAATCGGAGACCGTTTGGTAACTCAAATTGCGGTTTGAACCTTCCAACAGCACTTCGAACCTTTGATTCGGACTCATTTGGGCTCGGATTGGGTTGATCTTGGTGTCGTTGGGTTTGTATTTCCGAGACGCTCAGTTTGACTGTAAGCTCGCTGAAATCGGAGTTCATATGCTCCCGAAATTAATTTTTGAAGTTTCCAACTAGGTTTTGCCTCGAGATTCGTGCCCGATCAAGATGATTTTGCGATGCCGTATCATTTAATAACTTAAGTATTTGAAAAGTAAATCTAATGTAAGCATCTCCACTCGATGTTGAACTTACCCTTACACATGCATAACTTATATAGAGAATGTTTAAGAAACAAGACATTAAAACTCAAATTAAAATTTGATTTATGCAAATCTATTCAATCTAATATAAGAAGAATTGATTATATATTACAACTTTACATCTCACCTAATGCGATCAGTTGCTGCAAGCAATAACATCAAATAAATGATATTAATGAACAAATTAACATACAACAAGTACATGATCTAATGCTATAAATAAGAATTTAGCAATTAATCTAATGCAATAAATATTATTCAACCTTTAATAACCATTGGACTATTATAAAGATATCATTTTTATAAATCTACTTCATATACTATAACATCAGTTGATTGGACATATTTACTTTATATCTCATGTAATTTGTCCTTTATGATCAATGATATAATAAATACAGAATTTTATACTATGAATAATAATTTTGTTAGGAATCTAATGGCATCAACACTTTCCAACCTTCAACAACTAATGCAAATTTATAATATTTTTATTATTTTTGTAAGATAAAAATTTTGGAAATTAAAAAATATTTATCAATTATTACTACGACCCCTAAATTAAAAATGGCATATATACATATAATAATTTGAATGTAAAATTTAATTAATCTTATAAATATAAAAATTCATGAAATAATTTAAACTTAATGCATTACATAATATTTTCCCTAGACTAGGTTGTTGCAACATTGTTTTTTTGGTGCAGTAATGTTATAAAGTACTACGACACCACTAACCTTGGCTCCACTGAGGCACTGATCTTCCTAAAATTTTAGAGCATCCAACGCTACATTGTTTGAATAAGACGCCGGGGTGTTGTGGATGATGATGATGCAACGATGAATCTGTTGGTTCAACACTTATGGATTTTTTCCATTTTTTAGATTTTTTGCACAAACATAAATAAAATAATACATTTTTATTAAATTTAAATATAATAAATAGTACACAATTTACAAATAATGGTGATTATTATATGTATATTTTGGTGATGAGATGAGAATGAATCTTATAAATGAGTTTAATTACAGTATATTGGATGTTGTTAGTTCCATTGTTTTTTTTTAAGTTTATATATATAAGAAATTTTTGAAAAGCTTCCAAAATTATATCTTAGGATTTGCTTGAATGCTTCATCTTTATGTAAGAATAAATTTAATTTATGAACTTACCACTTAGAGAAAACCATGTCAATTATGCATCTTTGAGATATTCTTTGATATATTGCCACCAGTTAGCTGAATATGATCATATAAATTTATTCCTTTTATTGCTTTTAATCATTTTGATATTTTTAAAGAATCTAAGAAACGTATGCGTTTTGAGGCTTTTAGCCTTCTAAGATTTTTATGTAGCTTTACCTATTGAGACTTTTATCTTTTTTTTTCTTTACCTATACCTTTAGAGATTTATGCATTATGAGATTTTTTTATTATCATATACCTTATGATATTTATGTTTTTTTAGATTTTAGTTATATATATATAGGCTTTTTCCATACAAGATTAATTTTACATACATGTGTTCCTTTTGAGGCATGTTAAGTGTAAATTGTGTATTATTTATTATATTTAAATTCAATGAAAATGTATTATTTTAGTTGTGTTTGTGTAGAAAATGTTTAAAAAAGGTAAAAAATGAACTAGTGTTGAACCAACGCCATAGTGGTCCAATTTCACGGGAAAACACACGATTACCGGCGGACGTTCAGGCGGAAATTCTATGTCGGTAAAGAACGACGCATGTAACGGCGCTTTGGTGCGACGGAAACGTTACGGCGCATTTTCCCGCGTATAGTACGACGAAATATTTCTGGCGTCCGTTGCGCCGGTATGGGCGTCGGCATAAACCAACATTTCACTTGTTCTGTCGCACTTTACGGCAGAAAATCACTGGCGTACGTACTGGCGGATATGGCGCCGGTGTATTTAAACTCAACGAAACAACCGGCGATGTCCAACGCACCAACGGCGATGTCTGACGCATAGTTTGCGTCGTAAACAACCCGTAGGTTATTTACGGCGTACCAACGGCGCTTTATCCGCCGGCAATTACCGGCGGACTCATACGACCCAAATTATCGGCGCAGTTATCGCCGGAATTTGATGGTTGAAAGTCGCGGGCTCCACAACATTTTTTGCGCCGGTGATGCGCCGGAAAGTACGCCAAAAACTTTTCCGGCGCATTATAAACGTCGGAAGAAATTTACTGACGCGAGCCAAACCAACGCATGAAATTTAGCCGGAACGTGCGCCGGAAACCCATATTTTTGTCGGATTTCCCATATTATCGGCGGATGTTATCCGCCGGTAATACCGGGTTTTCCTGTAGTGTTTCCAACATTGTAGTGTCCCTAACGCCTCGACATCGGACCATGGAATTGTAGCACAAGCATCTCAAGAAAGATGGAAAATAATTTAGCGCTCAAATAAAGCCAAGGTCAACATTGCAGTGCTTCATAACATCATAGCGTCAAGAATTTGTGTCTTAACACCCGAGTCTCGGGAATTTGAACACTTGAGTGCCGATCATTATAACGTCGCAATGCCAGATTGTACATTCAAGAGCCATATCACTTAACTTATTTAGTGTCATGGAGGAGAAGTTGATGAAATATGGAGCTGCACCGAGTTAGCAAAGAAACACACTAATTCAGCCAACAGATGCGTCGAGTTAGCATAGCACTGCAACAGAGCAATCCTAATAGTGCTAGTGTGAAACCCCTTAAGTAAAAAGAAGCTAAATTCTTATACATCAAGACATCTTTTAGTATATATGTTAGAATTTTATTAAGAAACTCTGCATTTAAGCGTGCTTATTCCGAAGAAATTCTGGGATGTGTAACCTACTGGGAAGTTACACCAACAAGACAACATTGTGAGACCCTTAGACAAAGCGGGTAATATCTTAAAAGTTAAGAGTTTGGACATTACAAATGATATCAGAGCAATAAACCAGTTGACATTAGCATTATCATGCATTTCTAGACATTCTGGTGTTTCTAAATTGATAAAAAATAAATTATGAAATTATTTGCTTGGACTCCATATGGAAATATTCTATACTGGATTATTCTATTTAGCTCTGAATTATTTTTGTATTGAAAATTTTGTTATGTTCTGATTTTACTATGCACTTGTTTTAAACATGTGCAAGGTGAAAGATTGAGAATTAAAAGGGACATAAGTACAAGTGCATTTTGCATTCATATGTGCATCAATATACTTACAACATAAAAGTTAATAGTACTTTTATGATTATGTTTCAATTATATTTTATTATGAATTAAAATTTTATTATGAGAGAATTGGTGCTGGCCTACCAAGCTTATACTCATTTTATTGTTTATAATATTTCAGGAAAAGATAAAGGTCCTGCTGAGTAAGCCCGATTAGATAGAAAGCAAGGAGGCCATACATTAGTTGGTATTTAAAACTTTGTTTAAAATTTTATAGTTTAAATTTAATTGAGTGTTGTTGGAAACACTGTAATATGAAATGTTATAATCAGTAGGTATTCTAAATATTTATTTTATATATTCTTAATAATTAGCTAGTTATGTGTATTTTCATTTGAAAAAAAAAACTTAGAAGTATAGGAAAGTAGGTTCAAATTTCTTTTTTAGGTTTTGGGGTGTTACAATATTGAAGGTTTTATTTCAGATCTAAAAATGGTTCATGGTAAAGGGACTATATTGCTATAATCATCTTAGGATATTGATGTGAATGACCTTTTAAGGTTGTAGTAAAGGTTGCCCACCAGTCAATAATCATTTCCCAAAGATGACGTCAAATTATTACGTGCTAGAAAATTTGAGTCGGTGAATTATATTTTTTATGTTTCAGCGTTGTACAAAATTCACAATACACAGATAAAAATAATAAGATAAAAAAAAAAATTATTTGAAAAATTAAAAAAGAGAAAAAATCACGGGGACTGAGCAACGACGGATTGAGAGCTTCAAATTGACAACGGTGGAAAACTCAAAATGAACAAAAAACTCAACGGCGCCACCATCACCGTGCACCCTTTCTCACCCTAAAAATTTTGGAAGAGAAGGCAGAAGCTCATCTCCGCCCTTCCGTCTCTGCCTCCATTCTTCTGCAACTACCCGACATATGCATCGTTAGCAAAGGACAGATGATTTCTATGTTAAGCAATGCCTCTTATGCTCTTCTATTCTTTCAGCACGATGTTTCTGATTGTCTGTTTCCCGCTCAAATGTAGAACTCCAAATTTTTTTTCTTCTAATTTGTGAGATGAAGCACTAATAATCTACATAGGAGAGAACTCAAATGATAATTTAGTTTCATGTTGTCTTTTTCTGTCTTTTTATCTTCATATTCAGTAGCAATTTGTTAAGTTGAGCTAAATATGATGTGTGATAACTAATAAGGACGATTAATTTCTTTAAGATGATTGTCTTCAAAATTTAGGATATCTAAAAATAGATTAGATATTAGTAAAAAACAATTGATGATGAGACATTGAGTTACGGAGAATGTTATAAAAAAAATTACTATTAAAAAGTGACAAAAATGAAATATTATTGAGACATTTTATATTTTTAAGAAGGCAAAAGCTATGCATTATTAATGATTTAAAAGATTGTTTGCATATATGAGACAGTATGCACTAATCAGATATCAACATAAATGAGAAATTATATTTCATTTGAGTTGATTTTTTTTACAGTTAACAATAACCTACATTAATTATATATATATATATATATATATATATATATATATATATATATATATATATATATATATATATATATATATATATATATATATATATATATGCTCTCTATTCTTTTGACACAAAGTTGTCAATTTGAAACATTTAGTTATGAATTCTATGTCTTTTAGGTATTTTGATTTTGCCCCAAAATTATGGAGAGATATTTTAAAAAGCTGTCAAGATCTTGCTTACAAACACCTATAGAGGATTCCCAAATAAATGATGATGAGGATAATCCAAAAAGATGTCAAACTCATATTGAATCACGAAACATATATAAAAAATTTTCAATCAGATCATAGATTACGTATAAATATTTTTGAATTTAACCATAATATTCAAGATCAATTTCAAATGTCATATTTATAGAAAGGGGCATGCTAATCTCACAATCATGACTTCCGTAATAAGTAAGTTTGGTTTCAAAAATATACGTTTTAATATGAGTTGATTCGATAAATACTTTGATTGGTTGGAGCACAATATATATATATAAAGATAAAGCTTACTATTTGTATTGTTACCTTTTTTGGAGTAAAATGAAGAAGAAAAAAAATAGATTAGACATTTACTAGAAATGGATTTTCAAATTGGAAAAATAACCTGATAGATTTGATGTTCATGTTGGAGGTCATAATAATGCTCATAATATGCAAGGCAAAATTGTGAGGAGTTAATGAAACAAAGTCAAAAAATTAGCTTTGTCTTCCAGATGCAATATGATCGAGCAATAAATACATATCATGTTTAAAAAACAGAAAAAGAAAAGGAAAAAAAAAAAAAAAAAAATACATATCATGTTCGTCTAAATACTTCTATGGATTATGTGAAGTTTTTTCTTAGACAAGGACTAGCTTTTCAAAGGCAAGATGAAATTTCATAGCCATAAATTAAGAATTTTTTTTTGAGTTATTTCAATTTTTAGCAAAACATAATGAAGAGACAAAATATGTGGTATTAAACAATGCTCCCCAGAATTTCAAGTTAACAGCTCCTAATATTTAGAAAGATATTATTAGAGCTATCTTGATTGCAAAAACAAATTACATAAAAAAGGAAGTTGGTGATATTTTTTTAATTATGGTTGATGAATCGTGTGACATATTAGGAAAAGAATAAATTGCTATTGTGATACGATATGTGAATCAAAAAGGTCAAATTTTTTAAAGTTTCTTGGGAATTATATATATTCCAGAAATATCAGTTAGATACCTCAAAATAGCAGTTGAGCAAGTCCTCTCAAGTTACAAATTATGCAATTCACAAATTTGTGGTCAAGGATAGGATGACGCAATCAATATGAGAGGAAAATTTAATAGGCTTAAAACACTTTTTTGAATAAAAATAAATCAACATATTATATTCACTTCTTCTCACATCGACTTCAGTTAGCCTTAGTATCAGTTGCAAAAAATTATGTTCAAATTTCCTTCTTGTTTGCCATAATTTTAAATATGATGAATAAATATGATGAATATTGGCGATGTTTCAAGCAAACGTCGAGATCACATAAGAGAGAAATAACGAGAAATGACTTTAAGTGGATTACGCAATGGTGAAGAATTTAAGGGATAAGGTTTAAATCAAGAAATATTCTTGAGTCATGCTGGCAAAACAAGATGAGGTTCTCATTACGAGTTATTGATTAGATTATTCATAATGTTCTCCTCAGTTATTGATGAACTAAAAATTATTTTGGAGGATGACATAAGTTCTGAATAGAGAGGCGAGACATTCACATTATTAGAATCATTACAACCTTTCAAATTCTCTTTTTTGCCTGCATCTAATGAAAACATATTGTGAGATTGCATGTCTTTATTTCAAATATCTAAAATTAGATTACAAATTATGAGAGAAAATAAGTGGGATGACTTCATTAATAAAGTGACTACAATTTGTGATCAACACAGAAATTTAATTCAAATCTAAATGATAAATGGGTTGCTCGTGGATGCCCTCGATGTAGACTTGAAGAAATGATAAATTTACACCATTTTTTAGTTGAGATATTCTACATAAATATTGATATGTAACTTCAAGAGTTGAATAATCATTTCACAGAGATAAATAGTGAATTACTTTTGTGTATTGCTTGCTTAAATCCATTTAATTCATTAAACAAAAAACAAGCTAATTATAATGACAAACTTATATCAAAATGATTTCTCTACTTCAGATTTCATGATTTTTGAAAATTTGTTAGAAACTTACATTATGGGTATGAGGTTTGATGTACAATTTTTTTTATTAAAAGTATTAGAAGTTTTGCTGAGAAAATGATTTAGAGCATGAAGGAAATTGTATATCATCTTATTTTTAGGTCATTAAAGCTTGCATTAATATCATCAGTTGTAACAATTAGTGTTCAAAGAATATTTTTTGCAATGACTATCATAAAAAATTAATTGTGAAATTGAATTAGAGATAAATGGATGAATGATGCTTTACGTCCTTATACTGAAAAATAAATATTACATTGTATTGATAATGATGTTGTTATTCAACTTTTCAAGAATATGAAGACCAGACATTACAAATTGTAAGTATTTTTTTAATCTTATATTCAGTAGTTTATCTGTTTAAAAAAAATTAAAAAAATACCAATACTTATCCCAAGCCTGGATGAAAAAGATTGATGGAAATTAAAAAAAAAAAAAAGAAATAAGGTCCCCTTATAAAAAGTTTCTGGCTTCGCCACTAGGGCTGACTTAGATGAAAAACCCACTATATATATCATAAAATACAATAATACTTTTTCCCTCATCGTTGAACAAGATTACTATTAGCAGAAACAAATTAATGTCCGATGTATTAGCTGCTTGTCCACGTGCAAACACATCATTGGCTATGTGTCTCTTATATCTGTTCTCCTGAAGGCCTATATAAGGAGCTACTGTATCATAGTTTAAGGGATAAAATAATATTTTGTTCTGCAGCTTTACACTCTGTTCTCTGTCTGCTTCCTAAAGTATCATTACTTTCTACATGGTATCAGAATACGGTACCGATCCTCTCCTCTCTTGCCATGTCTCAATCGCTCTCCTCCGCGGCGGATACCCATCGGACCTTCACCGATACCGCTGAAGCTGAACCCGTCATCTCAACGACGCTGAAGTTCTTGGTGTCTCACATCAAGAACATAGTCTCTCTCCAACTTACACAAGATAATTATACAATCTGGAAATCCCAGATCTTAAAGATCATTGGGGCAAATGGGTTCCAGTCCTTTTTTGATATCTCCATTGCTCCACCTGATCGAAATCTTCGATCAACTGATGGGGTGTCAGTCGATAATCCGGAGTATGCGCAGTGGCTACTCACTGATCAGAACATTTTCGCTTCAATCTGCTCGACTATCTCGCCCACGGTTCTTCCATATGTCATCTCTCTCGAAACCACCGCTCAGATCTGGAAAACCTTGGAGCTTCGCTTCCAATCAACAAACCGGTCGAAAGTCATTCAACTTAAGAATGATCTTCACCATATTTCTCTCAAGAACTCCTCTATGAATCAATACCTGACTGAAATCAAATCCCTGGTGGATCAAATCGCTGCCGCCGGCTCTACAGTTGATACCGAGGATATTATCCTATACATCCTCAACGGTCTTCCTCCCTCCTACCAATCCGTTTCTCTTACTTTTTTGAGAAAAAGATGTTTAATTTCAAAACTCATATATCTATAATATATTTGAGAAAAAGATGTTTGATTTCTCTTATAGAGGTTAGCAAAAATCATATATCTATAGATAAATAATTAACACTCAACAATAAGACATGATTTCCCTAATAGATATTATAGAAAGCAAGTGTCTATAGACACATAGCTATTTCCAACATCATGGTTAAATCTTTTTAGAATTTTGGAGAATGTGGCGATTATTGAAGGTGATCGTTGATGGTGATAATGGTTGTCAATGGAAATAGCTGATAGTGGTTATGAGGGTATCAACTGAAAAATATAAGAGATCTCTCTAGTTTTTTCCTTTCTTCCTCGCTCAGGTGAAGAATGTGACTCTATTTATAAGCATTTTGGGATAGACATTTTGATAATTTGAACCATAATCCAAAACACTATATCATACATTCTATATCGATTTCTTTTATTATAAAGTATTTTTTTAGCATTTAAGTGCCTTAATGATGTTGGGATTGAGTGATATTGGGCTCATTGTATTTGTCTCGCCGAGTCACCTGATTCGACTATAAGCATGTTAAATTTGAATATCATATGATCATGTGCTTAATTTCAAAAATTTTCAATTAAAATAATGCCTCAATATTTGTGCAGATCATATGAATTTTTTAGTCATATTAGTTGTATTGCATTTAAATATTTTCCACAAAACGTTACAAATTATTGTTAATTTTTGTTTAATATGTAAGATTTGCAAAATCTGACATGTTACCATTGTAGTCTGAAGTGGTAATTTCAAAACTCAAAAAACTTCCAACCTACATTCGGATGCAGCATTTCGCCGTGCGATAGATGGAATGGATGTAAATCTAATTAAAAAAAAAGTCAAAGCGGCCCAATAAAAAGAAAAAAAAAAAAAAAAACACGCATAAAAACAAAGAAGTAAAACGGAGGAGGCGAAGGAATCGGCTTGTTTCTGCCCGTCTCCTTCCCGATCTATCGAAATCTCTCTCTCTCTCTCTCTCTCTCTCTCTCTCTCTCTCTCTCTCTCTCTGCTTCTTCTCTCTAAAAAGGAAGCGAAGCAGAGGTAGGATGTATTTTCTTTAACTGCTGCTATCTTGCTATTGGAGATATTTGTGTTCATCTGCCCCGTTCTCGACTCCGATTCCGACTGTCTCTGTTATTGCCGCCATGAACGGGAAGGCCTCCGTTACCAAAGAGCTCAATGCTAAGCATAAAAAGGTCCCAACTTGATAGCCTTCTATAGTTCTATGCATCCTTGTTCTTATTTTTCTCGAACTTCTATCTCATCAGAGCCTGAATTGGCGTCAGTTTCTATCAAACTGGCCAGTTGCACTGCCTAACGAGAATTTTTTGAGATTCGAGAGCCGTCTCTTTTTATCTTTTCGGTTGTTGTCAGAGATCTTCTTGCTTTATTTATGGGCTATTCTTTAGGCATGTTTGATCATTTAAACATTTGCAAGTACTTGCCCCGTTCGGGCTTCGAGTTCAAGGAGACCTGGGGTTTGATTTGTTCTTCAATTGGGTCAAATGCTAAGGCGATGATATAACCGGTCATGTATGATTGATATTATTGAAATTGATTGACTGTTCCTACTTATTTCAAATTGATGTACTGTTTTATTTGATTTGGCTTAATAAAGGTCTGTATTACATATAGATTGAATCAAATGAATATCAGTAATCCTATGGAGTAGGCAATTCTTATGGATTATATTAGGGTTTATTAATCCCTGTATGGCAAATAAAATGTTCTATTTGGTAACGGGATGGATGGTGCTAATCCCGAAATCCAAAAAAATGTAACTAGTCCAGGGAGGGTGGTTAGGATTAGGGTGGATTAGTTAAACATGATTAGCCAATCCAGTCAGCCAAACAGATGAAATGTAACATTGTCTAGATTAGACACTCGATCCACACTTAACATAAAGCTACTACCTAAAGATGCAAGATGCGGACTAATAAATGGAAATGCCAGTGGTTGTGGGTCTTTGATGGTGACTATGCTTGTGATGTTTCTTCCTCTCCTTTCCATGAAAGAGCAGATTTTTCATGGTTTACATAACATATGATATATTTAGGGGAAAAAAAGAACACTTACATGCATCTCAGGCCTTTATGAAATGTTAAGGGCATTGCTTGAATGACATTGACATGCATTTGCATTCACCTGATATGTACGTAAGCTAGATGCTTAGACATGAACCACTGGGAGTCGTTACGGTTGCTATTAATGGCAATAAAATATTAGCCTTTAAACATTTTATGATGGTAGTTGTTCATGGCCTTTGGGCATGGATGGCAACATGCTTATTTATTGAGATTCATCTGAGGGAAAGACATATACTTCTACATTTATTTTGAACTTAATTATATTGAATTTATATAATATATAATAGATCAGTGTTTCTCTGTTGAATGCTTTGCTTAAATCATTTTTTACATGTTAATGCCCATAATTTTGATTGATGGTAATGACCTAATCTCAAGTTGATCTAAGTTCTAACTCAAGTTCTGGATGTTAATGATATGATCTAGTGTTGATTAAGTCTTGGCTTGAGATTTTTTGGATTGGACTTTTATAATTGGCTTATTAGATATTAGATATTGGATCAAACAGTTTCGATCTCTGAAATCTTTCTATTTCTCTCCATGTATATCCATTCAAACAAGCAGTTTTAATTTATTCAAGCAAGCTCGAGATTAGAATGAAAAACGATTGATTTGAAGAAATAGCTCAAGGTCTACTGGTTGGTTTTGATTTGATTCATTTTTTTGTCTTTGAGCCCAAAATTTTTATAACTCTAATTATTATAATGCCAAATTTATAAGGGTGAATGCTGTTAAGATTCAAAATATACAAAAATATAATGGATAACATGACTGCTGCGCTTGAAGATATTTTCTCATGTCTATGTCACAAAGTAATGAATGTTTTTCTTCTCTTTGTATGAATATTTGGGCATTCTTGATCACATGGCATTACCTGATTTTGTGTTGATAGATCTCTCAATTTTTAGAGGATCCTTTTTATTGTGAAGCATAGAAATTCTAGAGAGGCTTGAAAACAATTTTTCTTAGACTTAGTCATTGCAACTTGTTAAGACCTACCTTCAGAATAATTAGTATTTGACTCATATGATAATAGTATTTTAGAGGGCTAGTCTAGGGCAATGATATGTTGCCTCTATTATTTCATGGTGAATGCATCGTCCTTGGATTTCCACTTCTACAGTGCAAGGTTATAACTGTGCACACTAAATCCTAACCCTAGTTCTTGCCTTGGTAATTGATTCATGTTTTTGAAGCATGTTTCTTGGAATATTTTTTGAGTATATCATTGATGGCTTCATATTTTAGAAATTTTTATGCAAATAATTATTCTTGTAAAGAGACGCTAAATCATTATTTCAGTTGATACAAACTTATAGTTTGCATCTTCTCTTGTTTATGCCTGAAATCATTATTTACATAGGACAGTAGGATTTAGTTGAAAATATTGATCCGCTGATCTTTAACCTTTTTTTGGACAAAATTCTTCATTTTAGTTTGGTGTTCATTTATTGGTTGGACTTTTCTTTGGTTATGGTATTCGTATGTGGGGATTCGTGTTTAATTCACTTCCAAAAAGACCATATTATTTGTCTTCAGATGAACCTCTAAACTCTGACAACATTGTTTTATTGTGATTCTGAAGTGACAGATCCATTCTACTAGATTCATCATCATCACTAGTATTATCCTAACTATTTAGGATTGGCATTTCATCATGTTATATTCCTAATTGAAATTCCACGTAAGTAGAATTTAGAATTGAATAACAGTATTTGATCTAAATTATATTATTCAACACTCCAAGCCTAAGTTGATTTGGTATTGCTCTCATCCGCTTCCGAACAATCCTTTGCCCCTAAGATGCCTGGTTAACATTTGCGCCTCTATTAAATCTTCAAAACCCACTACTTTTCTCCAGGAGGTTGCTGGTAGCCATGTTTGTTAGTCATTGTTGTTGTTTTGTTCTCTTTTTTTTCTTTTTGTGTTGGATACGTGTCATGTGCCTATGCTTGCACCAAATCAACTTGGTTAATTGAAGAAAAATGTAGGATCAATTATTTCTAACTTCCAAGGCATTAATTTCTTCAATTGAAAGGAATAAGGTCCACGATTCAAACATACTTGCAAGAGCTGGGAGAGTTAATTGATAATAATTAATGAAATGAGATGGGACGTCATTTTTCTCCAAGTGGCTACTGCAGTTTGAAGATATTAATAGGACATGAAGTTATAGAATTAATAATGAAAATGATATGATCTTATAAAGTAGGATATTTTGAAGGCTTGATATAAATGAAGGAACCACAATGGTTTCATTAATACTTTAAAGGAATGGGAAGTTTTTTGAAAAGCTTAGTATCCATAAATGGATGTAGTCTCTAAAACGGTTTATCATTATGTGTACTTAGCAAGCTGAATGTGGGGTTAGTTAATCCCACACATTCTAAGAAATATTAAACAACTATCTCTAGAATTATTTAATTAAGGTGGACTGAAGAATTGGATGACATAGTTGAATTCCATCTAGGAAATGATCTGCACATCTGGCCTATGAGGTTTAAGTCATCCCAGACTTGTCAGTTTGTCCTGTGCAATTACACTTGGAAAGAGAATAATTGCTCCAAAATTGAAATGCTTATCCAAAATTCCAAAAATGTTGACCAAACATTTTGAAACTCACTCTTGAAACTTGCATCTTCATATCCAAATGTGATCCTTCTCTTCGCAAGGCAAGAGAATCAACTATTGCACTTTTCAGTTTATAGGATTAATAATACTCTTTTAGCAAAAATGACACTTATGGAGCTTGTTCTGTTAAGAATAAGTCCACCAGCCATTTGATCTCTTAATTTTACACATAATTTTGGGTCTAATAACGCTCTTTACAATGTGTTCTTCCACAGCCCCTTTTCTTTTCCTCGAATGCCTCCTCCTACCATGTCTCTCTTATTTTATTCCTTGCACACGGAGCTGACTGAGAGCAGCGTGATAATGATCACTATGCTTAGAACTATATTTTTTATTTGATGTTCTAATTGCTATTGAAATATGACTGACTTATAAGAATACTCGGAAAAATGATATGTAATCGTACTGCAATTTGAATCTGTGTTTTATCTAAAATCATTCTATCTCAATCATGGACATGTGCCCTTTAGAAGCTCAGCTTCAAGTTGCTTTTTAGTCTTTCAATTTAGAATTGCTATTCTCCACGAGCAAATTATAAAGATCTTTCACTTTTCTCTTTGGGGAAAAGCAATCATGTCTTAAAATCATGTAAGTACACCCTTTGGAAGCTTGGATTTAAGTTATTTAGCATGTAATGCAATTTACAATTGTTATTTCCCATACAGCATCTCAATCAATATTTTTGTCGCTCTTTGGCGAAAGACTATCTTGTGTTAGTTGAGGATGAGGCTCTAAATTATTAGAAGTAAAACTATTATGATGTATACAAACTGTACCTTGGCAAATATTTTTAGAATTTTGAAATTAGCAACAAAGCTTTAAATGTTTTCACCTCCATTTTGAAATGCGCACCTTAATGTTTCCTTGTGTGGCTGTCCATGTTTTTTAGGGATATATGACTGCTAGGTTCATCCTTAATGTAAAATTTGTTGGTTTTATTGGCAGTTTTAGCAATTGGTTGCACCCTAAAGCAATTGTACTTATTTTTCCTTTCTTCTTGAGCAATCCGTTTTAGCTATTATTTTACTTGCTTCTAATAATGATATTTTATTTTAATTGCAATTTTGTTTGTAGATGTTGGAGGGACTTCTCAAATTGCCTGAGAACAGAGAATGTGCCGATTGTAAGGCCAAGTAAGGATGATCAATACAAC
Source organism: Dendrobium huoshanense (assembly GCA_016618105.1). Lineage (NCBI taxonomy): Eukaryota > Viridiplantae > Streptophyta > Magnoliopsida > Asparagales > Orchidaceae > Dendrobium > Dendrobium huoshanense. Next base: position 56,916,127 of record CM028355.1, on the reverse strand, counting down.
ATCAACAATGTCAAGCTTTTATCCCACTATATGGCATCAGCTACATGAATCTTTTTTTAAGAGTCAAATTCTCTTTTAAATCTAATAAAAAATATCATTTCTAAATTTTTATAACCACGTCTTTTTAGGTCTACCTCTACCTTTCTTAACACTAGCCAAATTTAATACATCTAACTCCTAACCGGGTCATCAAAATGCCAACGTTTTATATGTTTAAATAATGTAAGACGACTCTCTCTAATCTTATCTGTGATTGAATCTACTCCAACCTTTTCCCTCTATACTCGTTTCATATTTTATTTCTAAGAGTGAAGCCATTCATCCACTTGAGCATCCTCATCTCTATAGCATTTAGTTTTATATTTCTCTTTTATGGCCAACATGCAACGCTATAAAGAATTGCAGGTCTCACCAACTTCTTATAGAATTAAGGATGATAAATGATGTATCATTTTTTTGCAGCTGGAATTTTTAATTTATTGTGCATCTAGAGTCTGCATTTTTTAGAGCATGTTTTCTTAACCTCATTACGATTCATGTAAAAAGGTATCTAATATCTATCAATACTAGCATGTGTGCTTATTCAAATCGAGTTCTTCTTATTCTTAAAAAGAAGAATAGCCTCTGTATTTACCTTCTTGCTTGTGTTTCCCAGCTCTTTCATATTGTTCAAGAAATGCTGCTGCAGAGCTACTCTTGATTGACCTTGTAACATCCCTTACAGATCTTAGTTTCTGTTGTTGCCAAAATGATAAGCTTTGCCTGAAAATAGATACATGGTGCTGTTGCAGATTCAAAGTACTCGTGAATATCTATGTTCATGGAGTCTTAATCACTTTATTGATTGCCTTATATATATAGATGCGGAATATCTATGTGCAGGATCTTCAGAGTTTTTCTACCGTTGATTAATAAATCTTTTAATGATTTATTCATGATTTTTAAAACTTTGATCACGAGAGATGGCTATCCTAGCATAAGATTGTGGAACTTTAAAAAATGAAAAATTATTAATATTCAATAGTCAAATATTGGTTGTTAAAAGAAGAGTCTACTTTACTGTCAAAACAAACTTGATGAGCCAGAAAATAACTAGTTATATTAATGTGGTCAAAATTTGTTATAGGAGTCTAAATTTAAAGATGATTTGTTGGTGGTGCGATGAGAAAAGAAGTTTGCTTTTAAATTGAGTGGACGCAAATTTTTTTAAAATCACATCATAATTATGAAGAAGTAAAGAAAAAGTTTTGAGTGCAAGCAAAGTTTAGGCTTATATTTTTGATGATTTATATTGTAAGCTAGATACTAAAACGAGAAAAAAGGACTTAAAGAATAGCTAAGGCAAAAGAAGGAAACTTAGAGAGTTTGATCTAGGTGGGCATACTATAAGTGATCGTGGGGAATTTTCTGAACATAAAGACTGCAAATTAAGATGGATACCCTCAGATGGGATGCACAATTGCAAGGGTAGTTACATAAAGACTTTATATGAGTTTAAGGAGAAAGCTCATGCCAAATTTATTGATGTCTTATTTTTTACTAGGCCTCCAATTCCTTGAGCATTGCTGTTGGGCCTCTAAGTACCTTAAGTGTAGACATAGCAAGGCTAGTTTATCATGAGGATCCAAGAGAACCTCCTCAATCAACACTGCCAGAGAATTCCTTTTGTTTGCAGGGCGTTATCCATAATAAACATCAACACACTAATTTTGCCATTGTAGTAGTCTTTTGGCCTAAACATTAGTTTGAGTTTATTTCAAAACTTGGTTGAGGAAGCATGATGAGAAATAAGGGTATGCCTGCACATGCAAAATATGCAATGCTCAAATCCCTAGACAAATAAACTTAGGAATTACTTCATTTTACACTTTCAAGTAGTGGCTCAAAAAGATGAAAATAGCCCTGATGAAAGAGGCAATGGGTTCTCAATTTGAACCCTCTCACATGGGATGGTCATGACGACATTAATCATAAACTGTTTGATCGGTTCAACCATAAACCAGTCATATAACCGGTTCGGTTCATCTTAAAAATCGACTCAATATCAACCTAGTATAAACTGAACAGAACCACTGGGTGGACAAACTGTCGAACTGATCCCTGTTTTTTAGAACCGGTTGATTCAATTGCTATTCGTTTTAAATAATTAAATAAATTAATTTAGTAAATCAAGTTAAATTAATTAAATTTTCTTAATGATTATTTATCAACCAAGTACCAACAAAACATACTCACATGGTTTCATGATCCCATGTGAGTTTCCAACACATGTAAACCAAAACAATTATATAAACATAACTAAAACAAAGTTTTTAAATGATGTGGAACTAAATAATTTAGTTGAAGTTTTTAAACGACACATACATTACATATTTTTAAATAATTTTTTTCATTAATTTTTAATAATATGAATAATATTTATTTTTTGATTAAGCATATTTAATTGTTTATTTAGTTATTTATTTTTAATTATACATTATTAAAAACTATGTTTTATCTATTTATTAATGATAAATGATCTAACATGAATGATTTATAAATGTAGTTTTATAATATGAATTTAGTTTATTATTTATAATTGTAAAATTTTTCTTAATATATAACATAAATTGACAATAATTTATATTAAATTTATAAGTATATATATATATGAACTAAATTTATTTTTTAATCATAAATTTTTATTATTGTATAATTATTATGTTATTATTATATCATCTATTTTTTATTTAAATAATTTTAATATTTATAATATCATTCAGTTCAACTCCCAATTAAGTCCTGATCAAATCATTGAACATTGAACCTCTCATTTTTTCTATTTGACTTCGGTCCATTTTTTAGAACCTTGTATTTAATCCACTAGAAAGTAGAAACTTCACTTGAAAAATAATTTTGAACTAATCGGGATGAGTTATATATAAATATATAACTTACTAGGTCTATAACAATTTAAAACTACAGTAACGTAAAGGAAAAGGAAAGGAAGCGATATGCATGTAAGTTATCATAATTAAGTTATAAAAAATCATAGAACATGAATTTTCCTTTAATAGAATTTGTGAATATAAATATTAATTTGTAGTCAGAGTTAAAAATAATTTAATAAATCATAAAATTTAACTTAACAATTTTTTTATGATCCAGACTCGTCTGATGTTTTATAATATAAGTACCACTATCTTTGAAGTTGTATTTCTTGGCTTTCATCCCCTTGAATGTCCATATGCCAATATCAGAAATAAAATATTAAAATGAAGATTTTTGTATAGGAAGAATGATTCTTCACTCAAATTATTTTGATCACATACCTATGACTATATCTCAATCATCCTAAGAGCTTAAACATATCCTTCATGACATCATAAACCCATCCAACACATGTCATAAGCCCTAGAATGCCTTAGGATTCTAATCCTCACCTACATCACGGATTGTCTTCCTGGCAAGGCCTTATTGTTTGTTAATTTTAACTTATATCTCTATTTTGATTTTTCATTGCTTGTTTAAAGAAATTAATCACCATTGAATAAACAAAAGTAGAACACAAGCAAAATTATTTAATTGTGAATTTTCCTGAGCATCACTCAAAATGTTATTAACCTTAAAACATTGTTCTTTTGGGATACTACGACCCCCAAAAACTCTAAATTTCAAAATATAAGAAATTCATGGGATTCAGAGAACTGACTTGGACATCATTGGTATCTTGAGTTTGTAGAGTTGATTAATTTAGAATCAATTCTATATAGTAATTTATTGATACCATCCCAAGTCAACATTCCCCTTAATTTTAAATCTCTTTTCTCATATTAAAAAAAAAAAAAAACCATGCCATAAAACAATGCCGATCTTCAAGCTTGATGCATGACTTCGATCTTCAAGCTTGATGCATGACTCCAATTTGCAATCTTATGGTATGTCTGTGTGCATGGGATTGTGGTGCATTAAGGCGTATATTAGTTTGTTTACTAAAGGAAAAACCAACATATAAAATAGCCAGTTAAGAGATATGAGAATAAAGGCTTTTATTAAGTTAAATGCATTAAGAGTAATGGAAATATGATCTTAGTTCAAGACAAAGAAGTCAAGGAAAAATGAAATAACTATTTTAAAAATTATTAACCAAGTGTATCTCTAAGAATAAAAGTTTTTTGGAAGAGCATAATGAATCAAATAATGATTTATATTATAGATTAATCAAAAAACGTGATATTGCATTACTTTATCTTATTGTTGGATAAGGGAGAGATGGAGTCTTTTCAGATTCTGTTTTTTGCAACTAAAGAATGTTTCCCTCTCTGTAATTTTTTTGTGAATGCATATGTTTCTGCTTCTGTTCTTCTATAGCTAGTTATTTCTTGGGATGATGGAGTGTTCATCTTTGTTTTTTTTTATTGAAATGATGATGCAATGTTGCTTTTTTATTGAAATGCAAAACTTTATATTATTGTTGGTACAAATTATTGCAGAGGTCCACGATGGGCAAGTGTAAACTTAGGCATCTTTATTTGCATGCAATGCTCGGGAGTACATAGAAGCTTGGGGGTTCACATCTCAAAGGTCAAATGCAATGTCTAATTTAGTGAACCATGGTTATTTCATTATACTAATCACTTTGCTGAAGGATACAGGCTCTTGGCCAGATATTGCTCAATTTTTCTAATTTCTAATGTTCATGCTCAGTGTTCCACTCCATCTAAATTGGTTCTCGATCATTGTAGGTGAGGTCTGCTACACTAGATACGTGGCTTCCAGAACAGGTTGCGTTTATCCAATGTAAATAACCTTCAGCCTCAGCTCACAGACAAGCAGAAAATTTAGGCACTTCATTTTGTTTTCTTTAACGATCAGTCATCTTGGCCATTTTTCACAGCGATGGGAAATGAGAAGTCAAATAGTTATTGGGAAGCAGAACTTCCTCCAAATTATGACAGGGTTGGAATTGAAAATTTTATTCGAGCAAAGTAGGTATTTCAAATTTATAGTGTCCATCCTAGAAAACTATGCATCTCAATGATTTTCTTGTAAATATTATTTAATTTGTTTCATTAATTTGTCAAAAAATTATTATGTCCAGATACGATGACAAAAGATGGATACCAAAGGATGGAACATCTAAATCTTCGAAGGCACCTGAGGAAAGAACTTACGAACCCGTGCAGAAGTCTGTGGATAGATGTGGGAATAGGAATATCAATAGTTTGGCGTCCATGGAGGAGGTTAAAATGGTTCCACTTCAAACTATAAAGAAGAGTGTAGCGGTGTCTTCTAAAACTCCTGCTCAAGTAACTATGGTATGCGCATATTTCTAGAAGAAGTTTCAAATTATAGCTAAAATACGTTGACAGGTGGAAATGGTATTAAATAAGAATTAATAAATTTTACTTATAATTACTCATTGAATTCAAACGAGCTATGTAATATAAAGTGAAACTTTATTGGCTTATGCAATATTATGCTCAGTTTGCTAACTAAGCACAAATACTTGATCATCTGGATTTTTTATTTTTGTATTAATGCTATCTTGACTTTTTGGGGTCAACTGTAGAATCCCTTTTCTCCATTCATTCTTGTGGAGTGCTATATGAGCTAAATTTAGTTTAAGTGGTTGTTTGGTTTGAAGTAGAATGGGTGTAAAGTATTCTAAGTACTGGGGTTTTGAGAATATTAGTGTTTGACTTGAAGTAAAGCAAATGCTATGTAAAAGTTTGATGTATTTGAAATTCATCAAGTTCAATTTTGATGCATTTAAAATTTCTCATATTTGAAGATTTCCAAATACACCATAAATTCATCACCATTGCCACTATCCGCCGCCAATTGTCCCCACCATCGTCCTCTGACCGTGGCCAGTAGCCACTACCCACCTCTGGTTACTGTTGCTTCCACTTGTCACCATCACCGCTGTCGCCACCACTCGTTGTCGACCACTGCTCACCACTGCCGCCTCTACCAACGGCCACTATTCATTACTGCCCGCCACCTTCGTTGCCGCCGACCACCCGCCACCGCCCATCACCACCATCCACAACAAAAATTGCCTCCAACGAGACCAGGCTCTCATATCGAACATAACAACCTTGATAATATTATGAACGGTCAACAATAAAATCCGAAAAAACTGATTCCAGAGCAATCCCGGATAGCGATGCCAGAACAAACCAACAAAATAATAGGTCATATATAGTTCAATTACAGCTTATCTTTTATAAAAATCCCATATTTCCATCCATCAAGTTTAAGGTAAATGACTTTAGTAATCTTCTTAGAAAGATTAATAGCACAAACAACTCTCTCATTGAATCTCCTCTTATTGCGTTCAGTCCAGAGGAAGTAGATCGTAGCATGAAAGGTGAGGAGAATGCCATTTTTAAGGTTACGGTCAACCGAAAGACCATTAATGTGCTCTAAAGCTTGAGAAGTGGGTCTTAAGAAGAAGTTAAAAAAATGTGGAATTAGTTTAGTTAGAACCTGAAATGAGTAGTCCCATTCATTTTAGAATACAACTTTTAAGGTTTCTTCCCCAATTTTCTATGCTCTCGCATGTTTGCTTTGGCTATGTCTTTATTGGTATCACAGATTGTGGGGCTATCATACCTGTTAACGGCGAATGGCGCACCATGGCGCAAAGGTCCATTTGGAGCCATGGCGCATAGTGCACGGCGCGACGCGCGCTATTTTGACCATGACGCAAACTATATAAAAATTATAAAATAATAAGCATGAATATGAAATATTATTAAAAATGAAAAACAAGTTATCATAATAATAAAAGACAACCATAACATATATAAGTTCGACTAAGTAACATTTAAATATCTCATAATTCAAATACTACAATCTTTTTTTTTTTAAAGATCAAATAAGAATTTAATCTACTCTTGGGAATCATTGTCTCCTACTTCATAATCCTCTTCATCACCCTCGGTACCGCTACTTCATAATCCTATAAGAATTGAATCTGACATTTTATGATCACCTAAAAGCAAACAAATTTAGATAAAAGAAACATAATATTTTCCAAGAAACATAATATGGGGGCTGCCGGGGGTCCAAGGGGGCGCTGCCCCCAGGCGGGGTTCGACCTGCCTGGTCAGGTCGCGGGGTCAAGGGGCAGCGCCCTTGCGGGGGTTTTCGGGGGCAGCGCCCCCGGAACAAAATTTATTTGTAAGAGAAATTTTGAAGTTCGTTTGTATGGAAATTAGGGAGCGGTACCGAGCGTGTACCTAGGTGTACCGAGCTGTACAAAGCATGTAACTAGCGGTACCGAGCATGTACCGAGCGGTATCATGCATGTACTTAGCAATTCCGAGCTGTACCGGGTGGTACAAAGCATGTACCGAGCAGTACCAAGCATGTACCAAGCAGTACCGAGCATGCACTGAGCGGTACCGAGCGGTATCATGCATGTACTTAGCGATACCGAGCGTGTACCTAGTGATACCGAGCGTGTACCTAGTTGTACCGAGCTGTACCGAGCGATACAGAGCATGTAACTAGCGGTACCGAGCGTTATAAAAATATTCATAAGTATACCAAAATTTAAAAAACAATTTGGCGCGCTATTTTGCGCCGTGCGCAATGCGCTTGGCTCACATGTGGCGCAAATAGCGCGCGCTATTTTAAACACATGCGCCTCGCCATGAACATGGCGCCGTAGGTGCGTCACGCCGCGCCGTGCGCCATGGCGCGCGCTATTTTGCGCCATTGACAGCTATGAGCTGTTGCTGTCATTATCGTAAGCGACAATGTTTAAAATTGCGTAATCGGGTATTGATGCGTTTTTCGTTTGTGAGGTGCGACGTAAGCCTCAAGGCGTTTTGAGGCGTGTAAGGTTCAAAATTAAAAAATTGCGTAAACATAAAATGATAAATTTTGTATATACTAATGAGTAAATAATATATAAAACATAAAAATGCACTAGATATGAAGTGAAATCAAAATATCCTAATAATAAGACAACATGAAATATAGTTCAACTCAAATTCCATCTTTCCCAAATCACAATATTCTTTTCATTAACATATACTTCCAAAAATAAATAGCAATGACATATCATATAAGAACTCATAAGTCATCAGCACTGTCATCACTAAGGGGTCTTCATTTGAATTATCATTATGATGAATTGCTCTCTCCCCTTCCTCCTCTCATATAGAGTCCAATGTCTCCCAATCAGGTCATTCTTCCTCAATATCAGTTATCTTCCTCTTCCCTAAATATTTTTGAACAATCTCAAAATAAATAATAGTGTAATACATTAATAAAAGTCTAAGAAAATTCTATTATTTATATACCTTTTTTGATTTGTTTTTGAGTTGTGGTGGATGTAAATGCTTTAAGACCATCAAATAAATCAACATTTAAATCTTCATCTTGTAATTCAGACGACATCACTTCAACTTCATCATCTATAAACGACTCATCATCAGATGCCACTTCCTTGCAAAGCAAAGGATCTTCATTATCCATTAATCCTTTTTTCTTTAAATTTCTATCTTTGAGTCTCCTATTGTATATAATGTACACTAATGAATTCATCCTTAATGTGGATAAGCGATTTCTCCTCTTTGTATGTACTTGGTTGTAGGTACTCCATTTTTTTTCACAGCCATATGAAGAGCATGTCAAGCACAAAACTTTCACAGCAAAACGCTGCAATTCTGGAGTCCCATCGCCAAATTGAATAAACCACTCAACTAATATTTATATAAGAGAGTTTAATTAGTGCAAAAAAATAACTTTTAAATAAAATTTTAAAATATTAAATAAAATTTCCTGGAGATCGTTTGGCAATTGTATCATTTGTTTGTTGTAATCCAAAAAAGCCTTCTTTGTTCCTAAAAGGTACCAATTGCATGTTAGCATTTGATCTTTCAGTTGCATCACTTATTAGCCGATCTATGCAATGATACAATCCCAACTTTATTTCAAGGTTTGTAGACTTGTTCTCTGCATATTGATACCGAGGGTTTAGGTAATAACCAGCTGCATGCAAGTGCCGGTGATGTTGTAGCTCCCACCTATCATCTATAATATTCCAAATTTTCCTAAAGTTACCCTCTTCGCCTCCTACGTTGGAGGCAATCATTTCTTTGCCTTCATCCATAATATTGTAGATGAAATCCATTGCAGGCTTCTTCTCAGCATACACCATCCTTATAACTTGAACCAAAGGTCTAGTGGTTGTAATGGCATATAAGATACTTTGTCAAAATCTATCATTTAAAACAATTTTTCTAATCTTTTTTCCCTCAGCCTTCTTCGCCAAAGCACAATTCAACCACTGTGTAGATGTGAACATAGCCTCTAAAGGTTGTCTAGCATCTAGCATGCTCTCTAAGGTCAAGTAAGCAGTGACAAATCTTATTGCTGCTGGCCTTAGAATTTCTTTCTTTGAAAATTTTCTCATAAGAGCTAGAACTCAAGAGTGGTTGTAAATAAACTTGGTTATTTTTTTTGCTTTAGTAAGTACATTATTATGTTGAGGTAGCTCCCCAAGCTTCTTAAGAATTAGATCTATGCAATGTGTAGCACATGGAGTCCAGTATAAATGTTTCTTCTCCATAAGTTTGTTATCTGCAGCCTTGTAAGCACTTGTATTTTCTGTCACAACTTGTACAACCAAATGTTCTTCAACTCTTCAACAATTTTATATAATAATCTAAATATGAACTCAGCATCTTTGACCTGATCAGATGCTTCAACTGACCTTAAAAATACAATATCATAAGGATTATTAATGAGAATGTTGATCAGACTTCTATGTTTAATATCATACCACCCATCTGACGTAATTGTTTCTCTTGTTTGGGCCCAAGTCTTCTTAATTTCTTCGATGCTTTTATTAGTGCTTTATACTCCTTCAGAACCCATGTTCTCAAATCATAAATGGTTGGAGGTTTGAACCCTTTCCCAAATGCTCCAACTAAATGAATCATGTTGTAATAGACAGGTGATATTACAACATTAAATAGAATTGCATTTTCGTAGAAAAATCTGCCTATATCCTTACACACTTTTCTCCGTGCCTCCCTTGCATTTTTTGGGGTCATCTTCTGTGTAGGAGGCCTATCCTCTGATGTGTCCACCATATAATGATTTTTAGGCCGTCTAGCACCCCTAGATGAAATGGGCTTCATCGAAGAAGATGAATCCCTAATGTTGCGCTCACACATGTAGTAAGAGCCAACATCAACTCTGTCCTCAAATTCCTTCTGTGCAAGATGTTTTGATGTGGTAGACTTATTTATGTATGACTTTATCTCCTATCTTACAATATCAGGAACTTTAGAGCATGGAGCAACATTCTTGTGAGACCTTGAAAGGTGATCATTCATCATACTCACATCCACCTTTCATAACTTTATCACAGTAATTGCATTTTAGATAGATATATGTTTTATCACTTCCGCCTACATCCACCTGAGTGCTATGTTTCCATGTCGGATCTTTTTTATGACCTGATGCAGCTTTATCTTTACTTCTGACCATCATTCATGAAAAGAATATATTAGTGCAATATATCGAATCCCCAAACATAATGCTTCACTTATTATACATTAAGAAAATGTATACAAAGTATGCATTCATGAAGAAGCAGCTAACACTTAACAACTAATTACTAAAATGATGAATACAACAATATACTGGTATGCCGGGGGTCCAAGGGGGCGCTGCCCCCTGGCAGAGTTTGACCTGCTTGGTCAGGTCGCGGGGTCAAGGGGCAGCGCCCCTGCGGGGGTTTCCGGGGGCATTCTGCGGAGGTTTCCAAGGGCAATGCCCTCAGAACAAATTTGTATTGTAAGAGTAATTTTGAAGTTCTGTTTATTTTTAAAGTTCGTTAGTTGTTTATATGGAAAGATACTGAATGATATCAAGCATGTATCTAGGGTACCGAGCATGTACCTAGCGGTACCGAGCATGTACCTAGCAGTACCAAGCATGTACCTGCTCGATACCGAGCGGTACTGAGCATGTACCTAGTGGTACCAAACATTGTTGTACCGAGTGTTACCGAGCATGTACCTAGCGATACCGAGCGATACCGAGTGTTATCGAGCAGACAGACTTATTGTGGAATCTTACTCAGCAGAATATAGAGGTCCTTATGGCAAAACGGACCGATCTTGTATTTCAAAATAAGGTGATAGATGGAACCACGAAAAAGAAGAGCTTTTGGCGGTTGGTCAAAGGAGACTCCAACCCAACTCGCGGTAGAAGATAACTCCAAGCAATAGGGGAAGAGCAACTCAGGGTGGAAGGAAGCCGATGTCAAACGAAGAGGGAAAAAGATCGCTCGAAGAAGAAGGGAGAAAAGCTGTTTTCGGCAAATGACGGAAGACCGCGCGAGGGTTAGGGATCCGAACCGAACAAATATATATTAGGTTAGCTATTTTTTTTTTTTAGAGGTGGACGCCTCTCAACCGTGAGGCGAGGCGCGCCTCAGTAAACTTGAGGCGTACGCCTCAAATACTGAACTCATTGCGTGAGCTTTGAGGCTTAAAGGGGCGAAATTGCGTTGAGGCGCGCCTCTTATTGCGCAATTTTAAATCATGGTAAGCGGCAACCACCCACCACCACCGACAACCCGCCATTGCCATCGACCATCACTGCACCTCTATCGGCCGCTGACTACCATCATCTTTCGGGTTCACATTGCATTCATTTTACTTCAAGTCAAACAAAACAAGTAATTACTTGTATTTATTTTGCACTCATCCAAACAACTTTAAACTATTTCAAATACATTGCATTTCTTTTATCTTGCATTGTTTATTTAGCCAACCAAACAACCCTCGATTCAATTTTTAAGTATGATTTCTTGTCATGTTATGTGTTCTCTATCTATTCTTTTTTTATTAATTCCATCCAATAGATTTGATGGGTCTTTAACTCTTTACTATACCTGACTAAATCATATTCTTTTTTGTACCTTTTTATTTTTCAATAAATGTGTGAGATTTGAAAATTCATGCCTGACTCTTCAAAGTGAGTCTTGATTCTAGGTCATATTTTTAAAAGAAAAATTAGATTGTAAAGAAGACACTACTAAGAGTTTTCATCCTCATTTTATAAGGAATTTATGATATGGTTCCAAGTTTCTCATATGCTAAGTTTCTATTATTCATTGCCTCTCTCGTTGATGAAAGAGAATTTTCTATTAAGTCTATTTGATAGGTACTAATACTTAGTGTATATTAGTTTCAATTTTGTTTTAGGATAGATAAAATTTGTCACCATAAGCTTAAAGCAAATGGTGGGGGAATGGTGATGAACTCAATTTATATTCCATGGTCTCGTTATTATGAATTACTATGAACCATGATTTATTTAGTCGTTAAAGGTAGTCAACTCTACCTAATCAAAAGATTCTTGTCGATAGCCTCGTGTTGCATCGTTTAAGGGGACCTTATAGACCTTTATATCCACTCAAGAGTAGGGGTGTCAAAATGGTTTTTGGGCTGGGTTTGGGTCTAACCTGAAACTGATCCGACTTCAATTGATATGACCCGACTCGACTAGGAAAACGAGTTAGAAATCCAAACCAGGACTCGACCCGCTAGCTTGCAAGTAGTCAGGTGCGAGCAGTGCGGGCACAAGTGCCGCACTCGGAGCGCGTGTGCGGGCGAAGGAGGCGAGAGCGAAAGAGCCTTTGGGCAAGGGAATGAGAGTGCTCCGGCGAGCCTGCGGGCGAGGGGTTGAGCGCGTGTGGGTGAGGCGGCATGCGCATGCGGGTGAGCACGAGTGCGAGCACATGTGCGGGACTGTTGAGGTCGCAAGCGCAAGATTGCTTCGGGCGAGGGGGTGACTGGGGTTGATTTCAAGTAAAAAATGGGTTGATTTCAACTTTTCGGGTTGACTCGAACTTGACCAAAAATTGAAACAGGTTAGAAAATGAAATTCAAATCTGACCTGTTTGCAAAATGGTTGACCCGTACCCAAAATTTTTTGGGTCGGATCCTGATCGGATCAAATATTGACACCCCTACTCAAGAGCCTCCTATGATTCACAACTCAAAAGGCTGAGCTGTTGGGGGAAACATCTAGGCTTTGGAACTAACCATAATTTAATGATGCAATTTTGCGCCAAAATCACTTGGTTAGAGCTCCAATTATAATTGTTATTTAGTGTTCTCATTTGGTGGCAAAATAATCAAATTAGAGGACACATACCAAGTCCTTATTGTCATGAGATCTTTTGAGAGTGATCATATAGATACACTTGATATGAGATTGACTCCTTATAAGCTAAGAATATCTTAAACTTGTCAACCTCCACAAATTATTACAGAGGGTGGATTGTTAGTGCTTTAACTTAAGGATGTAGATTTCACATAATTTTTTTTCTATTATTAAAATTTTGAATTTTTTAAATATTTTATCAAATTTTGGAATTGAAATGATTAGTATTAAGATTTGAGGGCATTTTGATGATATAATACCCTCCGATTGAGTTCTCAATCAATAAGTTCATCATAGAGGTGGATTGTTTGAAACAATTGTGTTTACAATTTGAAAATTCTGATTTTAAAAGTGGATCCCTCTACTTGTTATGTGCAATGAGCATGCCCATCATGGAGCATTTGATTGAAATTTGCTACAACGAGCATTGTTGACTCTACCTACTTGCTTGTAAAGGACCGTGTTCATATTATGTATTTATTTGAGTTTATTTGATCATTTATGTATTATACATCTTGTTCACTCTACCCTTATATGTTGAGAATTGAGTTTGTAGATTAGCACTCATGACTGTACTTGTAGGTATGGCTTTGAGAGTTTACATTTTTGAAAATAGATTGTTTTTTTCTTAAAGGGCTTTGAGAGCCTTTTGTAAATGCAAAATGACATATCTTGTCATTTTGGGCTTATCGTGTGGATGATTGTCTCAAGTTTTAAATATTGTTGACTCAGTCCTTATGAGGAGCATCATCCTTGAAATGTGGGACTTACAACTATACCCTATTGGCTGGGTGGGCCACTTGAGAGTGTGCATGCGATATCTTGATGAATTTGAATTCAAAAGTGGAGAGTTTGCAAAATTTTAAGTAATTGCACAATCATTTTTATGGCGATTTCATGCTTCTCGAATGGAGCACAAATTTAAGTTAAATTTACTTTTAGTTCGCCAAGTATGTATTGACTTATGTTTGCGCATATTTTTTGGGGTACTCACGAAAAAAATACAATTTAATGGTAATGCACACTTTTTGATGCACTATCATGACTGACAAAGTTTTGCACTATTTTTTGATGCATTATAATTGAGTTAGAAAATTGCCTCATGATGTTTGGAATGCGTACAATATTTCATTTGAGCATTGAAGTTAGCATTATGTATGTTTATGTGTCTATATTGTGGATATGGTTATGAATGTTATGAATAAGTTTTTTTTCCCTATTTCAAAATATCATAATTTTTTTCGTATATGATTTATATTTTATTGAAGTGGGCTCTACATGGAATCTTTCTTTGTTCATAAATAAAGGGGCTCATGAGTTAATTTCCATTCAAGTTTTTTCAATTCGCTTCATGTTTTGATAGTTCTGAGTATTATGAAGGTAGTGAGGAGGTTCTATTCGTGCCTGCTAGCGAGCTATCAAGTCCCATCTAAGTCCTATGTTTATGTTTAATTTCGCTCGTTCAAAGTGGCAGGCACTGCATCTAGTGTATATAATGGGAGTGTTGGACCTTCCAACCATGCTTAAAAATATACATATTTGATTGCTACGATACTGCGACTTAGTAATGGGGATTGTGGAATAACCTATAAAATTATTAAATGATTTCATGTTCTATCATTCCCTAACAATGCTTAGATTTTTTTGATATAAAAGTTATAAAAATCCCATTTAATATGTGCAAGAATACGTGCCGAATCAAGTCATATAATAATAGAGTAGAGCATTGATCCCACGAGGAAGATATGCTCACTTGCAAACACTCATACTATCTACTAAAATTACAACAATTATCATACTCAATAAAAATTAATGTTGTGGAGATTCAATCACTTCAATAAAATTAGATAAAGAGAATGAATATGAATAATATATATTTCCTAATGAATCTTATTAATTGTGATGCTATTCATAGCAGATATATCCATAGATTTCTGTCGAGCTTGTAGGAACAAATGATGTCCACCGACTTCCTACTGTTATATCACATCCTTAAAAATTTACTACATTTTTTACCTTATGCTTTTATATGATACATACTAATTTAATATTCCTAGTTATGCCTACTTTCCTCTGTTGAGGCTCCATATTACACCTAATTTTAACTATGCATATTGCCACTATATGTATTAAATTAAGATATGATAATATTGAAAACATCATTTTAATCATTTAAAGAATTAGAGAACTCATTAGTACTACATATAATATTTACATCATCAATCTAAAACTAGAGAATTTAGTCAGACATGGAGTAGAATTGAAGCAAACTCATTTTCATTTATAGCATGATAGAAAGAAAATACAAGAGATATATCACTAGAATGGTTCAATGGATCTCCTCCACACTCTTTTTTATTTACAGATTGCTTCCACAAACACAAGTCAAACACTCTAATGATGATATTAAGTATTTCCCCCAATTCCCTTAGCTGTTACCCTAAGAAAAATTCAGAGAAACACTCTGAATTGTATTAAAATTATCTAAGTGACTGAACTTTCCTGCAAACATAATACAATGACTATTTATAGGAAAACACAAAGTAGACATCTGGCGCTGTAGTGCTAGAAAGATTGATGCCGCTATGTCCAACAAATGAACTAATGTTGTTGCGCTACTGTTTTGGCTCCGCCGTGGTGCTTGGTAATGTGGATCAGTTACTTGGTGAACAACCACGTCGTGCCCCTTGGAAGTTCAACTGCTATGCCACGACACTGCTGACTTTCAAACACCGCGGTGCTGGAATGACAATTTTAGTGCCGAGGCGTGATGGATTGTGATGCTGTGGGGTTGGAAAACAAAGAGCATGACGCTGTAAAGCTGACATTTTGCCGCCGCGTCGCTGTCCAACAGAGAAGTTGACGTTGTCATGTCAACATTGTGGCGCTCCGACATTGAATTTGCTTGTTGTTGACCTCTGTAACGAAACCCATAAAACAAAATGAAATAAAGAAAATCATTAAAAATCAATACCTGTGCGAAAATTTTGCAAATTTGACTGAGATCCCGCAAACCTCGGATTGTCGAACCCGCAAATCCTGCTTATGCGATAGCTTCCCAGATTTCCTGCACTGCAGCTTGAAGATCACGCCGAATCGTCGTTGAATGCTTGAACAAACGAAGCCTTTGGCTTTTGTTCTTTCCCGCACAAAAGCTTATTCTCTGCGAATCCCACACCCATCCTGACATCTGCTTCGACCTCCTTCACCTGTTCGGACCTAGGTTTGGCCTCTTTCCTCTCGTCGAACCGAAGTTGAGCCCAACACTTCCAAGCGAGAAATCTCTTACCTCCGACCTCTTCTCGCCTACTCTTAGCCGAACTCCAACGAAGCCAAAGTCCCGATCAAACTTACCTCAACCGAAGACCCTTTGCCATTTTCCCACACCGCAAGTCCCTCATCCGACTCTTCTTCCTTTACCCTAATCATTCGACTTCCAAACCTCTTCACCTCTCGATCCTTGTCGAATCATTTGATATACAGAGAGAGAGAGCTCCATACCTAGCCGTAAATCCTCCTCCTACTCGACGCCTCCTGCTCTTCCTATCCGCAAATCGAGCCCAATCTCATATAGCCGAACCTCAGTAAGCCCTAAAACCTTTAGTCTAAGTCAACCTACTACACTCTTAAGTCCACTAAAAAATTATCCCAAAGGTGAATACTCACTCTCACTTCAGCATTTTGACATTAAATACATTTAATATTAATATTAATGTTAATGCTAATATTAATATTAATGTTAATATTATTATTATAATTATACTAACATTATTATCATAATAATAATGGTATAATTTCTATCATTTTAATAATATTATTATAAATAATAATAATACTATAATCAGTAATATTATTATAGATAATAATAATATTCATATTATTATCGATATTATTTACTTATATATATATGTGTGTGTGTGTGAGAGAGAGAGAAACAAAAAGAGCAAAATGACTCATAAGAGACATAGCATGATTGCAAGCAAAGTAATGTGGTTGCAAAGAAGATAGTTCCCCCCTTTTGCCATTGATGTCACTTATTCGCATGTGAGAATACTTATTTCTCTGCAAATATCTATAAGCATCATGTAATGAATGCCACATCACTCCTACAGTCAAAAGTGCTAACAACAATGTTTTGTACAAATACCGACAACCAGTGATGACAGATGTATTACAAGTGAGAACATGAGCCCACTATATCTACAACAGTTCATTTACAAGAAGCTATAGGAAGCTTGTGAATATTTGTGGATGATCGTAGAAGACAATGAAGATTAATGAACTTACAACCTTTGAACAATTACAAGCAAATACATCAAGCAATAGAGGAGCTCCATTGTATATAATGAATTATCCATGAATGATAGTAGTAGTGTGTGGTAATATGCTTATGACTGAAGCACTGAAAGGCACATGAACAGATGCGGCATGCCACTTATAAGCGGAATACAACACATCAATAAAACAAATGAGTCCCTATGATTCATCACGGGGAATCTTCCATGCTTGCAATATCCAAACTACAAGTAGAGGGGATGACTTATGACGGCCATTAGGAATATGCCATGAATACGATGAAGTCCCTCGAACTTGCCCACAAATTAGTCATGCAAGCAAATACAATTATTTCCCCTATAAGTAGAAGGATTTGACAAGCAATGAATCGAACTCCAATTTGATAAGTGCATAATGGAGATATGAACGCCAAGTGCTAAATCAGAATAGACAAACATATTGAACTCCACAAACATTGAAAATGTAAAGGAATGTGTGGCTTGATTGTATGCTAAAGTGTAAAGTCTTTAGCAAACATTCCACTTACAAGTGGTGGCAGTTGACATGCAGAGTTCACATCAATCACTCAAGTAAATGCAATGATTAATCAACGAGCAATAATCACATATGAGTGACAAACAACGAAATTAAGATGACTTATGGCCTTCAATTGAGTGATTGATTGCAATGGATTCATTGCAAATCCTTAGCAAATAGCGACAGGTGGAATGTAGCAGATACATGCACCTACGAAGTGCTATGGGTGGCATCAAACATCTTGCAGTAAATGTTAAGGTCATACTTGCAGTCAATAAAAATTTAGTGTTAAACAATTACACTAAACTTTCTGCAAGCGAGGATAAAAAATCTGTAATACATACGAATTATCTATGAATACAGATGTAGGAACCACATGCCACCAGTGAATAGATATAGAAAGACTTCAGTAAATGCAATATCCTGTAGTTAATTTTAGTCTGCGACAGGTAGATGTATTGTAAGGATCAAAACCACAACAAAATGCTGTGGGCTCCGAAAATTCGGCCCCGGCCTCCGCCCGCTCTTCTTTTTCGGCGAGGGAGTTTTAACGAATAAGTTCCGAGGTAAATTTTGGAAGGGCAGATGGGTTTGTAGATAAGACACTGCCCAGAGATTTCGCCCTCATTTTGTGAGGACTTTATGATCTGAGTTCTGGTTTCCTATAGGCGCAAGCCCCTATAATTAATTACCCCTCCCGATAACGAGACAGAACTTTCGATTAAGGCTAGTCGTCAATCAGATACGTAGAACATACGTGTTATCTGGCATATAGTAGCAGCATAGATTTTTAGAATGGTTGGAGAATTTGGAAATCTGGAGGATTGAAAGATTTGGAGAGTTGAAATTTGATATTTAAAAATAGAAATTTCACCATCGTGCACTTAAAGCGGATGGTGGGGGAATGGATGATAGACCCGATCAAGATCCCATGGTTTCGTCGTCCCGGGCCATCGTAGTCCCTGGTCTACTTAGTCAGAGGAGGTAGTCGACCCAACCTGACAGAAGGATCCTTGTCGGCAGCCATGGGTTGCTTCGTCCAAGGGGACCTTGTAGACCGGGGTTGGATGTTTGTCTAAGGGGACAAATTTGAATCCACCTTAGCTAACAGAGGGCTTTGTGCCTTATCAATCATACCCTATTGATTCATATCTCAAGGATTTAACGCCATTAAGGAGCGTATTGGCTCTGGCCATAACCGCTATCTGTGGTGCCATTTGGCGGCAAAACCACTCGGTTCAGAGGGCTCCGGGTCATAACCGTTTACCTGCAGTGCCATTTGGCGGCGAAACTGCCGGTTAGAGGACACGTACCACGTCCTTACTGGCAAGAGATTGTTTGAGAATGGATCCTAGTGATATTTTCGACTAGGCATTTGACTCTTTGTGAGCTAGAGTTTATTTGAATGTCCACCCCGGCATACTGTTGCGGAGGGTGGATGGATTTTGCTTTAAGCGTTGGGATGGATAGATTTCATATTTTAAATATTTTGGAATTTGGGATTTTTGAGAATTTTCTGGATTTTTGGTTTTTTTGATATTTATGGGTATTTTGGGTGGAGCTATGTAATATTTGAAATGGCCTTTTGGGAGACATTTGAAAATGTTTGTGAACCCCTCCGGTTGAGATCTGCATTCAACACGGCCATCATCGGGGTGTTTTGGGGTCATTTCCATTTGTTGATTGAACCCTGTCGACCTTATCAAATCTTTGATAGGTGATCAAGTTTCGTAGGCTTTGTCCATTTGTTAGTGAATTTTCTTGATTTTAGGCTTTGAAGGCCTAATATGAATGTGTTAAAACAAATGCACTGGTTGTCATGATCATATATTTGTTTGAAGGTTCGAACCCTGTCGACTCCTATTGATCCGTATAGAAGGATCGGGTTCGAACTAGAATTCACTTAATAACCCGCGCAGCATCCCTAGACGTCACGTGTGTAACAATAACACGCTCGCCGGGGCCCATGCGGGTTTTTATTACAATTACCCTTTTGTGTACCTATGTGTATACAAACTACGGTGCACTTGTGCGGGGGTACTTTGAAAGTATTCGTAGACGCTTTCTGTCCGCTTGCATAGAAGTTGCGGATTCGGTGGCGTGGCATAGCAGCTTCTGGATAGAATTGTTCGCTGCTTCGTACAGGTAGATTGTCGTGCACTACTCGTTGCTTTCTGCTTGTGGATTGTAGTGCACTAACGAATCTCCTGCTTTTCTCGTAGGTTCTTGCATTTGTTATGATCTTTTTAACATTTGTTTGTGAACATCACATCGGGTGTACGACATGATCTTCTACGATGACTCGTAGGAGTCGACATTCACTACATACCTTTCGTCTTTGCTTACAGCGGATCAATGTATCTTTCAACCATTGATTGATTATCGACTGCATCCATATTGCAACATTTGTTATCTACTGTTGATTATCACTATCGTATATATGTATGTTTGTCGCACACCGGTCCTCCCAATTTTATAGGAGACCGAAATATTTACTTGCATACTGACTGATATCAATTGTGGAAGGATTATGTGTCACTTTGAACTTGATGTTTGTGGATTCATCTAAAACTCCTCCCTTCTTCGTGGTGGAATCATTTGCTTTTTGTTGTTCTTCGTCAACCTTTGTTTGTGGGTTAGCTGATTATTAAGTGTTGGGAAACTACTATACTCATCGTATGCTAATTATTATTGTCCGCAAGTAGATCATCGTATTCTTTACAACCATTGTTGAATGTTAACGATGGATGAGCCTTGTTGAACATCATACATCTTCCACTGCCATGCGAAGATGGTTCAAAAGTTGTGTAGCAAACTTGTTTAATATCATGTTCATCATAATTAATGTGACGACATATTGATATCTCAATGAAATCTCATATTTTGATTGCAACCATATTATTGTACTCTCCAATTAACCTTTGCTTATGGATCGATTGCATTCATTGTGTAGTCTTTATATTTTCTTCATGAATATGTCAGGATGTTTATTACAATCATCCCTTTCCCTTCCTCAAGCATGATTGTTTTGTACTTTCCACCATCTTCTTATCACTTGCAAACAAATTAAATATGCAAGTTCTTTGTTTGTATTCATGTTCAATGTCCAAACATGATCTAGTTTATTTGAACTTAAGTCCAATTTGTCCACATCATATCGAGTTCAAGTTTCCCTTTAAGTGTACTTAGTTCAAACCTGAATTCAAGTTCTCTTGCACATGTCTCAAGTTTGGTTCCTTTAGTTTTATTCATTAATCATATCCAATCTCAAGTTCAATTTCAAGTTCTACTTGATGTTGCTCAACTTCAAATTCAATGTTCACAAATTCTTGCTTTGAGTTCAAGTCTTCTTTGTAGTTCATTTGCAAGTTCAAGATGAGTTCAGTGTTCAAGTGCATGCCCCATGTTGTCCATTGAGTTCGTTTGAGCTCAAAAATGAATCCTTGTTCATGTTCGAATGAGAGTCCAAGTTCATATTCATTTAGAACTGAATTCAATTGGGTTCAAGTTCATTTAGATCAATTGAAACAAGTCCACAAGTCCCATTTTTGCTCCAAGTCCTTGTCTGTATTTCAGACTAAATTTCGGCAGCCTCCCGGCGTCTCCCCCGTTTAGGGTAAAAATCAAGAGGCTGCCTACCCGCCACGTAAATAAATACGTGCACGGTTGGTGTTGGTGAGACACCGCGGTGGTTGTATTTTTTGTTTTCTCCCACCACGCGCAATAAAGACGTGCATGGGGTTTTATAAAAAAGCATTTTTGATAAGCAATTTTTGATTTCCCCCCGCCCGGGGGTACTTAATAAGCGACCCCGCTTCGCCGTACGTGCCGCACCAGGGTCCCATCCCACCACGCGCAATAAAGGCGTGCATGGGGCGGTTCTCTGGTTTGCCGCGGACATTGAAACAAGGTTTTGAGTTTTAGAAAAGTACGTACCTCCGCGGGGTTGTCGTGGTTGACACGTGGATCGAGAGGTCACTCGTCTACCTCGTCGTAGGTGTCGCACCGGGTTCCCTCTACCACGGCCACTAAAGACGTGCTTAGGTGGTTTGCCGGTCCGACACGGACATCGAGGAAGGAGAGGGGGGGAATTTTTTGCATTTTATCAGTTCATTCATTTTTTATTAATTATAATTAATGAAAAATTAATTGAAATTAATCATAAATAATAACACTTAATTATCATTGATGCTAATTAATTAATATTAAAATAACTAATTATAATAAATTTTGATTAACACTCAATTAATCATAATTAGTTACGTTTAATTATATTTAATAATAATTAATTATAATTTGCTGATAACTAATTTATAATTATTTATAATTAATAACAAATAACTGTAAATAATTATAATTAATATTTAATGAATAAAATTTGCACATGATTTAAACTGGATTAAGGCAAAATTAAGATAGAATTTAAGCAGGATTTATTCCAAATCCCGTTTAAATCTGAGAGAGAGTTAAAACCCCTTGTTCATCTCTTTTAATTCGGCATCTTTACGGGATCTGGCCGAAGAAGAGTGCGAATGGGGGAAAATTACCTTCACGACAAGGGAGCTCCCGTGGTTGCTTCGATCAAAATTTTGCAACTTCCAATCCGACAGGGAGAGAACGTCGGAGGAGGAGGCAAAGTCGGCGGCAAGTAGAGAGGCAGGGTTCGATGCCTCCCTCTCTCTCTCTCTCTCTCTCTCTCTCTCTCTCTCTCTCTGTGTGTGGCTTGCGACCTGGGTGAGATCGGGAGGAGTCGTCGGGAGTAGCAGGGAGGTGGAGGTCGTGTGGAGTCGGAGAGCTTGAGGGATTCGGTCAGGTGGAGTTTCGGAGCTTTGCGGAGTCGAGCGTGGAGAGGTATCGGGAGAGGAGCGAATGAATGGAAGAGAGTCGAGATCAAGTGACTGCTGAAGCTCTCACCTGGTCCGGTATTTAACGGCAACTTGGGCGCTCGATCGAGGCAAGGTCACCGATTCTGAGCAGGATTTCACGGGATTTGATCTGTTCGGCGCCGAACTCACAAGATTTGCGCATGAAATAGGGATCCAATGGACAAGATATGTACGTAGGATTTTCCATTTTGCTTCTCTCTTTCGTTTCTTTTGGGTATAACATGAGGGTTAACAAATGCATAAAGAATGTAGCAAATGCAAGTTTCTACAAGCTTCTGCAGAAGCAGGAGATTCATTAGTGCACTATAATCCATCGATATGAAGCAATAAGTAGTGCACGACAGTCTACCTGTACAAAACGGGCAAAGGACCATAGTGCAACGCCACGCCACTGGATCTGCACCACTCGTACAAGCAGATAGAAGGCGTCTATAAGTTCCTAAATAGAGCGTCACACATGTTCAAATGACAGTTGCCCAACAATTGAAATATTCTTGAAAATGGCCTCGCATATGCACTGTAATATGTATGCACATAGGTACACAAAAGGGCATGTATAATCACACGACCTGCATGAGCCCCGACAAATGTGTTGTAGGAACACGTGACGTCTAGGAATGTTGCTTGGGACAATAAATTTGAACCCAATTCTCTTAAGCAGGTAAATAGGAGTCGACAAGGTTCAACAAATAATTATAAAATGCCCCCAAACATCCGCATGGGCCCCGACGAGTGTGTTATTAGTACACTCGTAACGTCTAGGGATACTGCGTGGGTCTATAAATGAATGTAGTTCAAGCCCGATCCTTCTATATGGATATATAAGAGTCGACACGTCTTGAATTATCAAATAGATATACGGTCAGGGTGTCGAACGAAAGATCTGTTTTATACATTCATATAAGACCTTCAAGACCTCCAACAAAGAAAATTCATTAACAAAAACCATAAAGCCTAGGAACCTGATCCTTTGTCGAGCAGTAGACAGAGTCGACAAGGTCAAATTAATAAAATTCTCAAATGCCTGTATACCCCGATGATGACCGTGTTGAACGTAGATATCAACCGGAGAGGTTAATTTCAAATATCTCAAAATGCCACTCAAACATCTATGAAATTCAAAAAGCTACCTTAAATTAAAAAATCCATATAGTTAAAATTGAAGTCCAATCATTAACCAGTTAAAGTAAAATCCATCCACCATTCGCAATAGTTTGCCGGGTTGGATAAATTAAAATTTACTTCAGTTCACATGAAGCTAATGAATAGTCTAAAATATCACTAGGATCTATTCTTAAAAAATATCCTGCCAGAAAGCTATTTTAAGAAGCGGTAAGAAAGTCGTCCCAAAGGCTTCGTTTATGATGACTTTTTTACTGCTTTCTAGGATCTATTCCTAAATTCACCACTCGCATAATCAAATGATCGTGTTAATGCATCCAAAATGCTAAAAAAGGCCTGAATAAGCCCTCTCATATTGTTCAAGTTGCAGCAAGAGGAAACGACAATTGCCCATAATGACGATGAAATTTGTGAGTTTGCAAGTGTAAACTTTCAAAAATAAATAAATAACTTATTATAATTAAAAGTAATATAAAAAGAGAGAGTGTGTGTATAGGAGTCAAAAAATTATTATTTGTTTAAAAAATATGATAAAACAATTGAATTTGTGAATGATATAAGAGTGACATTATATAAATCATGTAAACCTGAAAAATAATAATATAAAATTATTGTGGTATGAACTATGAGGAATTCATCGCCGATGAGAGTGAAAACATGGGCAAAATTGTGAATGGGAGTGAACAAAAACATGCATCGAAAAAGGTGTCAAGCCATGCATCATTAAACATGTGATGTAATGCATTATTAAGTGTACAAGATAGTGTACGTAAAGCATACATGTTGTATCATAAACCCGGTTTTCTTCTCCCTTGATCCAAATTGTGCAAATACCCAACATTCAAAAAATATACTCAAAAGTAGGTGTGTGTGTGTGGAGTTGAAAAGCCTAATCCTCCACATATGAAGTGTGGAGTTGAAAAGCCTACCTTCTAAAAATATTTCCGAATGCGAAAACAATAATTGTAATATTTACAATCCACTCAAATAAGTCTTTTAAATCATAGGTTGAGAACTACAATTAAATAATAAATAACACCAAAGTATTTTATAATGCAATCACATGAGGCCTTTCATCAAAAAAATTAGTAAACAAGAAAACTCATTGATTCGTCTTGCCTATGAGATTAGTATGTAAGTACCAACCTTTGGTTCTCTTCATTAGCAGAGTTATAAGTCCCATTATAAGACTCAATCTAACATAGGAGTTAGAGTGGATAAGGTTTATAACTCCACGACGTCATGCAAAATAATGTTGCAGTGCAAGTATGAGCTCCAAAAATTCGGCTCCGGCCTCCCCCTCTTTTTTCTTCAAAGGGAGTTTTAACGGAATTGAGTTCTGGGATAAATTTTGGAAGGCAGATGGATTTGTAGATAAGACACTACCTAGAGATTTCGCCCTCATTTCGTGAGGACTTTATGATTTGAGTTCTGGTTTCCTATAGGTGCGGGCCGCTATAGTTAATTACCCCTCCCGATCACAAGAGAGAACTTTTGATTAAGGCTAGTCGTCAATTAGATACGCTATATCAATAGATACGTAGTATCAGGCGTATAGTAGCAGCATGAGTTTACGAATTGGTGTCATGACCCAACCTGACCGGAACGAATCCCATCGCGTCGAGTCGCGACGGATGAATCCAGGATCTAGCTTTGGAATTTGGTTTCAAACTTTCTTCCAATAATCAAATAGACAGAAAACACAGAGCTACTATTAAACTTCCAATATACAGAAATTCATCTAACATTTTCTTTCTTCTCATTCTTCAAAATAATCATGTACAATACAGTGCATGGATACAAACAGAAAGAACAAAACAGAAGAACAGAATAGACATGACCGTACAAAAATCAAAAGTGCAAAAATACATAGTCTTAGATCAGACACTGAACGTCTAGTCCAAAATCTCCTTCCCTTTCTCAGAACCTGAAAACCACGCAGATAATAAAGATGAGCTAACAGCTCAGCAAGACTACACTAGCCAATCAAAATCTCCAGAAACTCACAACAAAATCATCAGAATAGTTTATTCAAGTAGCCGTACAAAATTCAAATAATCATACAGAAATTCATATAATCAGATAGAATACAAATATGCGTACAAAACAGATAATCAAACAGAAATCAAATAACTGATACAGAAGAATTGAATTCATTTCAAATTAGAGTTCAGATCATATTTCAAATCACATATCATAGAATCATACAAATCACAAAGCACATTGTCAAAGCAGATAAGATCAAATATCACATATCCCTGACCCAGACAGAATCTCAACGGATTCTAGCCCCTTATGCATTCCTTTCCTGACACAGACATAATCTCAAAGGATTCTGGCCCCTTATGCCTCCCTTGTGCTTACAGCACTAGAATATATATCAGATATACAGAATTATCAGATTAGAATTTATTTTCAGATTCCCGGACCTTGACAGAATCTCAAAGGATTCTGGCCCCTTATAACTTCCTTATGATATCATTCAAACACATCAAATCATCAAATTCAGAAAAATTGGATTACATTAGAAAAATTGTCAGCGGCATAACGACAGTCCACAGAAATTTCAATAGATCAAATCACAGTTTCAGAAAATTACCAAATTACCACAGATTGTGTAAAACATCATTTTAAGACTTTCATTGTACTGAAGTAATATTTTCCAACATCCAGATAATTTTCTATTCGATAAAAACTCCGCAGAATTTAAAATACCCGGTGAAAACTTTCCAGAAAATACTCAAAACGTGCAAAAATATCATCTCTACAACATACCAAAAGTTACGCGGTAAAAGTTTTACCGGTGCGAAGTTATACAAATTTTTCACTAACGGAAAACAAATTTGAAACAAAAAATCTATCAAAAATCACATTTCAGAAAATTAAGAAAGGCATAATGTGCCTTATCTCGAGTCGATCAACTTTCCCAACTATGACGACGGACGAAAACGGATCAAAGTCGCCCAAAATCCACTTTTTCTTCCTCTTTCTTATTTTTCTCTCTCCTACCCTTTTTCTTAAAAAATGACACTATTCAGATATTTATCAAACAGGATCGTCCAGGACGATGCTCTTCGTTCGTCCGGGACGATCTCCTCTCGACAAAAATCGTCCAGACGAAAATTTATTCCAATTCTTTCATCCTTGGACGAGTTGCTCTCTGGAAAAATTTCATACGGACGAAACTACCTTCATCCTGGGACGAATCTATATGTCACCAAGCTTTTAACTGTTCGTCCCGGACGAACCTTCCAGGTTCGTCCGGACGAACTTGAAAGGAAAACTGAAATCTGGCTTTCACAATTAGAGAGTTTGGAAATTTGTATTTAAATTAGAAATTTTACCATCTTGTAGTTAAAGCAGATGGTGGGAGAATGGTGATGGACCCGATTATGATCCCATGGTTTTGTCGTCCCTGGCCATCGTGGTCCTTGGTCTACTTAGTCAGAGGAGGTAGTCAACCCAACCTGACAAAAGGATCCTTGTCGACAATCATGGGTTGCTTCGTCCAAGGGTACCTTGTAGATGTGGGGTGGATGTTTGTCTAAAGGGATAAGTTTGCATCCACCTTAGCTAACAGAGGTGATGTGAAACAAACAGGAGTTACTTTAAGAAATTAAAGAGAGCAAATTAACAAAATAATTCCAAAATAAAGTTATTACTTCTAACAAAGATTGGTCCTCGGAGTTCCTAGTCTTTAATTGCTTTAGGCATAGAAGAGCGAAGTCGATTAACCAAACAATTCAAGAAAATGCAAAGAGTAATTGTAAAGCTACGACGATAAACAAGAATCCACGATTTAATAAGGAAAACTTTTACCTTTGGAGCCCTTACGCTCAAATAGTCTAGGCTTTAGCAGAAGAAGAGTCTCCACATTAGAATCGAGGTCACTCCGAGGAAGAAGGAACCTAGGATCATCGTTCTTGGATAGGTGGCCGGAGTGGTGGAGGATGATGGTCGTCCAATGATGATCCAACGTCCCTTTGGTCTTTGCTCGTCGATCACGTCAACTAAGGCGTATTGGGTACGATCGATGTAGTCTTCAATGGTATCGTCGAAATCAAAGCTCACGTCAAAGAACGGCGATTGGGGGGTGTCGACTTGACCTCTATCGTCATGCACAAATTCAAAGTTCCATTCGGGTTCCGCCATGCATCCTTGTCGGGAGATGAAGGAGCACCGTTGGAAACAAGGGGAAAAGGAGGGGTGGAGGTGGCAGCTAGGTTGAGAGATCAAGAGAGAAAATTTCAGGAATTCTGAAATTATTTCAGGTTTTGGGTGAGAGGGAAGGGATTAATTGTGAATTTCAAATTGAATCCCATTGAGGGGGGCGGCAATGAGGGGAGGGATTTGGGGCTGATTTTGTGGGGAATTGGAGTTAATTAGGGAGAGAGAAGGAGCCCATGAAGGGGGCCGGCCACATGAGTAGGAGAGAGGGGCTTGAGTTTTGGTTAAGTGGGGACCACCATATTAATTACAGATTTTACTAAAATCTGAAATTAAATTTCAGTTTTCTTAAGGGGAGAAAACTTTCATTTTGGAGGGCAATCAATTTAAACAATTTGAATTTCAAATTCGAAATTGAAAATCACTTAAATTGATGGCGTAAATTAAGGAGCTAAATTAGGAAACAATTAATGGCCACAAGAAAATTTGAAATTTCAAAATTGGAACTCCAGGGAGGAGGCGTCCGGCGGCTAGAGGAAGGGGAAAAGGGGCGGTCACGGTGTGGGGTGGCCGGCCGGCGGGAGGTGGCAACCAAGGGTCCGGCAGCTTGGGGCTGTTTTGGAATAGGCGGCGGCAAGAGTAAGGGGAGGAAGGAGTGGAATTTTCTAGGGATTCGACGACGACGGATTTACTAACCTCAATTGTCTTCAATTTGAATTTCCACAAGATTAGCTAGTACGAAAACTAGAACTCATAAAGAGATCTAGATTTCTCCGGCGAACTCACTAAGAGATTGTGGAGGTGTGAACTCACAAAGAGAACAAGGAGCAAATTTCATTTCATCCAAAACTAATATTACATAAGAAAAGGACCATATTTATAGGCCTCAAAATGACAAAGGAAACAAAAGACTAAAATGCCCCTTGGGCTACAATAGCGACCAAATGCCCATAAGGGCAAAAACAAAAAAAACATAAAATAAAAATCAACTACTACATAAAATGACTAAAAATACAACTCATGATCGTGGTCGTCGATCTCCGGCGTCTCTTGATGGTACATGTGTCGAAATCGCTGAAGATGTCCTCATCATTCTCCCCAGGTGGGAGAAAACTCAACCCCGTCGAGTAGATATCTATGGAGCCCTCGTACAACTCGAGGAGATCTGGGTCTAAGCTCTGTAGCTCGTCCCTGTCAATCCAAGTATCCTCTATCTCCGGTGTCCCTTTCCAATGAACTAGGTATCTTCGGTGCCCACCTTCCTTTATGGAAATGAACTCATCATTTAATATTGCTTCGATCTTCTCTGCTATGGGTGAGTAAGGTAAATTTGGGGAGTGGAGCTAGGTTGGGGATCTCACCAGGTGGGGTCACACAAGGCTGATTTAATGAGTGGATTTTGGGGTTAACACTCAGGTCCTTCAAAGGCTACTAGGTCTTCTATATTAAATGTAGGATTCATGTTAAAACCTCAAGGGAGGTCCAGTACGTAGGCATTACTCTTAACCTTTGAGATTATCTTAAATGGTCCGGTGCTTCGAGCATGTAGCTTCTTTACGGCGCCTGGAGAAAAATGCTCCAAGCGGACCCGTACCATCACAAAGTCTCCAACTTTGAATTCTTTGAACCTTCTTTTGTTATCAGCAATAATTTTATAATTGGTGTTACTTTGTTCAAGTTTCTTTTTAATTTCGGTGAGTAACTCCTGAAGGTGAAATGCAGATGCATATGCAAGAGATCGGGTGTGCATGATGAATGACAAGACTCATGAGCTCACAATCAAAAGTTTTAAGCAGGAATAACTTTGGAGGACAACAGACTACAAAATACACACACAACATACTAACTCACACGAACACATAGCTAGAAAAGGTGGACGAGTCACGAGAAGAGGGGTCTAAATTGTTCGGTCTAAGGGAACTGGTGTAGGGGGAGAAATGAAGACATTCTTAGCTACCAGGGCACTTCTATAGGTAGTTTCAGTTAGGGTCGTCAACAATCTCCTAGTGGTAGTAGTGTGATTGAACAAATTCATCCAGCTAGGATAGAGATGGTCCTTATCAAGGTAGGACGAGGCTATAATGGGCAAAATGAATGAATCAGGAATGACACACTCTGCCAAATATAAATTTAAATGAGCTGCTATAAAATTAGACTATAATGAAACAAGAGGAGACTCATTGTTTAAATCAGGATAAAAAACTTTCAGACTCAACGTATTGTCTTTCGAAATAGACTCAGGTTTGATTGTAACCCTCAGATCCATGGGTTTCGTTTCACTTGAATCAGGTGATAAATTCGATTGACATACTTCCAACTCGAGAATATCTAAGTCGCCATCAAAATTATCCAAACTTGAATCAGAATTACTCAGAATTATTTCTGTGGGAGGTATGATTAAGTCAAGAACTTTCGAATTTAATTTTATGGTGTTCACAATCATATCAACTCCTTTCGAGATATCGTTAACATCATCCAGACATACCTTATCCAAAGAGTTATCATTAATGAGATTAGACTCCCGATGGGCTAAGGTATCAAGGTTATAAGGTTCTAGACTTTAAGTCAGGCAGGGAGTCTAATTCAATCACTTTAGTTTCATTCTCAAAGAAGTCCTCGTTACCCTTAGTATCATTAGCATCCACGAAATGGATGCACTCAGTTTTAGGTTCAGAGGGCTTTTTCTTGTTAATGCATTTCTCGATCAAAATTACACTTACAGGGTCAAGGACTGGGGAGGCTAAAGGTTGACTGAGATGGCTAGAAGTTAGTCCAAGTGGGGAGTCATATGGGCTCGATCCAACAGAAGACCGACTAAAGGGTCGGCCATCAAGACTAAGTGAAGACCTACAGGGTGGGACAACAACTGTCGTTACTAAAGGATGGGTGGTCTCGACCACAGTATTGTCCACGGTTTGTTCCAACATAAGAGGTAGGGTGGGGCTCTAGATGACGGTCACTAGTAGAGGGTCGGTATTTCAAATTAAGTTATCGTCTCATGTCTTTCCAAGTAAGGTACTCACCACGAGACTCTTTATTATCTTCCAATTTCATCCAAAATTGAAGAGCCCGACCTTTTAGGTGAGACTTAGCGATGCTAACCTGGTGGGATTTAGGGATATGACATGATTCAAAATAGTCCTCTAGTTGTCTAGCCCATTCCCTAAAGTAATAAGGGTACGAAGAACCATCAAAAGTAGGCAGACGGTAAGGTGACTCAAAGGGAGGTCGTTGTGGCTTAAACTTAGGTCTAGGTTGATAAGCAGAGTGGGGCACATAATTCGAGTGGGGATAGTCAACAGGTTTCTCTGTCATAATTCTAGTCATAGTGCCCACTAGGTTAACGATGTCATCTAACCTCTTTTGGAGGATTATCGGGTCCATTGAAAATTGTTAAGTGATGCTTGATGAAGAATGGGTGTAAGGGACAGCACTCTACAAGGAGAAAATACAATTACGATTTGTTGTATGGTGCAGGAAGAATACAGGACAGCCAGCTACAAGAATGATTTAAGTGATCTAGGCATTTGGAATGGTTGCTAAGGCTTGTACAGCACCTAAATCAGAGGTTAGACCCACTTAAAGGCCACCAAACAGTACAGAATTTTGTGTGGACAGCAAACTACAGCAGTTGGGGGAACTGCCTAAGTGTTTAGGATGGTTTCTAGAGCGTGGACAGAACTTAAACACTAAGTTAAACTCTTCTAAATGTCACTACACGGTGCAGATTTTTGTTGGACAGCAAACCAAAAACCAGGGAAATAAAATGTAGGTGCTGTTTATGCATGCAAACAAACATTTGGTTGGTTAGGTAAACTTTTAGGATGTTCTCTAGGTGCAAGGACAGCACAAAGACAAAAGAAAATACACTCCAAACGTTGATTATGAGTGCAGAATTGATCAGGACAGCAAACATTCAATAGTGGAAAATAAATATGACGGTAGAGTTGTGCAAGCCATCAAGTCTAGAAGTGGCTAGGTTGAGGACAACACTTTGATTTGCAAATTGACACCTTTAACTTCCTAATCTGTGCAGAAATTTACTGGTCAACAAAGTAATCAATGATTTAAAATGTTATAAACGGTGATATGCATGCAATGACGACTAATAATGATTACGTAGCTCCCTAGGATGATTTCTAGCATGTGTAGCCCATGCTAGTCATGCTCTGATACCAAGATGATGTGAAACAAACAAGAGTTACTTTAAGAAAATAAAGAGAGCAAATTAACAAAATAATTCCAAATAAAGTTATTACTTCTAACAAAGATTGGTCCTCGGAGTTCCTAGTCTTTAACTTGCTTTAGGCAAAGAAGAGCAAAGTCGATTAACCAAACAATTCAAGAAAATGCAAAGAGTAATTGTAAAGCTACGACGATAAACTAGAATCCACGATTTAATAAGGAAAGCTTTCACCTTTGAAGCCCATACGCTCAAATAATCTAGGCTTTAGCGGAAGAAGAGTCTCCACATTAGAATCGAGGTCACTCCGAGGAAGAAGGAACCTAGGATCCTCGTTCTAGGATAGGTAGCCGGAGTGGTGGAGGATGATGGTCGTCCAATGATGATCCAACGTCCCTTTGATCTTTGCTCGTCGATCACGTCAACTAAGGCGTATTGGGTACAGTTGATGTAGTCTTCAATGGTGTCGTCGAAATCAAAGCCCACGTCAAAGAACGGCGATTGGAGGGTGTTGACTTGACCTCTATCATCATGCACAAATCCAAAGTTCCATTCGGGTTCCGCCATGCATCCTTGTCGGGAGATGAAGGAGCACCGTTGGAAACAAGGGGAAAAGGAGGGGTGGAGGTGGCGGCTAGGTTGAGAGATCAAGAGAGAAAATATCAGGAATTCTGAAATTATTTCAGGTTTTGGGTGAGAGGGAAGGGATTATTATGAATTTCAAATTGAATCCCATTAAAGAGGGGGCGGCAATGAGGGGAGTGATTTGGGGCTGATTTTGTGGGGAATTGGAGTTAATTAGGGAGAGAGGAGCCCATGAAGGGGGCTGGACACATGAGTAGGAGAGAGGGGCATGAGTTTTGGTTAAGTGGGGACCACCATATTAATTACAAATTTTACAAAAATCTAAAATTAAATTTCAGTTTTCTTAAGGGGAGAAAACTTCCATTTAGGAGGGCAATCAATTTAAACAATTTGAATTTCAAATTCGAAATTGAAAATCACTTAAATTGATGGCGTAAATTAAGGAGCTAAATTAGGAAACAATTAATGGCCACAAGAAAATTTGAAATTTCAAAATTGGAACTCCATGGAGGGGGCGTCCGGCGGCTAGAGGAAGGGGAAAAGGGGCGGTCACGGTGTGAGGTGGCTGGCCGGCGGGAGGTGGCAGCCAAGGGGCCGGCGGCTTGGAGCTGTTTTGGAATAGGCGGCGGCAAGAGCAAGGGAGGAAGGAGTGGAATTTTCTAGGGATTCGACGACGACGGATTTACTAACCTCAATTGTCTTCAATTTGAATTTCCATAAGATTAGCTAGTACGAAAACTAGAACTCACAAAGTGATCTAGATTTCTCCGGCGAACTCACTAAGAGATCGTGGAGGAGTGAACTCACAAAGAGAACAAGGAGCAAATTTCATTTCATCCAAACTTCTATAACATAAGAAAAGGGCCATATATATAGGCCTCAAAATGACAAAGGAAACAAAAGACTAAAATGCCCCTTGGGCTACAATAGCGACCAAATGCCCATTAGGTCAAAAACGGAAAAAAAAACATAAAATAAAAATAAACTACTACATAAAATGACTAAAAATACAACTCATGATCGTGGCCGTCGATCTCCGGCGTCTCCTGATGGTACATGTGTCGAAATCGCTGAAGATGTCCTCATCAAGAGGGCTTTGTGCCCTATCGATTATATCCTATTGATTCATATCTCAAGGATTTGATGTCATTAAGGAACATATTGGCTTTGACCATAACCGCTATCTCGTAGTGCCATTTGGTGGCAAAATCACTCGGTCTAGAAGGCTCTGGGTCATAACCGTTTATCCTGTGGTGCCATTTGGCGGCAAAATCGCCAGTCAGAGAACACATACCAGACGTTGTAGATTATACTTGGTTAACATCCTGCAAAGACGACAAAGGGAAGAATAGAAGGAATATTAGGATTACATCAATGTAACTCATAAGATAAAGGGCAATACTAACTTTAGTATCTCTTTTTAATGGGTTTCTTTTATGCTACTTGAAACTTTGATTAAGATATGATAAATCCTAATATCTCATTTAAATAGAAGATAATCTAATAAATGAATACTTTCTATATAATTAATAAAGAAGAGATAATTCTGATAATTAAGTTATAATTAAATACAATTTAGTGGATAGCTTGATCTGAGTTTAATTTGATTTGGAATCTTGTTATGACTTCGGATTTTGGATCTTGGATGTTGGAGAACATGCTACATCAGTAGTGTGGTATAATAGCATAGCAGCCTCATGCGCAAATGACTGAGTTGTTATTAATGGTATGAGTGGTGATCCAAATTGCGTAGGGGTAAGTAATGGAGATTATTTTAGTGACTAATTGCTATATATTTTTTTTAATTTTGAAATTCAGCCTCTTAATGATTAAAATAGAAAAAAATACAATTTTTGAAAGAAGGGTTAGAATATTACGATGTTTAAAACTTGAAAATTATGGTAGATTTACACTCTGTTGTTGACCTGTGAGCTAAAACCAAGGGAAACAGACAAAACCAAAAAAAAAAATATACTCAAAATGATTACCTGTACAAGCCATCCCGATATCCTGCTCAAATCCAGTCACATCCCCGCCGCTTGCTACAGTGCTCAGGTCTGCGATTCGGCGCCGTTGCAGTCACCCCACGCTCACCTCGATCGTTACCCCATTCGACTCTATAAAATGCGACCGAATCCCTCATTCGTTCTACACGCGATCTCCTTCGACTCCCCACTACTCTCCCACGCTCACGATCTCTTCTCCCGTTCGAACTGCTCTCTCCCACGATACTCCCCAACCCGTCGCCTGCTCCCGTCGACCCCATCTCCACTGTCTCCCTCCATTCGCACTCCAGCCAAACCACCTTCCCTCTTTCGACGACGTCTTCCTCTGCCGACTCCCCACACAAGCCGAGAGAGAGAGAGAGAGAGAGAGAGAGAGAGAGAGAGAGAGAGAGAGAGAGAGAGAGAGAGAGAGAGAGAGAGAGAGAGAAAGAGAGAGGGCCGATCTCCCCTTTACCTTTCCCGATTCCTCAAGCCAACGCCGACCTCCCCTCTGTCCGACCTCAAACTCCACCTCTTGCCGAACTCCTCCCGATCCCGCCTCCTCTGTTGTCATCCGACTTCGCTCATTTGACGATATTTCCTATCGGATCGGAAGTTATAACATTTGGATCGGAAGCAAGAGCAAGAGCTCACTTGCTCTGAAGGTAACTTGCTCCCTTTCACGAGCTTTTCGGCCAAATCCCTAATATGCTGCCGAAACAGAGAGAGAGGGAGGAGGAGAGATTATTTAGTTTTAATTAAAGTTAATATTAATTAATTTTAATTAAAACTAATATTAATTAGTTTTAATCAGAATTAATGTTTATTAATTTTAATTAATTATAATTATTATAATCATTTAGAGTTAATGATTAATTAAATTTAATTAATTTTAATTAAAGATTATTTTAATTAATCATAATCAATTTTAATTAACTATAATTATTAAATTTAATTATAATTGTTATGATTAATTGTGATTAATTTTAAGTAATTAATCATAATTAATCCTAACTAATTATGATTAATTTTAATCGAAGTTAATATTAATTAATTATGATTAATTATTATATTTTTAAATTAAGATTAATTAAAATTAATTATTTATAATTAATTAAGGTTATTTATAATTAATTATTTTAATTAATTATAATAACTTATAATTAATTATGATTGGTAAAGCATATATGAAATCCCCTCCACTCTCTTATCTCGACATTCGTGTCGGGCCGGCAAACCACCTAAGCACGCCTTTGTTGGCCGTGGTAGGAGGGAACCCGGTGCGACACCTACGACGAGGTAGGCGAGTGAACCCTCGATCCATGTGCCAACCACGACGACTCCGTGAAGGTATAAAATTTTCTAAACTCAAAACCCTACTTCAATATTCGTGGCAAATCGGAGAACTGTCCTATGCACGCCTTTGTTGGCCGTGGTAGGATGGGACCCCGGTGCGGCACGTACGGCGAAGCAAGGTCGCTCATAAGTACCCCCGGGCGGGGGGAAAGCAAACTGTCATCTTTTCAAATAAAAAACGTTTTTTTTTAAAAACCCCATGCACGCCTTTGTTGGCCGTGGTGGGAGAAAAAAACAAAAAAATACTGCCGCGGTGTCTCAACAACACCAACCGTGCACGTCTTTGTTGACGTGGCGGGTAGGCAGTCTCTTGGTTTTTCCCCTAAACGGGGGAGACGCCGGGAGGCTGCCGAAATTTTATCCGAAATTTAGACAAGGACTTAGAGAAAATGGGACTTGTGGACCTGTTTCAATTGATCTAAATGAACTTGAACCCAAATGAATTCAATTCTAAATGAATATGAACTTGGACTCTCATTCGAACATGAACAAAGATTCATTTTGAGTTCGGACACGAACTCAAAGAACAACAGGGGACATGCACTTGAACTTGAACTCATCTTGGACTCTACAAGATCACAGGGGACTTTGATTTGAGACTTGAGATTGAACAATTTGAGCAAGGACTTGAACTTGCTAGTTGAACATTTGGACACAAAATGATTAAATAAAATACTTGAATCTAAATGAAATAAGTTCGTACTTGAACTTGATTGGAATACTAAGTATGACATAAAGAACCTACATTGAAACTACGAAGACTTGAACATGAATTTGGATCCAAAATAAGCAAGGCTCTAAATAAATTTGAACATGAAATGGATTTGGCATGAGCCTTGGCCCAAATTTGATTTTGACTACGAAAGACTTTAGTTCAAACTTGAGCACTAACTTGAGACTTGTGAACTTGGTTTGAACCAAGTGATAAGAACTTGAATATGGCAATAGGGAATTAATGATAAGATGTCTTCATACGAATTAAATCGTCATTTGATTATAAACAATCCTCAACGGGAAACTTTTGGAGGACATTCAAATGAGCAAGCAAGATATAGAGGTTCAATGATCAAATCTTGATCATTCAAGGCGGGTACATATGATCAGATAAAGATGTATAGCGTATAAGGAAGGTCTCTGCTACATCTCATTCACAAGCAATAAATGAGAGGAAGACTTATGCATAATCAATGATGTTCAACTCCAAACAAGTTCATTAATTCTACTACAAACAACAACACCTCATGTGGTGGTTTTATAAGTACATGCGGAAGTCCCTACGAGTCGCCGTAGAAGACTCCTTATTTATACAACAATTCTCCTTGGATAAAAGAATTCAATGTGTAACAAATGTAGTAGATTTTAATACTCGTGACAAGCAACAAACGGTTGGAAGGTGTATGAGTACTATCCATTTGTTGCAGTCAAAGACTGTCTCTATAACAAGTGCAAAATACATTAAGCCACCTGAGATTGGTGAAAGGTGGTTTCAATGCAAAAGCAAGGGTTCTCCTACGAATACTCCTAGGAGCTCGTAGCTGATACAGCGGTCTCCTGCAAATGACTACAAACCACTTGTGGATAACAACAGTGGGTACTTCGTAAACACAATAAACCCCTGTGGACACAAGTGTAGATGCCACCTACAGCAACAGTGATCAAGATCTACAAGTATTTCGAGTACAACGACAACCCGAGGTACGAAAAAGTCCACTACACTAAAGGTCTCGAAAGGAGCAAAGCTGCAATCAGTGGAATTCAAAGTCCAAAAGAAAACCTTCCCCGGTGAATGTGAGAGGGGGAGGGGGTCAACATCAAGACCAAATCGCCACCGGATCTGCAACCTCCGTACAAGCAGACAGAAGGCGTCTATTCCAAGTACCCCTGCACGTGCACTATAAATTGTATACAAATAGGTACACTGAAAGGGGTAAAAATAATTATAACACCCGCATGGGCCCCGGCGAGCGTGTTATTGGTACACACGTGACGTCTAGGGATGCTGCGCGGGTCAATAAGTGAATTCTTGTTTGAACCCGATCCTCCTATATGGATCAATAAGAGTCGACAAGGTTCGGACCTTCAAATAAATACACGGTTGTGTCAACTGGTGTATTTATTTTAATCCATTTATATTAGGTCTTCAAGGCCTATAATTAAGAGAATTCACTAATAAAGGCACGAAGCCTACGAAACCCGATCCTCTGTCGACAGCCCGACAGAGTTGACAAGGTTCAATCCATAAAAAGAATTGACCCCCAAACACCCCGATGATGGCCGTATTGATTGGTTATCTCAACCGGAGGGGTTCACAAATACTTTCAAACTCCACCCAAAATATCCACAAAAAATGCCAAAACCCAAAAATCCCAAAAATCTCAAAATCCCAAAATCCAAAAATATTTAAAAATATGAAATCCAACTATTAATCACTTAAAGCAAAATTCATCCACTCTCCGCAACAGTTTGTCGAGGTGGACAAATTAAAATCAACTTCAGCTCATAAAGAGCGAAATGCCTAGTCGAAAATATCACTAGGATTCATTCTCAAACAATCTCTTGCCAATAAGGACGTGGTACGTGTCCTCTAACCGGCAGTTTCGCCGCCAAATGGCACTGCAGGTAAACGGTTATGACCCGGGGCCCTCTGAACCGAGTGGTTTTGCCGCCAAATGGCACCACAGATAGCGGTTATGGCCAGAGCCAATACGTTCCTTAATGGCGTTAAATCCTTGAGATATGAATCAATAGGATATGATCGATAAGGTACAAAGCCCTTTGTTAGCTAAGGTGGATTCAAATTTGTCCTCTTAGACAAACATCCAACCCCGGTCTACAAGGTTCCCTTGGACGAAGCAACCCATGGCTGCCGACAAGGATCCTTCTGTCAGGTTGGGTCGACTACCTCCTCTGACTAAGTAGACCAGGGACCACGATGGCCCGGGACGACGGAACCATGGGATCTTGATCGGGTCTATCATCCATTCCCCCACCATCCGCTTTAAGTGCACGATGGCGAAATTTCTATTCTTAAATATCAAATTTCAACTCTTCAAATCTCCCAAATTCCAAATCCATTTCCAATTCTCAAATTCCCAAACTCATTGCTGCTACTATATGCCAGATAACACGTATTCTATACGTATCTGATCGACGACTAGCCTTAATCGAAAGTTCTCTCTCGTGATCGGGAGGGGTAATTAACTATAGGGGCTTGCGCCTATAGGAAACCAGAACTCAGATCATAAAGTCCTCGCAAAATGAGGGCGAAATCTCTGGGTAGTGTCTTATCTACAAACCCATCTGCCTTCCAAAATTTACCCCGGAACTTAGTTCGTTAAAACTCCCTCGCCGAATAAGAAAAGCGAGCGGAGGCCGGGGCCGAATTTTCGGAGCCCACATCTGTAATTGATTTAGTTTTAGATATAATATATTTCGAAAAAAAAAATCCAAAATAGTCCTTCGACTCTTCATATGTTACTCAGCTATAGAAACGTGTTTCTAAATGGTCCCTTGGTTGAGGGAATTTGGCATGCAAAATTGATCCCAATTTAATCTCTCAACTATACAAAATTGATCACAATCTAATCTCTGAGAGATCATCTAGTATCAATTCTAGTCGAGGGACTAAATTAGAGAAAATGTGATACTTTTAGGATTAAATTGGCCGCATATAAATAGTTGAGGGCGACTATTTTGAGCTTTTGCTTTATATATATTTACATGCACCCCATTTTATTTTAATTTTTTTTTATGATTTCCTTAGAAGATATTAAAAGGTCACCCCCATTATTTTTCTTAAAATTTAATTTTTTTAGAGAGATTTTTTATTATAAATTTATGTTATTTATATTATTTTGATTTTTGATTTTTTTATTTATATTATTTTAATTGTAAGACATTTTTATTTGATTTTGTTTTAAAATATGCACTTGAGTGCAAACTCCCCATAAATTTCATCTCTTTTGCATGCGATGAGTGTTTCCTCTTGCCGCAACTCAAGCCATATGGAGGAGCCTATTCAAGCCTTCTTGGCGTTCTTAATGCAGTAGGACTGTTCATTCGATGAAACGAACGGTGTATTTATGAGATTTTGTGTTCGTATCTTGTGAAATTGCATGTCTTCAGCCTTTACTGTCACTTTGGATTGAAGTAAATGTGGATCAAGTAAATGTGGATCCCATATGAATGTCAGCATTCTTTGAGGCGAGAGAACAGGAGGAATAAAGTAATACAAACCTTTCTATTCCTTTTCTATAGGTGACTTTAAAGTAATTCAAAATTTTAATCAAGATAAAATAAATCTTAACATCTGATTTTAAAAAAATGAAGATAATATAACAAAAGAGTAATTTCTATATGATTAATGGAGAGTTGATTATCTTAATAATAAAGTTAAAGTAAAATACAGTTTATTAGATTGCTGATCTATTACATTCAATTTGAATCGGAATATTACCATGAATTTGGGCTTTGAATCTTGGATGTGCGACCACGTACTGCATCAGCATTATGTGGGGTATAACTGACATTAATGGTGTGAATAGTGATCCAAATTGCATAGGGGCAAGCATAAAAAATGAAACCCATGACTAATTGCTTTAGTTTTTCTGTGAAATTCAAACTTCTAGTGAGCAAAATAGACAACATAGATATAGTTCTTGAAAGAAGAATTAGAATTATGATGATTAAGGCTTGAAAATTATAGTAGATTTAAAGAACGCATTATAATTGGCTTAGTTATTGCTATAATATTTGTTCTTTTATAAAAAAAGGAGGAAAATTGACATTAAATATTTTTAGACTTAATACAAAACTGTCGGTGAAATCACACAAATTTAAATTTGAATTTGTGGAAGTTTTGAAAGCATACATAAATAAATAAAAAAGGGCGTCATTATAGAATTTATAATTATTGTTTTCTTAAAATCCGAGTCATAATCCTTTTGCCCCTTCATATTTCACATTGGTGCAAAGTATATGGATGTATTTTATTTCTACAATCTTGATGTCTAGTAAATGTTAGACTTAAGATCGGGGTTTGGTGTCTTCTTATTTTTGTTGTTGATGGATAGAATAATTTGTGAAGTTAATAACGTGGATGCCTTGCCCTTAAAACAGCATTTCTCCATTTCTATGTAGCATGGTTTCAGATAGTTTTATTGAGTGAGATACTACCCAAATCTTCTTAAACTGAAGCAGGTTTCCACTGAATCAAATGCTGAACCAGTCTTACCAAAGGTTGATGCTCCACAACATGCAGAGATGGCTCATCCACGAGTTGAAACTGCATCTAATCAAGTTAATCCCCAACCCAGTAAATTGTCTTCACATGCCAAACCTACCCCACCAGCTGAACTCACAGCACCTCCAAAAGTTGATTATGCTACCGATCTTTTTAATTTGCTCTCTATGGACAGTTCAATGGGAACAAAGTTGGAGTCATCACAAAATGACGATAATTCTTGGGCAGGATTCAAGTGTAAGGCACCATGACATTTGTTTTTATAATTACATAACTTGAATGGGAGTATTTTTTCTAATCTTTAAAGTGTACCATGCCATGTGCATTTTCTCCCTTTTTATTACTTGATCTCCATACAATGATCAATCAATTAGCTTGCAGATAATGAACTCTTCTGATGCAGTATGGGTTAATTGTTGTAATTTAGTGATGTGCTTATTTTGATTAACTGTTCGCTCTATCTCTTATTGGCAGCTGCAGAGAAAAATATTACCACAAATTCAGTTGGAAATAACACCCAATCTGCTGCACTAATAGAGGATCCATTTAAAGATTCATTATCTGTGGCACAAACAGTTGTTCCAGTGAAATCACAAACTAATGTGAAGAATGATATAATGGGTCTATTTGAGAAGGTCAACCATTCTCCTTATTACTATTTTAAATGAGCATTGCTTAATGTTCCAAAATATGCTTCCAAAAACCTGCTCGACATGTTACATGGAAGTATTTGTAGGATTTACGGTCTTCAATTTTTCCAATTGTAACTATCACGCGGCTAATTAGCAAGATTTTTTAATTGTTTTTTTCTGAAGTAGTGCGCATCTCATTGGAGATATAGATATGAAGCCAGGTTTTGGAACATCAAAGTTAGTTTTGTTTTCTGACAAAATCGTTAGGTAGTGGAGGAGGTTGATTCAATGCGTCAAGAACCATGAGCTTCTTTTTAGTATTCAATGGGCTGTGATCATGAATAGTTATCTTGCAGCATCTTTGAATTGCTAATTTGATT
The DNA here is from genome assembly GCA_016618105.1 of Dendrobium huoshanense. NCBI lineage: Eukaryota > Viridiplantae > Streptophyta > Magnoliopsida > Asparagales > Orchidaceae > Dendrobium > Dendrobium huoshanense. Next base: position 56,873,589 of record CM028355.1, on the reverse strand, counting down.
TTAGAGTCAGTTACTAAAATTTTGACCACACAGTGGCGAGAGGGAAAAATTAGGTTTGCAAAAATGTTTTTTTTAGTAATGCATTATAAGCATCATAAAGGGAATTGAGTTACACTTATCTTAAAGGCTACTACAGCTTATTGCGTATGTTTTTGATAGGAAGTACTTATGTCACAAGTAATCCTATCCCAAATCAGTAAACAACCAATAATAAAACTGCTGTCCACAGCGAGAAAACAGCAAGAAAACGAGAGAAATTGAGAGAAAACACAAGTAAAGACTTGTATTCCACTAGGTGCAAAGCAAGATAATCAAGATACAATTATTCTTCGATCCGAGAGGAAGAACGTACTCTCCACAATCTCCGGCGATGCCAAGAGCAAAAAACGAAACCTAGATCTCAAATGAAAATTCAAAATTCAAGATGATCAGCCCCTCCCCCCAAAACTCCTAATTATACAAATTAATCATAAAGGACAATAATGGACTTCCTAAAACAGCCTCTCATTCAAAAATTTTCCCTCCCCCCGTGCGTTTTAGCCGCTGTTTGGGCCCAGCAGATCCCGCTCCTGCGCGCGTTCCGCCTGGTTCCGCCCGACTTTGGGCCGTCGGGTGTAGAACCGGACCGGTCCAGCTGGGACCGGTCCAGGCGTAACATTACTCCCCTCCCAAAAACTCACCTTGTCCTCAAGGTGAAAGGAGGGGAATTGCTCTTTCACTCTTTCAAATGGCTCCCAAGTCGCGTCGAACTCAGGGAGGTCATTCCATTGAATCAACACTTCCTTGTTGCCTTCTTGATATGATCTTACCCCCATAAGCTCGAGGGGCTCCAATATCACTTTCCAATCCTCTGTCATTGTTGCTGGTAATACGGCGCTAATTGCGTGCTTCCCGAGGGCTCTCCTCAGCTGTGACACATGGAATACCGGGTGTATAGTAGCATAGGGAGGTAACTTCAGACGATACGCTAATGCTCCAACCTTCCCCAAGATCTCATAGGGGCCAAAGTATCTCGGGGCCAGCTTCTCGTTCCTCCTGCTAGCCACTGATCTCTGTCTGTAGGGTCTTAGCTTTAAAAACACTTTCTCCCCCACTTCATATTGTATGTCTCTTCTGTGGGTATCTGCTCGCTTCTTCATTATTTGTTGTGCCCTCTCCAGATGTTTCTTCAACTCTTCCAACACCTGGTCCCTCTCCTCTAAGTACTGTTCGACTGAAGAGACAGGTGTATGTCCCTTCCCATAATGTACTAAGTGTGGGGGGTCTCTTCCATAGAGCACCTTGAAAGGGGTCATCTGGGATGCCGAATGGTACGAAATGTTATACCAGTACTCCGCCCACGGTAACCATTTAGCCCATTTCCTGGGTGTTTCAGAGGCAAAACACCTCAAATATGTCTCCAAACTCCGGTTAACCACTTCTGTCTGTCCATCTGTCTGTGGGTGGTACGCGGTGCTCCTCTTGAGAGTTGTGCCCTGCATTCTGAACAGTTCTCTCCAAAACTGACTGAGGAACACTTTGTCTCTGTCCGACACAATAGATTCTGGAATCCCGTGTAACCGAACCACTTCCCTGATAAATGCTGCCGCCATTGACACTGCGGTGTAAGGATGTCGTAGGAGGATAAAATGTGCATATTTACTGAGTCGATCCACCACAACAAAAATAAATGTGAACCCTTCTGAACGAGGTAGGCCGTCAATAAAATCCATAGAGACTTCCTCCCATACTCTGTTTGGAAGTGCTAATGGTTGGAGCAGTCCCCCTGGTGCCATGGCCATGTATTTATTTCTCTGACACACCTCACACCTTGCCACCATCTGCTCAACATCCTTATACATCCCCTTCCAGCAGAGCTCTGATGCCAACCTCCTATATGTCTTATGTACTCCTGAATGACCCCCAACTGCACTGCCGTGGAATTCTTGCAATATGTGAGGGATGTGTAATGATGTTCGTGGCATCACAAACCTTCCCTGATAGAGTAGCCTCTCTCCCTCCAGATAGTACCCTGAATGATTGCTACTGCCCTTCACCAAGCCTTCCCTGACCTTCTTCAATTCTTCATTCTGCATACTCTCTTCCTGGATGGCCCCCCAATCAATCATCAAAGGGACTGAAACTGCCACCTCCTGAAGTTCCCCCACACACCTAGACAAGGCATCAGCTGCCTTATTCTCCACCCCCGGCCGATACTGGATCTCAAAATCATAGCCTAACAACTTTGACAACCACCTCTGATGTTCCTCAGTAACCATCCTCTGCTCCAGCAGGTATTTCAGACTCCTCTGATCGGTCCGAACAATGAAATGTCGTCCCAAAAGATAAGGGCGCCATTTCTGAATGGCCAAGACTATGGCCATCAGCTCTCTCTCATACACTGATTTCAATCTAGCCCTAGTCGATAGAACCTGACTGAAATATGCTATAGGCCGGTGATTCTGCATCAATACTGCTCCTAAGCCATACCCTGCCGCATCAGTCTCTACCACGAATACCTGGCTGAAATCTGGGAGTGCTAGAACTGGTACAGTGGTCATGGCTTTCTTTAACCTCTCGAAGGCCTGGGTCGCTGCATCACCCCAGGAGAAGTTGTCTGATGTGATACCACATGCAAGGAGCTTCTTAAGAAAATTAAAAGTGAATGACAACGTAATTTCAATTAATATCTTATTGAGATAGCAAGAAAATCATTCAAGAAATCATGTTATTAACTAGCTTAGGCGAAGAAGTATGCGTAGATTGACCAAAACTCATGGATAAACAACGATAGTAGCAACACCAAAAGCTATTAAACAACAATCCGTAATTTAATAACGAGAAGTTCACCTTGGGGATTAACCACTCAACTAAACTAGGCTTAGCGGGAGAAGATTTTCAGCACACCAAACGATGCCACGAGGAAGGTTGCAATGCCAAGGGTCTTGAGCCACGGAGAGGTTGCCGGTGGTGGAGGACACACGGGCGGCGTGCTTTCAATAGTCCACCCGTAATCTTCGAACCGCTCGTCTATGATGTCGATGAGTGTGGGTAGGATGCGGTTCAAGTAGTTCTCCACCGTTTCGTCGAATCCAAACCCGACGTCAAAGAAGGGAGAGCGGATGGGGTGAATATATCCCTCGTCGTCGAGCACCAATCCAATGTCAACTTCCGGATCCGCCATGCATGGTTGGCGTGTAGAAATTTCAAGTAGAAGAGGGTTAGGGGAATGTAGTGGAGACTCCTTGTCTTGAGAAGAGGAGGGAAGCGAGGGAGGAGCAAATCCGGCGGGATTTCTCAGGAGGGGTGGGCGGCGGGTCCAAGAGGAGGAGCTTAGGGTTTGAAATTGCAATCCTAGTTAATTCCCTAATTAAATCCGAAATAAATTTCAGAATTAATGGTGTTTGGAGGGAATTAATTCAGGATTTGAATTCAAATTAGGTGCCATCAATGACATAAATGGGGGCACTAATTGTGGATTCACCTAGGTTAGGCCGGCGGCATGCTCAAGGAAGAATTGGGGAAATCACATAGTGAGGTTTCCAAATTTAGGTGATGACATGGCAATTGATCTCATAACTCCAATCTAATTCAAATTGAAATTAAATCACCTCATGAAAACCTTCCTAAATTGGATTTCCAAATTAGGAAAGCGGTCAATAGAGAGAGGGAGGGATTTGAAAATTTAAAACTGAAATTAGATTTCAGTTTTAAATAAATTAGGAGGGAGAATTAAGTGGAGTTAATTCCTAATTCAAGAGGATTCAATGCCTTAATGGAGCCTTAATGGGGCTCCACCCAAGCATGAGGCCGGCGGCTTCTAGAAGGAGGGATTTGGTGTGGGTGCTAGTGGGTGGCTTCCAAAATTGCTTGCATGAGATTTGAAAAGAACTAAAACAAAATCCATTTGAAATTTGGAATTTGTCATGAAACGAATTCAAAACTTTCCTAATTTGGAATTTCTAAAATAGGAAAGATTTTGAAATTCAAATTTTGGATTTTCAAAATCTGAATTTGAGGGGACGGGGATTGAGCCGATGTTTGAAATGTCACCGTCAGATGGTGGTGGTGGAGGGAGGCCGGCGGCTATGGGAAGTTGGAGGCCGGCGGATTGGGGAAGAGGAGGGGAATCGGATGCGGGATATAGACCACGAGCCACGGACTCTTCCAATGACTGGTGGGTGTTGCGTTTCGCCCTCACCTTGGGCTTTCACTCTCCTCTCTAACTCTCCACAATGAGAAAAGAAGAAGACAAGGGAAATCAAAACAAATTTTCATAATCTTCATTACCCTCATACAATGATACATGACCCCTATATATAGGTCATGAGATACAAGAAAATAAAAGCATAAATAATGACTAAATCGCCCTCGGGGCCCCAACATGACTCACTCGCACACAAGGGTAAAACAGGAATACTGAAAACTGAAAATGCATGAATAACTAAAAATATAAGCTCTGAATCGTGGCCATCGATCGGCGATGCTTCTGGCGATACACGTGTTTGAACCTCTGATTGATGACCTCATCATTCTCCCCGGGTGGGAGAGAACTCGACCCCGTCGAGTGGGAATCTCTGGAGCTCTCGTACATCTCTAAAAGATCCGGATCCAACCGCTGCAACTCCTCTCGATCGATCCATGTATCCTCTGTCACCGGCTTCCCTTTCCAATGAACCAAGTACCTATGGTGCCCACCTTCCTTCATGGAAATGATTTCATCGTCAAGTATAGCATCGATCTTCTCCGCATTGGGTAAATGGGGTAAATTGGGGAGTGGAGGTAGGCTAGGGATCTCACTGGGTGGGTTCTCACAAGGCTCAATTTGAAGAGGATTTTCAGGGTTCAGTTCAAGTCCCTCAAAGGTTACTAAATCTTCTATATTAAAGGTTGGATTAATGTTAACCTTTGGGAAGGTCCAGCACATAAGCGTTGCTATTTATCTTTGACATTATCCTAAAAGGTCCGGCGCTTCTAGCATGTAACTTCTTCACGGAGGGATCCGTACCATCACAAAGTTTCTAACCTCGAATTCTTTAAATCTTTTCTTGTGATCTGAAATAAGCTTATAATTGGAGTTACATTGTTCAATTCTTCTTTTAATTTCTTTACAAAACTCCTGGAGATGAGATGCAAATGCATATACAAAAGAACCGGTATGCATGACAAATGACAAGAATCAAGGCTCACACAAAAGTTTTAAACAGAAATAACTTGGAAGACAAATACTACAAACACACACACACACACTCTTATTAACTCCTACGAACACAGCTAGAAGAAAGGTGGTCGGGTCACGAAAAGATGGGTCTGAAGTGTTCGGTCTAAGGGAACCGGTGTAGGGGGAGGAAGGAAGACACTCTTGGCTACCAGGGCACTTCTATGGATAGTTTCAGTTAGGGTCGACAGCAGTCTCCTAGTGGTAGTAGTATAACCGAATAAATTCATCCAACTAGGGTAGGAGTAGTCCTTATCCTGGTAGGACGAGGCTATAACGGGCAAAATGTATGAATCAGGAATGACACGCTCAGCCAAATATAAATCCAAATGAGCAGCTCCAAAGTTAGACTCTAATGAAATAAGAGGGGGCTCGTTGTTCAAATCAGGCTTAAAAACTTTTAGAATCAAAGTACAGTCTTCCGAAAGAGACTCAGGTTTGGTTGCAACCCTAAGATCCATGGGTTCCGTTTCACTTAACTTCGGTGATGAATTTGATTGACTTACTTCCAACTCAAGATTATCTAAGTCACCATCAGAATTATCCATAATTAAATCAAAATTATCAAAATTATTCGGAGTCAACTCAGTAGGCGTCACAACTAAATTAGGGTCTTCCAGATTCAAATTCAAAGTGTTTGACGTCCAATTAGCTCCTTTCGATGTCTCATTACTATCATCCAGGCATATTTTGTCCAAAGGCTTATCCTCGAAGAGACTAGGGTCGGGGTGGGTTAAGGTGTCGACGTTTACAGGTTCTAACTTTCCTAGCTCATGGTTTAAGTCATTCTGGGAGTCTGATTCAATCACTCCAGTTCCATCCTCAAAGAATTCTTCGTCACTAGTGATATCACTAGCATCTATGAAATGGATGCACTCAGTCTTAGGTTCAGGGAACCTCATCGTCTTAATGTCTTCCTTTATTATAATCATACTTGCAGGGTCAAGGACTAGGGAGGCTAAAGGTTGACTGGGATGGCTAGAAGTAGGTCTAAGCGGAGAGTCATAAGAGATTGGTCTAACAGAAGACCCAGTAGAGGGTCGGCCATCAAGGTTAGGTGAAGACCTATAGGGTGGGGCAGCAACCCGGATGTTACTAATGGGTGGGTGGTCTTGACCATAGTAAGGTCCATGGTTTGTTCTGCAAGGGTGGTACTCTAAATGCCGGTTACTAGGGGTGGGTGTATTGAGAGTGTAATATCCAGTGGTTTGATGGGCAGGGGGGAACCTAAACATAGAATCAGCAGGTTGTCCACAGGTAGAGGGTCTATATTTTAAGTTGAGTTCTCTCCTCATGTCTTTCCAATTAGTGTATTCACCGCGAGACTCCCTATGATCTTCCAATCTTACCCAAAATTGAAGAACTCGACCTTTAAGGTGAGACCTAGCGATGTTAATCTGATGGGACTCAGAGACATGACATGATTCAAAATATTCCTCTAGTCGTGTAATCCATTCCCTGAGGTAGTGAGGGTCCGAAGAGCCATCAAAGGTAGGCAGACGATATGGTGACTCTAAGTGAGGTCGAGGAGGCTTAGGATCAGGTCTCGGGTGATAAGCTGAGTGGGGCATGTAATTAGAGTGGTGGTAGTCAACGGGTTGCTCCGTCATAATCCTAGTCATATTTCTCACTAGGTTAACGATGTCATCTAAACTCTTTTGGATTCTTATCGGGTCCATGGTGGTTTGCTAGGGAACACTAAGGAGGTCTTCTAATATCACGGATAGCAACTAATCACAGAGATTTGCTCCCTAAAAGGGCACCACCAGCAGAAGGGAAGTTCAAGACAGCAAACTAATATGAAGGTCGAAGTTCCCTAAGCAGTTCTGGCGGAATTTGGAGTGGGGACAGCAGGGTATCTCCACTTAAAATCCCTCCAAAAGGCTACTACTAGGTGCAGGAAAATCGGGGCAGCAAGTTTAACCAAAGCTGAAGTTTTCTAAGCGCTTAAGCAAGGTCTTAAGGTGAGGACAGCACTTAAACGGCACCTTCAAGCTCTCCTAAATGATGCCTGCAGTTGCTGGAATCGAGAGGGCAGCAGCTACAATCACAGCAAAACCTGTTGGAAATGAAATTCCAGCAGCTGTAAAGTCACGGGCAGCTAGCTCTAGAGATAAGGAAACTAGCTAAGAGCTTCGGCAGGACTTCCGGGTGTGGACAGCACCAAAACAGCGACTCTAGACTCATTTTCGGAAGCTTACAGGTTGCAGGAAACGGTGGACAGCAGCTAGACACAACCCAAAACTCAATCTAAAGGTTAAATCAAGTGCAGAAAAATAAAGGACAGCAAGTGCGTAAGTGGCCTAGACTATTAAGGAAGTGAACATAATGATGGCAATACAAACTTATGAAATATGCTCATGTGACATGCAGAAATCGCTGCAGAATTTTCTGGACAGCAAAATGCAAGCAGAAAATAAAACTACCTAGGCGATGTTATGCATGTAAACGACTGACACAAGCTAACGTAGACTCCTAGGATGCATCTAGCATGAGCAAAGCATGCTAGCCATGCTCTGATACCAAGATGATGTGATACCACATGCAAGGAGCTTCTTAAGAAAATTAAAAGTGAATGACAACGTAATTTCAATTAACATCTTATTGAGATAGCAAGAAAATCATTCAAGAAATCATGTTATTAACTAGCTTAGGCGAAGAAGTATGCGTAGATTGACCAAAACTCATGGATAAACAACGATAGTAGCAACACCAAAAGCTATTAAACAACAATCCGTAATTTAATAACGAGAAGTTCACCTTGGGGATTAACCACTCAACTAAACTAGGCTTAGCGGGAGAAGATTTTCAGCACACCAAACGATGCCACGAGGAAGGTTGCAATGCCAAGGGTCTTGAGCCACGGAGAGGTTGCCGGTGGTGGAGGACACACGGGCGGCGTGCTTTCAATAGTCCACCCGTAATCTTCGAACCGCTCGTCTATGATGTCGATGAGTGTGGGTAGGATGCGGTTCAAGTAGTTCTCCACCGTTTCGTCGAATCCAAACCCGACGTCAAAGAAGGGAGAGCGGATGGGGTGAATATATCCCTCGTCGTCGAGCACCAATCCAATGTCAACTTCCGGATCCGCCATGCATGGTTGGCGTGTAGAAATTTCAAGTAGAAGAGGGTTAGGGGAATGTAGTGGAGACTCCTTGTCTTGAGAAGAGGAGGGAAGCGAGGGAGGAGCAAATCCGGCAGGATTTCTCAGGAGGGGTGGGCGGCGGGTCCAAGAGGAGGAGCTTAGGGTTTGAAATTGCAATCCTAGTTAATTCCCTAATTAAATCCGAAATAAATTTCAAAATTAATGGTGTTTGGAGGGAATTAATTCAGGATTTGAATTCAAATTAGGTGCCATCAATGACATAAATGGGGGCACTAATTGTGGATTCACCTAGGTTAGGCCGGCGGCATGCTCAAGGAAGAATTGGGGAAATCACATAGTGAGGTTTCCAAATTTAGGTGATGACATGGCAATTGATCTCATAACTCCAATCTAATTCAAATTGAAATTAAATCACCTCATGAAAACCTTCCTAAATTGGATTTCCAAATTAGGAAAGCGGTCAATAGAGAGAGGGAGGGATTTGAAAATTTAAAACTGAAATTAGATTTCAGTTTTAAATAAATTAGGAGGGAGAATTAAGTGGAGTTAATTCCTAATTCAAGAGGATTCAATGCCTTAATGGAGCCTTAATGGGGCTCCACCCAAGCATGAGGCCGGCGGCTTCTAGAAGGAGGGATTTGGTGTGGGTGCTAGTGGGTGGCTTCCAAAATTGCTTGCATGAGATTTGAAAAGAACTAAAACAAAATCCATTTGAAATTTGGAATTTGTCATGAAACGAATTCAAAACTTTCCTAATTTGGAATTTCTAAAATAGGAAAGATTTTGAAATTCAAATTTTGGATTTTCAAAATCTGAATTTGAGGGGACGGGGATTGAGCCGATGTTTGAAATGTCACCGTCAGATGGTGGTGGTGGAGGGAGGCCGGCGGCTATGGGAAGTTGGAGGCCGGCGGATTGGGGAAGAGGAGGGGAATCGGATGCGGGATATAGACCACGAGCTACGGACTCTTCCAATGACTGGTGGGTGTTGCGTTTCGTCCTCACCTTGGGCTTTCACTCTCCTCTCTAACTCTCCACAATGAGAAAAGAAGAAGACAAGGGAAATCAAAACAAATTTTCATAATCTTCATTACCCTCATACAATGATACATGACTCCTATATATAGGTCATGAGATACAAGAAAATAAAAGCATAAATAATGACTAAATCGCCCTCGGGGCCCCAACATGACTCACTCGCACACAAGGGTAAAACAGGAATACTGAAAACTGAAAATGCATGAATAACTAAAAATATAAGCTCTGAATCGTGGCCATCGATCGGCGATGTTTTTGGCGATACACGTGTTTGAACCTCTGATTGATGACCTCATCATTGTCTTTCTTCAACTGCTCCGTCAATGGCCAGGCGATGGAACTGTATCCCTTCACAAACCTCCTATAGTATCCCGTTAGTCCCAAGAAACCTCTCAACCCCCTGATGTTTTTGGGTATGGGCCATTTCTGCATTGTTTCAATTTTGGACTGGTCAGCTGCAACTCCCTCTTGAGATACTATATGTCCCAAATATTCCACTCTTGATTGGGCAAAACTGCACTTCTTTAAATTCGCTCTCAGCTGATGTGCCTGTAGGATCCCCAAAACCTCCTTTAGATGCTCTAAATGTTCCTCCTCGGTCTGGCTGTACACCAAAATATCATCAAAGAAGACCAGCACAAACTTCCTCAAGTGTTGCCTGAACACCCTGTTCATCAAGGACTGAAAGGTAGCGGGGGCATTAGTGAGCCCAAATGGCATCACTAAGAACTCATAGTGCCCCTCGTGTGTTCTGAACGCAGTCTTCTGAATGTCCCATTCCTTCATTCTGATTTGATGGTAGCCAGACTTAAGGTCCATTTTTGAAAACACCACCGCTCCTTGCAGCTCATCTAATAACTCATCAATCACTGGAATGGGGAATTTGTCCGGTACTGTCTCCTTGTTTAGGGCTCTGTAGTCCACGCAAAACCTCCAGCTCCCATCCTTCTTCTTGACCAGTAAGACTGGACTGGAGAAAGGACTCACACTGGGTCTGACGATTCCTGCCTCCAACATCTCCTTGATCAACTTCTCAATTTCATCTTTCTGAATCTGGGGGTAGCGATATGGTCTAACACTGATTGGTGACACTCCCTCTTTCAGAAGAATGGCGTGCTCCTGCTCTCTAAGGGGTGGCAATCCCTGGGGTGGCTGGAACACCTCCCTGTACTGTTGTATGAGCGGTTGCACCACCTGTGGAATGTCTCCTTCTTCCCCCACACTGACCCTCTCCAAACGTTGAAGCTCCACCAAAAATCCTCCTCCCACCTCCTGTATGGATCTGATCATGGATTTGAGAGATACGACTGCTCTTGTCAGCCCTGCATCCCCCTGGATCACCTTCCTCTGCCCTTCTATCATTAGCTCCATCCTCAGAGCACCCCAGTTGACCTTGGTCTCCCCCAGAGTCTGTAGCCATTTCATCCCCAGGATGACATCTGTACTTCTCAATTCTAAGGGGAGGAAATCCTCCCTGACCTGTAGCCCTTGGATGGTCAGGACCACCTTCTGCAAATTCCTCTCCCCATCTCCACCTTCCCCGTGCCCATCATCACCCCATAGCCTCCTGTGTCGACTAGCTCCATCCCTAACTGATCCACAATCTGAGCAGAATGAAATTGTGGGTTGCACCACTATCGATCAACACCAACACTTCGCGGTCAGCTATCTCTCCTCTTACTTTCATAGTGTGACTCGGAGTGAATCCCACTACTGAGTTCAGAGAGACTTCTGCCACATCCAAGTGTAGCTTCTCCTCTCCTTCTGACCCGCTCCCACCTCCCTCTTCGTCTTCCTCTTCTTCACACACGAGGAGAACCTGAAGAGTTCTATCCTTGCACCGGTGTCCGGGCATGTACTTCTCATCACATCGAAAACATAACCCCTTTGACCTCTTCTCCTGCATCTCCTTCTCGGTCAGTCGTTTGAACTGTCCCCCGTTTCCTCCTCCTCCCGTTCTATCCTTTGGTGCCTCCTTCAGACTCCCTGAGGATCCCACCTTTGAAGGCAAGATAGTAGTCGTCATCCTGTGCGACCCTCCCGAATAGTTTCCCCGAGCTCCTCTTTCAGATTTCTTCTGATCCTCCACCAACTGGGCTAACTCCATAGCCCTCCCTAGGTTCCTCGGCTCCAAGACTCTAACAGCGGTTCGTATCTCAGGCTTAAGCCCTTTCATGAAGTTTCCCTCCAGGGCCGACTCTGAGATGTGATCCAATCGGCTAGCCAAGTACTCAAATCTGTCCCGATAATCCGCCACCGTCCCCTCCTGAGTCAGGGCAAAGAACTGCTCGTAGAAATCTCCTCCCCCATCGGCTCGGAAACGTTCTAATAGGCAGTCCTTGAACTCCCTCCAACTCCAGATGGGCTCCCTCCTGTCACGCCACTGGTACCATGCCAAAGCCTTTCCTTCCAGACACAATCCTGCCGCTGTTAGCTTCTCATCCTCCGTCAACCTGTTGACAGCAAAGTAACGCTCCACCTTGTAGATCCAGCCATGGCCGTCTTCCTCCTCGAACACAGGCATCTTCAATTTCCTCACCTTGGGATCTCCCTGGTATCCTCCATAACCTCCCATTCCTCGCAAAGGAAATGCTCCCCAAGCGTCCCGGTCCTCCCTCCGATGCTGGTATCCGAGTTCGCCGTCATAATCCCCCCTTCCTCTTTCAAAATCAGCACCTCGACGCTGAAATTCAGCACCTCGACGCTGATACTCTTCTCTCCTTTCTCCAAAATCTGCACTACCTTCATATTCCCCTCGCCTGCCTCCAAACTCAACACCTCGACGTTGAAAATCAGCACATCGACGCTGAAAATCAGCACCTCGACGCTGAAAATCAGCACCTCGGCGGTCATTTCCCATGCTCATCTCCTCTCTAGAGAGTGGCTCTAGGGGTGGCATGTCGTCGTCCCCTTCAAGAATCTCCACCTCAGGATTCCTCCTCCCCCGGATTGGGTTTGGATTTCCTCCTACGCCATGGCCGTTAGTAGTCTCTCTCACTTTCGATGTCTCCGGATTGGTCTTCATTTCCAATAGTTTCTTCATCATTTCTTCCATAGCCGCAATTCTCCCCTCCAACCTGTCATTGTTGGTAGAGATTTCCATGAACTTTTCCTCCAGATCTGTCTTCAGTTGTCCGAACTCGCCTTCTAATACTTCCACCTTCTTTCCGGCCATTTTTCTTCTAACGGATCCCAAAAAATTTCTTCTTCCGGAAAAGAAACTTGCTGAAATTTCGGAATTTCAGCCGCCGGTGGTCCCAAATCGACGCTCTGATACCAATTTGATAGGAAGTACTTATGTCACAAGTAATCCTATCCCAAATCAGTAAACAACCAATAATAAAACTGCTGTCCACAGCGAGAAAACAGCAAGAAAACGAGAGAAATTGAGAGAAAACACAAGTAAAGACTTGTATTCCACTAGGTGCAAAGCAAGATAATCAAGATACAATTGTTCTTCGATCCGAGAGGAAGAACGTACTCTCCACAATCTCCGGCGATGCCAAGAGCCCAAAACGAAACCTAGATCTCAAATGAAAATTCAAAATTCAAGATGATCAGCCCCTCCCCCCAAAACTCCTAATTATACAAATTAATCATAAAGGACAATAATGGACTTCCTAAAACAACCTCTCATTCAAAAATTTTCCCTCCCCCCGTGCGTTTTAGCCGCTGTTTGGGCCCAGCGGATCCCGCTCCTGCGCGCGTTCCGCCTGGTTCCGCCCGACTTTGGGCCGTCGGGTGTAGAACCGGTCCGGTCCAGCTGGGACCGGTCCAGGCGTAACAGTTTTTCTTCCACTGCAATTTTTTTGTTGTTGTCATGAACAGAAAATGAAATACTGGATTGATTTTTTTTGCCCACTTTTGTTTATGTTGCAATGCAGCCCAATATGGGTTCTCCCTATGCTATCCATCAGCAGCAGCTGGCATTCCTTTCCCAGCAACAGACTCTTCTCATGGCTGCAACTAAATCTGGTGTTACATCTCCAATGATTCCAGTGAATGCCATTCAACCTGGCATAAATCTTTCCAATGCACATAGTGGAGGTCTTCCAAGTCAAAGCTGGCCAACTCTTGGTTCCGTTGCTACAGGAATGGTACCAATGGTTGGACAAAATGGCCTCAACAACTTCGGCCAGGTATTTGCTTGAAAATCTACAATTGGTTCGAACTTTTCATATCTATGCCGTAATCTCTTTCTTTTATCTGACAGACTGGGAACATTAGACCTATATATCCTGGAAGTTATGGATCTTTTTCTACACCCAGGCATGCTACTAAACTTGATTGCAGACCTGTATTGCATTGCTGCCAATAATCAGAAAATTGTCACTTTGATTACCTCAGTTTGCGTAGATTTTTCTTCTTTTTGAGCTCGTAATAGACTTGTATTGTATTGTGTCGGTGTGCATGTATGCTAATGAACACTTGACACTATGCAGCATGTACTCCATGAACTACTCAAGTACACCAATCAATGGAGTGGCCATTGGCGGAGCAGCGAGGCTATCTTCACCTGCTGCACCTTCTGCAACTGGCACTCAAACAGGAAAAGAGTATGACTTCTCATCATTAATGTCAGGGATGTTCTCAAAACAATGAAGCCTCATGTCCAAGAACACTGGCTGGTGTAACTGTTCGAGGGAAAATTTTTATTTGTGGTAGAATGAAGATAGTTAGCCGGTTGTTATGGAGACCATTTGATGTTTATTTGCTGGATTCATTTGATAGAATGAACGTCCAGAATGAATAAAGTACTGCCATTTGTTGGCACCGTTTCTTATAGCGGTGCTTGTCATGTAGGGGGTTGGGTAATCACACCATTCAGATGTTAGTGAAAGTGAAGTCCTGGATAGAGTGCGGAAAGTTAAATGAATAAAATGTCATTCGCTTAAATTTATTGCTTTGTTGAGTTAGGATAGTCATGACGTGCTTTCAACTTCAACTGAAATGAATGTTTAATACTAGCTTGGCAACAGGTTGGATTTAGGTTATATTTTAGGTCAGATTGGCCGGGGTGAGAGTTTTAAGACCTATTGCAATATGATTTCTGGGACAACTAGGAACGTTTCAGTTTTATTAGTGTTGGAAAAGCTACATAGGAAGAGGAAAGTTTCATTGGAAGAGTTAGTGTTTTGCACCGTAAAGAAAATGTTCTTACAATAACGAGGGCAAGGAAGATTATATATAAATACTGATTTCAAACTTTGACTTGACCCAGCATGTAATTATCAAATTTGATCATTAGAGTGTTGATCATTCGTGGTGATTTAGATTTTATTGTCTGCAATTTTTCTTTCAGCTTCTTTTGATCTAATATTTCACTGTTCAAGTTTATGGATTTCATTCATAATTTTAGATCACGGTCATAGAATCAGCGACTTGTACCATCCACATGATATTATGACTTACTGGTTAACTTCGACTTGTGATCTTCAATTTTGTCTATGTTTTCCTTAGTTATATGGTTCATATTTATTGTGATAAACAATACAAAGTGCTATTTAGTTGGTTAGGAATCGTCTGTTTCATGCTTAGAAAAAATGCAGCGAAGAAACCCTAAACTTTGTAGAAAATGGATTGTTGATGAAAAAGTGGACTTGCATCTGATTTCTTGGAGAACAAACTTACAGAGATTTTTTCAAAGGCTGTAATGTTCTGAGAAGCAAGGCTAATGCTATCTCAATGGATTCAGCATTACAGGGTAGTGCTTAGATTTAATTGTCATGTGTTCCTAAATTAGTTATTTTAATTTCGTTATTTAAAATAATAGTTCGCCATTCTTTTCGGATTTGATATTACCTTGATTTTTTTAATTTTTTATTTAGTTAGAGATGTTTTTTTTTTTCGTAGGGGCTGCGCGCTAGGGGTTGTAAGTTAGAGGGGGGAAATGATTTTTTTTTTTTAAAATATGTCATTAAATATGATGCAATAATATCTTATTTAATCCCATAGATCCATTATGGGAGATCTGCTTCTTCAATCTTGTTTCATTATGATAGGCGTCATGATCTTGAGAGCTCGTATGTATGATAGTATTTGTTAGAGTTCTGTGAATCATAGGAAGAACCAAAGTTGGTTTGACATATTTGTGATCATGTCTACTTATAATTTAAAAATTAAACTTATCAACAAATTTTCTCTCTAAAAAAACTGCACTCCATGAAGTTTTTCCTTCTTGTATCCGAGTAATTTCTAGCATGAATCTTTCTATTATACCATCTTGTTTAGTAAATTTGCGGGCACAAAAAGGTCATATTAATGGTTTTCATCTGATTTCTCTTCTAATGCAAGGCATAGTTATTTATGAAATGTATATTTTTGAATATTTAATTGTAGATTATCTCTGCTAATGCAGGCTAAATCGACATTGTTTTCTCTTTTAATGCAGATTAAATTGACATTATCAAAAAATAAAATATGAAAGAGTAAATCATGTTGCCTTCATTTTCGTGAGTATCAGAAGGAAGTATCCCTGGATATAGAAGTGGTGCTTTATATATATATATATATATATATATATATATATATATATATATATATATATATATATATATATATATATATATATATATATATATATATATATATATATATATATATATATATATCATTCATATCATTCGACACTTTCCAATGGTATAAAGTTACAAAATTGGCTTTCCAAGTGTTAATTAAAAGAATATTCGTAAGGCCCATATCCAATGTACGGGGGGAGTGATTCTCACTAAGAACATTAAGATTTTGTTTAAAACTTATGTAGTAGTTGTCATTTACAGAAGCCAATCAAAATGACTGAATTTGGATGCGAGGTGCTTTACTGATTACTGGAGCAATGTTTTCAAAATCCCCTTTTTACATTTCTATGATTTTAACTGAATAAGATGACACCTCAAGCTTTCCTCTCGAAACTGCAAATGGGAGGATAGCAGTAGCATTAGATATGGTAATAAAGAAGAAGGATAGAAATAAGATTTTAGTGAATGATATAAAAGAAGGTATGATTAGTTACACCTGCAATTCAGAGAAAAATTCCAGCAATTCAAAGCACTCTTCAATGAGGGGCTTCTCTTTTGAGATTAATTGGGCAAGTTGTGCTACTAAAGGAACTGTTCTGTTAGTCTGCCCAATAATTTAAGGTACACTGATTCAACTAGCATTTTGAGAATGGCATGGAATTGCAAAGATATTATAATTAAATGGCCATATAATAAATGAACAGACTCGTACCATGGAAACGCATGCTGCTATGTTGCCATTGATTGCTGCCATTAAGTTTGTAGCTTTACGCAACAAGATGGAGAGTATCTGGGGATCGGCCTGGCCAGCAACTCGAAAACATTTTAATAAGACTAGAAAATAATTACTGCTGATCAATCAATTCGGTAGTTACATATCCTCTTTAATTAATTAGGGTTTAGGTTGATATAATATTAAGGATAGGCATATATAGCTAGGTACCTTGGCACGGTTAGTCAGAGGAAGCCTGCACACAACGGCGTGCAAACAGTCTTTGGTTGATGATATTGCTGCCATGTGATGTTTGTCCATATAATTTACCCATCTCTCCATTGCTTTAATCTGGTCGACGACGACATCTCGGATCGCATATTTAATTAAGATATGTATGTAATAATGCCTAATTTAATTAAGTTGAGATACAACTATACAAGGCAAAGGCCGAGCATTCCTTTCCTTACTAACCTGAGGAGAAATGAGAGTGTTAAGCCTAATGCTAAGTTTGTGATTGGCCAGCTGCAACCGCTTGTGTGTGACGGCAACCCGTAATTCCATCAACCCAAGCCCTGCGCTCACCAATGCTTTCTGTGCTTTCGTAAGTACGTACGTACGGTAGTACGTGTCAAAATCAAGAATAGTTTTAATTATAAATTGGATTGTCTATCTTAAGCCTGGGTTGTTGTTTAATGGATCAAATGCATGCATGGACCACCATTCTTACCTGGGCCATGGCCCACTTGTTCGAGTTTATCGCGACCGTTCTCCCGTTGACGAACCTCCACTGCATCAAATGGTTGTGCGCCATTCTCAACTCATGCTGCAATTCCACTGCCGCCTGCGCTCCTCTCGCCGGTGAACCAACAACCTCCGCCATCCCTCTTCTCCCCGACAACCCATTATTCGCCGTCTCCTTTGCCACCGATATTGATGATTTCGTCGTCGTCGTTGTCGATGCCACCGTTACGCCGGAGCCGGAGAATGATTTTCTCCTGAACAGGCCCCCCAATCCCATACTAATTATTTTCCCCATCCCACCACTGATCATTTCCTTAGCAGGAGACGTCGGCTGACGCAGCACGGGTGGCGATCTTGAATTACGTGGCACCGGCGGCGATCGTGAATTCCGCATAACCGGTGATTTGGACCTCCGAACAGGGGAACCCGATCTCCTGACGACCTTGCCGGCGATCTTGATTGGAGCCGTCGATCGTGAATTCGTGCCAGCGTCTCTGTGATCGGATTCAGTGCTGGGGAAGTCGAGGCCAAATTCTGATCTTCTTTCGGCGAGGGCGTTCTCATCGCTGAAGGGAAGGCGGGCGGCGGATGGAATATTGGGCCCGGAGAAGGAGGAGGAGGAGGAGGAGGAGGAGGACGGTGAAGGAGGCGTTCCGAGCTGCTTTTTCTTCTTCTTCGATGCTGCTGATGATAATGATGGTCGATAACGCCTCCCTCTGCCGTTGCTGATGTTAATCTCGAAAGCAGAAGAGTTTGATCTGGCGCGTTGGCGGGAGGAGAACGTGCTTGCGGCGTGTGTTTCGAAGCCGACGATCCGCAATTCTTCCTCTTCTTCTTCTTCTTCGTTCTTGCGGTCGTTGATTAGGTGGTCTTGAAGCGTGGCTGCGATGACGTTGGTGTTCGGGGCGCTGGGTTGGTTTTTGGCGGAAGGCCAGAGACCGCCGCGGAGCTGGAGGTCTTCGGCGGAGCGCTGCTTACGGAGTACTTTTCGTGGTGTTTCGGGAAAGTGTTTACGGCGACGAGGGGAGCGGGAATGAAGTGTTGATGTGGTATTTGTAGGGGACTCGCCGCCGGAGGATGGGGAGGAGGGACAGATGGAGGTGGCTGCTGCTCCGGCCGACCGGAAGCCGTGGGACACGACTCGGGAGATGGATCTTCGCTTGTCCATATTGTTTTTCACAGAGAAAGCGAAATTAAGGAGGGGAGAGACTTATTGTTGTTATTATGATTAGAAATGGTTTAGGGGCAGTGGTAGAATGGCGGTAAACTTGGGGCAAGAAAGCCGGCAGTATATTTGATTCATCCGATCTAAATATAGAATAATCCCGCATCTTAGATGATTTAGGGTTTAGGAGTGGAACTACACATTGATAGAATTATTAAGCCCAATTAATTACAGTCATAAATCATATAAAGTCCTTCAATTTTTATTGAACTTTTGTCATTGCCAACACAACTCATTAAAATGTAACTAAGGATATTATTTGGTTAATCAAAATGAGATTAATAAATCGAATAATTAATTCTATATGCCAAATGCCTTAACAAAGAAAATTTCCTTTGGATGGATGCAGAAGACAGTTTGACTGACTTGAACTGGAGATTGCATCGGCAGCCACGTGTCAAGAAAGGACGTTATTTTTGTTGTTGTCTGCCAATTGTGAGTGAGTAAATACTCGTTTAACCATAATAAAATAATCCGGCCGGCAAGGATATTGAAAAAAAATAATTATTGTCACTTTTATTGGATTTAATTTAAAATAAAAAAGTAATTAAAATTTATATTAGGTTGATCTCAGAAGGAAATCAAATAAATTTAAGACTACTCTCTCATAATAAAATTGATGAAACTACCTGCAGCTTTTTTTTTTTTTTTTCTTGAGAAATTAAGGGCCGAAACACAAACTTCACGCGCACAGACTATCATTTTTGAAGCTCACCGACGACACTGCTTAGAAACTAGGCAGCACCGCCGGCAGACAAGGCGGAGGGGAAACCAGGCAGCTAAAAGGGGAGAGAGAGAGGGGGCAGCTAGGACATCCTTCGATTGTTCCCTCTTTCCTTGGAACTTATGAGCCCTTGAAGAACATCTACATTGAATCTCATTGTATAACTTAAAGTTGGCAGATTTTGTTCCATACACACCTAATTAATAAAATCTCCAAAATTAGACTACCATGATCCCCATCAGATGGTTATATTGCTAGCTTAATAACATGCTTAACTTAATTATATGTGGAAAGACTAAAGCTTATAACTAATTACATTACATCATTTACTACTGCCTGATATCGGGTTACAGTCCATAAAGTTCGGAAAAATAAAGTAAGATTCAAGAAGAAATTTAAACAAGCAAGAGAATCTCCATAACCTGATAGTTCCATTTATCAAGTCGACGATTACAAAGGCTTTGGATAACTGCTTTATTGCCATCTTATGCCATAAAACCTGAAGCAGTAGGCCTGAAATGAGCCGATGCCTGAAGATGAAAGATTTAGCAAAAGTTGTCATCTTTCTTCTGCCCGAATCCTCACTCTTTCCCCATTGAAGTGCAGGTATTTCCACTTATTCTGATACTTCATAAGCACCAGCTTCTGTTTCTCAAATTCTCTCAACTTCCCCAAAGCTACAGCAACTCTTTTCACCGTATCAGCATCAGGTCTTACACCCAGCTCCTCCATGTCTGCAAATACCTCCACAACTTTCTCAGAAACATGATGGTGATCATAAAGAGAAATCATTCTAGAAAACAGCCGCTTCGATACTGATCTCGTGTGCCTCTGCAAAATCATCCTCCACAATTCCTCTGCCTCCTTCAACCTTCCATCCCTTTCAAAAGCTAGAAGCAAACTATCGTATGTTCCCATAGTGAGAACTTGGCCTTTGCTTAGCAACCACTTGCTCACCTGAATGATTCTTAACCATTGGTTTCTCCTTCGAAGAATTTCCAGAGCCTTCGCCGCTGCAACAACCGGAAATTCTGTCTCCCAAGCAGTCCATTTGTCCAATGCTCCATGAATGACTTCCTTTTCATTTGGAAGCTTTGAAACGATGCGAACGAGATGAAGAGCTTTCTGACCGGATCCTGCTGTATCCCTCTTCATCCATAAATGGTGCTCCTTTTTCCCTGATTTCGAATAGGACATTGGCGCATTGTTCATGCATCTAACAGCTTCGATTCTCGCAACCACGGACGCTGGAGTCCGGAAGAATGATGAATTTGGCAAATAAATGCCTTTGAAGCTCGATTTGGGGAGGAAGCTGGCGTGAAGGCATAACCCTAACCCTAATTCCGTCATTTCCCCTTTTATGCCAAAGTCTCAGAGCCTTACCAGATCACAACTCGCCAATGCACATGAGGAGAAAAAGCAAAGGGTGGCGCCGCGAATATATGAAACGGCGGAAAGAAAAATAATGAGGGGTCGGCGGCGGACGGCGTAGACAGAGAATTTTGCTAAAAGTAAAGCGGGGCAGGATGATCCGCTGTGGATAACCAGAAATCTAAGTAGCACTTTAAATAAGTATATTTACATATCTCACCCTCTTAAATAAATATTTATTTAATGCCCTAAACTTAGCGCCCCTTGATTCCATTCTCAGCTCTATCAAAAATCGCTGGTGAACCCCTCACTTGCGTCGAATGCTTGGCTTAGAGTATTAGAAAAAGATAATAATCTGCCATCAAAAGAAGGCATCAGACCCATAGAGCAGGGGATTTCGGTTGCCAAAAACACTTACGACTGAACTAATATATTTAGAAAAACATAGCAGAAGCATACGAGAGGCCCTAAAAAAAAAAAGGACAGTTAGGGACGTATGATCATAACCCTCTCGAAAAATCCAATCCATAAATAAGGACGCAGCCACCGAGCTGAAAAAGAAGCACAAGCAGCCGAATGATTATGGATGATGAGAAGATCAGTTGAGGCGCGTGAAGTTGGGGCATTTCTTTGAGATATATGCGATGCGACTTCGTCCAGATAAGAGAAGAGGCGTAATTTCTAGGGATGAGGCATGTCACTTCTGGCGGAGGAGAGATATTTCACCACAGATTGAGCAGTTCACGTGCATCTTACCGGAGAAAATGCTAGAGGTATGGTAAAATATGCAAATAACCTTGTTTAATGTGCTTTACATATAAATTGTCTTTCTTTCTTTTATTATTTTTTTATAGTTTAGGCACTGTTCCTTTCGAAATTAGATAAATTATGTTTTAGGTGTAGAAGACTTGGGGTTCTTGGAACAGTTTTTATTTTATTTTATTTATTTATAATTTTTTAAAGTAAATTTTAATATAAAATTTTCTTTTTAAGTACTAAAAAGTTAATTTATAAAATAGTATGAAAATTGTCCAAACGTATATGAGAAAATCCTGAAATTTATCACCATTTGCAAACCTTGATCAAAATTTTTTTTGAATGAGAAAAATTGATGTTTGGTTAAATTTAAAAAAATATCAAATGAATTTTTAATATGCATGATCTCAATTTTGATCAATTTATTTTAACTTTATTCAAATTGTATTCAAATCAATTTTGATCTCAATAGCTTAAAAAAAGTTAGAATATAGGTATTTTTGATCTAAACAAATCTTTCGAATATATTTTGCCAAAAAGAAAAAAAATTTTAATATACATATTTTTCATCTTTGGACATTGGTGGACTTAATTTTTCTTTAAAATTTACTTGACTTTTTTTATGTTCTAATTACTTGGTTACTAAAATATATAATTGATACTAATTTCAATTAAGGGGTGTATTAATTACATGAAAATTAATGTTAAACCTATTTAATAGCTAAAATTTATCATAAGAAACTTTTAAGTATTAATTAGCTACTAATGCAAGAAATAAGTAAATAAGGTTTATTACTAAAAAGTATAATTAAGCATTCATTGGACTGATCAATTAAGGGTTGGGATCTTCGCACTGTGAATAGATCAATTGAAATGCGTGCTTCGTTCAAAGCTAATTAAGAAAGTAATAAAGTATGATGATAACAAATCAAATTAAATCTCAAAATCATTAAAACTTATTTGAAGTTGAGTCATCTTAACCCAATATTTTCATACTTCAAATATTTCATCATTTCTGTGAGTCCTATGATTTCATCATTCACATTTTTATAATCTGCTTCGAGCAAGTTTTTCATCCTTTGGTGTGACAGTTAAACCTTCCTTACGTAATTTGACACCAATTAACAACATAATACAAGGAAAGGCTAACTAAAGAGTCAGTGGCCAAGAAAGCATTGAATACTATATTGACTATGAACATTTAAATTATTATTAATAACAATTTCAATAAGAATTGCATCATTATTGTCACAATCTATTATTTTTGCATGACCAAAAGTTGGTCTTCAATTCCAAAATGGAATATTCTAGAAAAATTTACATTCAGCTTACATTCTATGAGCAAAAGAAAAAGCCAGTCCAAAATCACATCAAATAAATTGCAACTTTCACCCATTCCCTTAAGAAAATGACCTTGATATGAAATGAAAGTTGATTCATAAATAAATATAGTAAGCTAGTTATAAAAAAAAATAAATAAAGACACGTACAAATAGTACGATTTAGTCTCCAAAAGTACTACAGAATGTGTGCATATGCTAAAACCTCAAACCCTATGCCCTAACTGCTAAATTTACAATGCAATTCCCGTTTGTATTGGAAAAATCATGGCAGGAAGTTTTTATCTGCCTACAATTTCACCAATATACGCATAAAAATGGCCAACTTTGTCAGCTCACCTTTGCATTGAGACTTGGTACAGAACTTCTGCTGTCATCACCCAGACCCCACTGCTCCTTTCTCTTTGGCACAACAAAAAAAGGTGGTTTATTCTCTATCCAACAGAAACGTATAGGCTGATGAAAAGAACCAGCAGTTTGCAGTTTGACACTGAAGCTGTTATCTCGCCAGAAAAATTTGGGCTCCAGATTCCTTGCCCATTGGCGAAGCCCAGCTGCTTCACCTCCATAATTATTTCATAAAAATACAAGTGCTTGTTCGAGATAGGATTCTGGACAGATCCTAATCAAGATCATTTTGGAAAGCTCTACTCATGCTTCCAGGAACTGCAGCAGGCGATGGTTCTTCCTCCCGCTCTGGTTGGATGTTCAGATCAATCTGTGTCTTTATAGGAGATGGTGTAGCCCTCTTCCGCTCCGATTCATCATCAACTAATCCATTGGCATGTGTCATTGGAGGGGATATGGCAACACCTGAATTATGAATAACGGGAGCTGATGGGGATGGTGGTGTTCCTGGTGACACCTGTGTTGGATGAGTAGAGTTTTGTTGCTTTTTGGGGGTTGCAGTATTCTCAGCTTCCTTCTCAGACTGACGCTTCTCTCGGCGGAGCATTAGAGTCTGGAAGCGACGCTTAACAGTGAGGCAGACATTGCATGTGCATGTTTGCTTGTGCTTTGGTCCTTTGCCACTGGGAGGTTGGATGCAAACAATGCAGGTGCAACCAGGACGGTGACGTGGGTGCTTGGTAGTTGGCTGGGAAGATGCTGGGAGGGATTCACTTTCCCCTAGAATGGCAAGGTTTGCAAGAGTGTCAAGCCCATCAGATACTTCAAAATTCTCATTCTCAAACTTCAGCTTAGATTTCTTTGAGGAACCTGGGCATAGTAACAAAGCAATGTTAAGGATTTTAAAACCAATCTAACTTGAGGAACTCAAAGAAACTTAATGGATTAGGGCAAATAAAACCAAACTATCCAATCATCATGTGTGAGTGCCCTTTTATCAAGAAGAGCTGGCACTTATATATTTAGGGATGTAAACAGTAGACATTGAGCCAGGGCGTGGTTCAAGCTTGAATTCATTCATGGAAGCTAAGCTTAAATTGCTGCACGAATTCATGTAAGGAAAAACAAACTGATTCAAGAATGAAACAGTAGACTAGTAGAGTTTAAGCCTGTAGAATGACTCGATGAGGTGGTGGAAGAGGGTTTCTCACAACTTCAATAGAAAAAAAAGAGCTGAAGGGTGAGAAAGTTTGCCTGATAATGAGGAGAGTTCACTAGAGGAAAAGAGATTGATGAGGAGAGATCAACAAACAAATAGCATTACTGTTAACGAGAATGAATCATCAGACAAAAGCATGGCTGAATTTCCCTTCATCATTTTCAGAGAGCTTCATGTATGGTGAAGGAGAAGGGTGATTGGTAGGCTAGTCATGGTAAAATTGATTGCCATCTCCAGAACTTGCCAAAGAGATTGAGAGAAAATCAAAGTTAGAATGAAGGAATTTGGTAAAATTGATTGTCATCTCCAACACTTCATCTGATGTATATTTACTCTAATACACTGCCGTTGTCAGGTCTCAAGTCCTGGATGAGAAAGTGGAGGGTTGCGTTAGGTAGTCGACATCCAGCGTAAAACTTGTCGAACAATAATGACATGAATCCTTTAAGAAATTGTGTTAATGCTAGGGCGTGTATGGCCTGAATATAGTAACAAGTGTGCAAGGGCCGCTGCACCGGCGCCCGGGTGCAGTGTTAAATAGGCAAGGGTTCCCACATTAAGGACGGATGTGGGCAAAGAAGCTAGTCCATGAAACTAAAATTATGATAGGAACTTAGAATATAGGTTCCCTTATAGGAAAATTAATGGAATAATAGATATTATGATTCATAGGAAGTTAAATATTTTGTGCATTCAGGAAACTAAATGGGTTGGAGAGAAGGCTAAGGAAATTGATAGTTTAGGATTTAAACTTTGATATTCGGGTAGGAGTCGTACTAGAAATGATGTAGGTGTTATTATAGATAAGAGTTTAAAGTATAATGTTATAAAAATTAACAGGATTGGAGATATAATTATAGCTTTAAAGATTGTTGTTGATGATAAGATTGTTAATATTATAAGTGCTTATACTCCTCGAGTAGGTTTGGATATGAGTTCTAAATTAAATTTTTGGAATGACTTAGAAGAATTAATACAAAAGATACCTCTTGAAGAAATAGTTTTTATTGGAGGAGATTTAAATGAACATCTTGGTAGAGAGGAAGATGATTTTAAAAGCATTTATGGTGGCCATGAATTTGGAACGACAAATGAAGGTGACAAAACCATATTAGATTTTTGTTTAACTTATGATTTTTCAATTGCTAATACCTTATTTAAGAAAAAGAATGAGCATCTCATCACTTATAAAAATGGATATAGTACAACCCAGATTGACTATTTTCTTATTAAAAAATTAAATCGTTTAGATTGCAAAGATTGTAAAGTTATTCCGAGTGAAAATTTATGCACCCAACATCGATTATTAATTTTGGACTTTAAGATAAAGGGACATAAAATAAAAAATAAAGTAAAACGATTTTCTAGGATTAGATGGGGGTATTTAAAGAATATTAACAAAAATATTTTTGGAAATAAGATTTTAGATCTTAAGATTTTGTCTGTGCATGAGGATGCTAATGTTATGTGGGAAAAAGTGGCTAATGATATTAAGAATATTGCAAAAGATGTCATTGGAGTATCAAAGGGAAAAGCTCCTAATAGTAAAAATAGTTGGTGGTGGAATCCAAATGTGCAAGAAAAGATTAAAAATAAGAAGCTTTGTTATAAAAATTGGTTTAATTTTAAAAATTATGATAATTGGAAAATATATAAAGTGACTCGTAAGGATGCTAAGAAAGCAATATGCGATGCAAATATATTAGCTTTTAGTGATTTATATAATAGATTAGATACTAAAGAGATAGAAAGATATATGTATAAGTTAGCCAAACAAAGAGATAAGAATAGTAAGGATTTAGTTTAAGTGAAGTGTATTAAGGATGAAGATCAAAAAATACTTTTCTTAGAAGATGATATTCAATAAAGATGGATGAGATATTTTGCTAAACTTTTTAATGAAGATTGTGAAAATAAGATTGACTATAGTGACCTTAGCACCCTAAATGAAAATAAAGATTTCTGTTTTTATCGACGTATTAGTAAAATTGAAGTTAGAGAGGCTTTAAAGAAAATGAAGGGTGGAAAAGCTGTTGGACCTGATGATATTCCAATAGAGGTGTGGAAATACTTAGGAGATGAAGGAATTTCATAGCTTACTAAACTTTTTAATACTATTTTGAAGACTAAAGAGATGTCAGATGAGTGGAGAATGAGTGTGTTAATTCCTATTTTTAAGAATAAAGGTGATGCACAAGATTTTGCGAATTATAGAGGTATTAAGTTAATGTGTCATACTTTAAAACTATGGGAGCGAGTTATGGAGCATAGGTTGCGGCGTGATACTAATGTTTCTCAAAATCAATTTGGAATCATGCCGGGTAGGTCGACTATGGAAGCCATACATTTATTAAGAAGTTTGATGGAGAAATATAGAGAAAATAAGGAGGATCTACATATGATATTTATTGATTTAGAAAAAGCATATGATAAAGTTCCAAGAGAAATGCTATGGAGTGTTCTTGAAAAGAAATGAGTCAATAATGCTTATATTCAAATCATTAAAGATATGTATGCAGGAGCTATTACTTGTGTTCAAACACAAGGTGGATTGACCAAGTATTTCCCTATTTCGGTTGGGTTACATCAAGGATCAGCCTTAAGTCCATATCTTTTTGCTTTAGTCATGGATGTTCTCACTAGACATTTGCAAGAGGATGTACCTTGGTGTATGCTTTTTGCTGATGATATTCTTCTTGTTGATAAGACTAGAGAGGGAGTTGAAGGTAAACTTGAATTATGGAGGTCAACCTTAGAGTCTAAAGGTTTTCGCTTGAGTAGATCTAAAACGGAATATATGGAGGGTAATTTTAGTAGTAATAGACCTAGTGAGGGGATTGTGACTTTGGGCGATCAAGTCATTAATAAGAGTACACATTTTAGATATCTTGGATCTATTGTTCAGAGTGATGGTGAAATATATGGGGATATTATCAGCAGAATTCAAGTTGGATGGTTGAAGTGGAGGAATGCATCGGGCTTGTTATGTGATAGAAATGTACCCCTCAAACTTAAGGGATAATTCTATAAGATGGTAGTGAGGCCTGCAATGCTTTAAGGTGCCGAATGTTGGCCATTAAAAGAGAAACATAATACTAAGTTAAGTGTGGCAGAGATGAGGATGCTCAGGTGGATGAGTGGCTTTACCCTTAGAGATAAGATACGAAATGAGCATATACGTGAAAAGGTTGGAGTAGCTCCAGTAGAAGATAAAATTAGAGAGAGTCGCCTTAGATGGTTTGGTCACATAAAACGGCGGTCTTCCGATGACCCGGTTAGGAGAGTAGAGGTATTAGATTTGACTTATGTTAAGAAAGGTAAGGGTAGACCTAAAAAGACTTGGTTAGAAAATATTAGGAATGACCTTTCTTTATTAGATTTAAACGAGAATTTGACTTTTAATAGGACACAATGGAGAAAAAGGATTCATGTAGCCGACCCCACGTAGTGGGATAAAGGCTTGATGTTGTTGTTGATGTTGTTGTACACCCATACTCCATTTGGCAAGCTCTGATGTCAAGCAAGGTTGAGCTATACTTAAGACCCATTGATAAATCAGCCATTTCCTGTGTTTGAGGATGGAAACAAGAGCTTAAAAAAAGCTTCATGAGCTGTTTATTAAGTCGAGATTGAGCTAGCTCATTTCAGTTACCTCCCAACTACTATTAATTCATTCACATAATACATATTTTCCCAATTTTAAAAAATATTCATGTCCTGAATTATGTCCAAGAGTACTTTCTCAAGCTGTCTTTTATCATATGAGTAGATAAACCAGTAACTCCACAAGGTGAAACTTCTCGTGCAGAAACGTACCACTTTTCATTGGAAGTAAATGTCTTATCTCTGTGGAAATTTCCTGAGGAGCTGAGCACGAACATCTGTAAATGAGAAGGAATAACACTTAATTAGCTAATTTTAGTACAGTAGTACGTACATTTGATGCTTAAAGTTTAATTCATTCAAGAAAAAAAATTTCTTCTTTAAATAGCTCGAACAATTTCATGGCTTTTGTTGTCTATTGAACTCCTTTTAATGTCATTTTTCAAACGAAAAAAAAAAATCATATATAATTCAATAAATTGGGCATCATTATTTACATAATCAGCCCCAACAAAATTCTACTACAGCCATTTCCTACTTGATCCGAGGATTTCAACAGACATGAACATAAGCTAAATGTTAAACATAAAAAGACAAAATATGCTAATGGGGTCCTGAGTAAAGTTCTTATCATTACCAGGTATACTTATAACTTTAAGTAAGCAGTAGAACACATTCCCTTAAGATATGCCCTGAAATAATGTGACATATTAATATAGGAGGCAAACATACAGTACTCGGAAAAAAAAAATCCCTTCGCATATGCAGCCAAATTCCCTCAGATATGACATTTAAATGTAGAAGGCAAAAGTACAGGACATAAAAGAAAAAAAAAAGATAAAATGATTATTTGAAAGGTCAAAATTGTTCACAGAAATTATATAAATAGCATTTGTTCGGAAGACATCAGAAATGACACACTTAAGATAGATTTTTTCTGCTAAATTAATCATATTATAATAGATGTTTTAAGCTTAAATTAATCCCAAGTCAGTGGTTAAACCCAGAAAACTTCGTAGAAAAAACAGCTGGATTTGAATTAAACATGTATGGAAATTGTACAGGTGGAACGTATGCACATTTTTTTTGGATCTTACAAGCATTTTGTAATCATACAGATGATTGCTCTCAGTTTGACAATCCTGAACTAATTCTATGTACATTTTTCTCGACTAATTTTTTCTCGATCACAAGTTAAAATCAGCTTTTTGCATGTTTGCCAGCTACTTGCTTGGAAAAGACGAGGGAATTCATAACTACGTGGCATCCTTGCATTTGTGGTCTTAGGAGGTCCTCGGTGGTGGCTGGGGAGATGGACACATGAATCGAGGAAAGGGGGGTGTTAGACCGGTCCAATGGACCAGTCCAGCCGGTCCACGCGGGACCGGCCCAGGCGCAATGAGTCGGGGAAGCCTCCGCCTCGCGTTTCAGCCGCACGCCCGCCTGGTTCAAACATAGCCATTTAGGAAGGATTTTTTAAGGATTTGGGAGGGAAATTTGAATGTAGGGATTGTTTAGGGATTTCCTTTTGATTTATATGCATTAAATACTTTGTTTTCCTAGGGTTAGGGCATCTTGAATTTGGTTGAAATTTGAGAACTCTTAGATTTAGGTTTTCTTTGGGCTCTAGCGGCGTCTAGAGATTTGGGAGAGATCGATCCTCCTCTCGAATTAAGGATCAATTGTATCTTGCTATTTTCCGTTTTCCTTTCATCAAATAATACAAATTATCTACTGTTTTTGTGGTTTGTGTGGACTTTTGTGAAGATTTCTTGCTGTTTTCCGAAGATTGATAGGAAATACTTGAGATCTATAAGTGTTTCCTATCAAATTGGTATCAGAGCAAGTCTTGGGACCGTTCGTGGGCTGATTTTGACGAAGTTTGGCGGCTAATTTTTGGTCGGGAAGGGACGAAGTGCTGTTTTTGTAATACAAATCCGAAATTTTTGGATTTATTCGGATCGAGATGGCGGCTAAGAAAGTTGATGCGCTAGAAGAAATGCTTGAAGGGGAGATGAACCAAATCAAGACAACGGTGGAGGAAAGGATTTCCTCCATGGAAGGAAAAGTACCCGATCTCCGGGACATGATGAAGAAAATGTTGGAAATCCATAACCAGACAGCGGCTTCCGTGGCAAAAGAGGAAAGAAAAAAAACGAATTTTGAAATTCGCGAGGAAGATGAAGTGAAAATTGTGGAGGGAGAAAGAAGGAAACCCTATATGGAGTCTTTCCAGAGGGAGGATAAAGGTGGTAGGTATGGGGAAAGACATGGGTATGGAGGAACGGAGCAAAGGGGTTTTGATTGGGAATGCCAGGAGGGTCATTATGGTCGCCAAGGTGATGATTTAGAAGGAAGAAGAGGGGAATTTGAAGGGGGGTTTGGGCTATGGCAGAGCAAGAAAAAACCGGGAGACGTGGGGTGGGCCCAGCACATGGGAAAGGGGAAGCTATGGAGGAATAAGGGGGAATGATGGAGATCAGAAGGTGAGGAAGTTGAAGATGCCTATCTTCAAGGGGGAGGATGCGTATGGGAGGATCTATAAGGTGGAAAGGTACTTTGCCAATAATGGGCTAACGGAGGAGGAGAAACTGACAGCAACATGCCTATGTTTGGATGGGAAGGCACTGTCATGATACCAGTGGAGAGACCAGAGGAGACCTATCAGGAACTGGAGGGAATTCAAGGACTGCATAATAGAACGTTTTCAAACCGACTGGAGAGGATATTTCTATGAGCAGTTCTTTGCTCTGGCATAGGAGGGATCAGTAGCAGACTACTAGGAGCAGTTTGAGCACCTAGCCAATAGGGTGGGTGGACCGATTATCATATACGATATTGGAGGGGAACATCATGAAAGGGTTGAAGGCAAAGATCTAAGAGGCATTGAAAGTTCTGATGCTTAGTGACTTGGGGGAGGCCATGAAGTTGGCACAACTGGTGGAAAATCAGAAGAATCTGGAGAAGGGAGCCAGGAGCAGCAGCTCAGGAGGCTATTACAAGATTATGACCACTCTGCTAGAACCTAAGGGGCCTGCCTTAGGCAACATTAATGAGACCACCAGAGAGAAGCCAATAGGAGGAGGGAGCGGGGAAAATTTCAAGAGACTGACAGAGAAGGAGATGCAGGAGAAGAGGGCAAAGGGGTTGTGTTTCAGGTGCGATGAGAAGTATACGCCAGGGCATCGGTGCAAGGACCAAACTCTTCAGGTTCTCACTGTCTGCGATGACGAGGAAACTGAGGAGGGAGGTGAGGAGGAGATGGAGGAGAAGCTGCACTTGGATTTGGCTGAGGTTTCACTGAACTCAATGGCAAGATTCACTACGAATCATACCATGAAGGTGAAGGGGGAGATAGAGGGCAGGGAGGTGGTGGTGCTAATTGATAGTGGGCTACCCACAATTTTATTTCCACTCAGGTCATTGGCCAATTAATAGTGAAATTTGTGGACACCGGTTGTTATGGAGTGATGATGGGTACAAGGAAGGTGGAGAAAGGCCAGGGGATCTGTAGAGGAGTGATGTTAACCATCCAAGGGATTCAGGTAAGGGAAGACTTTCTTCCACTAGAATTAGGAAGTACTGATATCATCCTATGAATGAAGTGGTTGCAAACCTTAGAGGAAACCAAGAAGAATTGGGGAGCACTCACGATGGAACTAATGATGGATGGGAGAAAGGTGGTTATAAGGGAAGATACAGGGCTATCCAAATCCATGGTATCACTTAAGATTATGGTTAGGGGCCTTCAAGAGGTGGGAAAAGATTTTCTGGTAGGACTACACAAGCTAGATGTGATCAGAAAGGAGGGAGGGGAAATTTCTCTTTCAGGGCAACCTCTAATTCAGCAAATTGGTAAGGATTTTCAGCCACCTCAAGGATGGCCAGCTCCACCGGAACACGAGCATATCTCCACCTTGAGGACAAGGTGAATCTTCAGGAGGGGAGTATTGTTAGACCAGTCTAATGGACCGGTCCAGCCGGTCCACGCGGATCGGCCCAGGCGCAATGAGGCGGAAGCCTCCGCCTCCCGTTTCAGCCGCACGCCTGCCTAGTTCAAACAGAGCCATTTAGGAAGGATTTTTGAGGGATTTGGGAGGGAAATTTGAATGTAGGGATTGTTTAGGGATTTCCTTTTGATTTGTATGCATTAAATATTTTGTTTTCCTAGGGTTAGGGCATCTTGAATTTGGCTGAAATATGAGATCTCTTATATTTAGGTTTTCTGTGGGCTTTAGCGGCGTCTAGAGATTTGGAAGAGATCGATCCTCATCTCGAATTGAGGATCAAGTGTATCTTGCTATTTTCCATGTTCGTTTCATCAAATAATACATGTTATCTATTTTTTTTTGTGATTTTGTGTGGACTTTTATGAAGATTTCTTGCTGTTTTTCGAAGATTGATAGGAAATACTTGAGATCTACAAGTGTTTCCTATCAGGGGGTTGCCTGCATATAAGGGAGAAATATAAGAAATGAAGCCTTTTGGGCTGTAAGACTTGGTAGAGAGCTGGATGAAGGCTATGCAGTTGTAGGAAGAGAGGAGCCTTAGAGAAAGCTTATAAGTTCACATTTTATTTTAAGGTAAGTGAATCCTCGCGAAGAATAACTTCCTCCTCTTCGTTTGTTGTCACTAAAAAACGAAAAATTAGGGAAGAGGAAGCTAACGAGAGAAAGAAGAAGGAATGTTCGTTTGTCGATTTTTTTTTTTCATTTCTGAAAAATCCTTCTACTTTACTTCATCTAAACAGCTAGGGATGTTTAATTAAAGGTAAAGGAAGAGATTGAAAGCGGAAAGGAAAAAAATTGGAGAGAAAGAGAAAAAAATTTGGAGATTTTCTTATGAAGTTTCTTTTATTATCTAATAGTTAAATAAAAAGTAAGTGTTTAAACTATTAATTAAGTTCGACTTAAATAAGAATTTTGTTGACCTGCGAATAAAAAAAAAAGAGAAATCGTGCATATCTGCTCCCCTGCCAGAGCACGTCGCCCCCATGTCGCGACCAGTTCGCACGTCGTCTGCACGTCGACGTCGCCTCACGCACGACGACCTCGCGTCGTTAAAAGGGCAAAGGGATCGAGGCCTTCGGCCTCTGCTCTTCTCCTGCTCTAGCTCACTCTCCCTCTCCCGATCTTCCCCCTCCGACGCAGCTCGACTCCGCTCCTTCGAGCGACTTTTTCTTCCAGCCAGATCGGAAGTTCCGATACTTTGATCGGAAGCAACCAACGCGAGCTCGCTTGCTGTGAAGGCACCTTTCTCCCCTTCACACGCCCCTCCGACCCCGTCGTGGCTGTGCGACTTCGCTCTCGTCGACGACTTTCCCTCCCTATCGGATTGGAAGCCCGAACTGGAGCTCGCTTGCTGGGACGGTAACTTCCTCCCTTTCGGGAGTTTGTTCGGCCGGATCCCGTGAGAGAGAGAAAGAGAAAGAGAGAGAGAGAGGAAGCTTTCCCTTACCCGATCTCTCTGCAGTTCGTCGCCTCTCACCCGAACTCCATACTCCTGTCTCCATCTAGCCGCACCCTCTCTGTCGTGAGGAAGCCGAACCCGAGCCCCCTTTTCTCCTTGCCGGCTAGAGAGGTTAACCCCTCTCTTATTTCCTCTCTTAATGGATATTAGTCTTAACTAATATTAATATTAATATTATTATTAATGTTATGTTATTATTATAATATTATTATTATTATCATTATTAAATATAATGGTATATAATAATAATAGTATAATAATAATATAATAATATTGCTTTGACATCCGAGCCTCCATTGCCGACGATCGCCGGCCCCGAAGGTATAACCCCCTAAACTCAGGCTTCTGTCCTCGACGTGTACGACGGACCGGAAAATCGCCTATACACGCCTTTATTGCGCGTGGTGGGATGGAAACCCGGTCCGACGCCTACGACCAGGCGGACAGTCGCCTCCCCTCTCGCTCTCTTACCTCGTAATGTGTGGCGAGTCAGTGGTCTACCCATGCACGCCTTTATTGAGCGTGGTGGGAGGGGCAACTGACGCGACACCTACGATAAGGTAAACGAGCAACCCTCGCCCTCTTATCTCGACTAACGTGTCGGGTCGGCGGTCTACCTATGCACGCCTTTGTTGAGCGTGGTAGGAGGGGCAACCGGCACGACACCTGTGTTGAGGTAAGCGAGCGACCCACGCCTTCCTGTCTCGACATGCGTGTCGGACCGGCAAACCACCTAAGCACGCCTTTAGTGGCCGTGGTAGGAGGGAAACCGGTTCGACGCACACGGCGAGGCCAGGCGAGCCTGGTGTTCCCTTTTCTTTGCGCGGCCGAAATGATTTATAAGTACCCCCGGGCGGGGGGAAAGCAACTGCTCTTCTTCTTGTAACAGGTACCATCAAAGACCCCATGCACGCCTTTATTGGCCGTGGTGGGAAGAAAAATCACGGCCGAGGTGTCCTCGAAAGAGGGCACCTACCATGCACGTCTTTATTGGTCGTGGTGGGAAGGCCCAGTTTTCTCGTAGTTTTCCCCTAAACGGGGGAGACGCCGGGAGGCTGCCGAAATTTTGGGTGAAATACTACTACATTTGGACCTGTTTTGAACTCAAAAGAACTAAATATTTTGACCAAATGAGAAGAGCAGTGGACTTTTGAACTTGATTGAACATGTGCAGAGGACCTGAACAAAATTCAAATGATTTCTAAATATCAAAATCCAAATAAAATGAAATGAACTCGAAATGGGACCAAATTGAAATCATTTGAATACAAAATTGAGCTCAAAAGATCTCAAAAAGACTTTGAACAATCATTTGAACAAGACTCGGACTGCAAGGGACCTATACTTAAACTTGCATTCTGGACTCAAACTGAACATTAATGATTCAAACATTCAAACTCAAGCGAGTACTTGAGTTGGACTAGAAAGTGAACATTCAAATGAACTTACTAAGAACTTCAGAAGACCCTGGGCAATCAGTTTGAATATGCACTTCACGCTCATGATTGAACTCGGACTATACGACATCGAGTGGAGACCTGTAAACTTGGTGAATTCAAGTCTGAATGAAACTAAATTCAGATCCAAACACATACAAGAACAAAGTTTGAATCACGCATGAGGAAATTCAAATTACAAGACCTCGATGCACGAATCTCCTACGACGATTTCTACAAATGCCTGTTGATTGAGAAGGCGACGTTAGAGATCAATCGTCAAAGAGCCGCCCCTTGCAAGCAAGTGCAATCGTCGAACCACCCGAGATTGGTGAAAGGGTGGAAAAGATGCGGAAATAATAGGTCTGCTGCAGATACATCCAGGAGGCCGCAGCGGATATAATGTTCCTCCGCCAGCTAATACAAGCCACTTGTGGATAACAACAGTGTGTATATCGTAAGCATAATGAACCACTGTGGACACAGGTACGAATATCACCCACGACAACGGTGATCAAGATCTTCAATATTTCAGGTACAATAGCAACCCGATGTACAAAAAAAAAAAACTCTACTACACTGAAGATCTTGAAAAGAGATCTTCTCAAAGTGAAATGACAATCAGTGGACTTCAAAGTCCAAAAGAATTCTTCTCCGGTGATTGAGAAAGGGGGGAGTCAATATCAAGCTCAGAACGTCACCGGATCTGCAACACATATACAAGCAGACAGAAGGCGTCTACAACCTACAACGCTACGCCACCGGATCTGCAACACATATACAAGCAGACAGAAGGCGTCTACAACCTACAACGCTACGCCACCGGATCTGCAACACATATACAAGCAGACAGAAGGCGTCTACAACCTACAACGCTACGCCACCGAATCTGCAACACATATACAAGCAGACAGAAGGCGTCTACAACCTACAACGCTACGCCACCGGATCTGCAACACATATACAAGCAGACAGAAGGCGTCTACAACCTTCAACGCTACGCCACCGGATCTGCAACACATATACAAGCAGACAGAAGGCGTCAATAAGATCTGAAATAAATACCCCTGCACATGCACAATAGCTTGTATACACATAGGTACACTAAGGGGGAAAATACAACCCAAACCCGCATGGGCCCCGGCGAGCGTGTTATTGGTACACACGTGACGTCTAGGGATGCTGCGCGGGTTGACAAGTGAATTCAAATTCGAACCCGATCCTTCTATATGGATCAATAGGAGTCGACAGGGTTCGAACCATTAAGCAAATATATGGCCGTGACGACCAGAATATTTGTTTTAATAAATTCATATTAGGCCTTCAAGGCCTACAACAATATGAATTCACTAATAAGGGCATAAAGCCTACGAAACCCGATCCTCTGTCGACAGCCCGACAGAGTTGACAAGGTTCAATCCATAAAAAGAAATGACCCCAAACACCCCGATGATGGCCGTGTTGAATGTTTATCTCAACCGGAGGGGTTCACAAATATTTTCAAATGTCTCTCAAATATCCAAATGCCTATCAAAATCCAAAGCTCCACCCAAAATCCAAAAAAAAATCCAAAAAACCAAAAACTCCACAAAAATCTCAAAATCCTAAAATCAAAAAATATTTAAAATATGAAATCCAACCATCCACACTTAAATCAAAATTCATCCACCCTTCGCAACAGTTTGTCGAGGTGGACAAATTAAAATAAACTCTAGCTCACAAAGAGCGAAATGCCTAGTCGAAAATATCACTAGGATCCATTCTCAAACAATATCTTGCCAGTAAGGACGTGGTACGTGTTCTCTAACCGGCAGTTTCGCCGCCAAATGGCACCGCAGGATAAACGGTTATGACGACCCGGGGCCCTCTGAACCGCGTGGTTTCGCCGCCAAATGGCACCACGATATCTCGGTTATGGCCAGAGCCAATACGCTCCTTACTGACATCAAGTCCTTGAGATATGAATCAATAGGATATGATCGATAGGGCACAAAGCCCTCTGTAAGCTAAGGTGGATTCAAATTTGTCCCCTTAGACAAATATTCACCCCATGTCTACAAGGTCCCCTTGGACGAAGCAACCCATGGCTGCCGACAAGGATCCTTCTGTCAGGTTGGGTCGACTACCTCCTCTGACTAAGTAGACCAGGGACCACGATGGCCCGGGACGACGGAACCATGGGATCTTGATCGGGCCCATCATCCATTCCCCCACCATCCGCTTTAAGTACGAGATGGTGAAAATTTCTATTTTAAATATAAAAAACCTTCAAATTCCCAAATATCAATCCTCCAAATTTCCAAATTCTCCAACTATTTCCAAATCCAATTTCTAAATTTCCAAATCCAATCCATTGCTGCTACTATATGCCAGATAACACGTATGCTCTACGTATCTGATTGACGACTAGCCTTAATTGAAAGTTCTCTCTCGTGATCGGGAGGGGTAATTAACTATAGGGGCTTGCGCCTATAGGAAACCAGAACTCAGATCATAAAGTCCTCACAAAATGAGGGCGAAATCTCTGGGTAGTGTCTTATCTACAAACCCATCTGCCTTCCAAAATTTACCTCGGAACTTAGTTCGTTAAAACTCCCTCGCCGAAAAAAAAAGTGAAGCGGAGGCCGAGGCCGAATTTTCGGAGCCCACAGATTTATATTCTCATTTTATAAATGAAGAAATATTATTGTTGCAGGAAGAATCTGATTATAGTAAGTTTTGATTCAACAGTGAATGAAAGAGATTTGCAAGGAAAATTTCTGTGAGTTAATTCTTTTATTTTTAATAGAAATTTGGGGATAAATCAGAGCTAGGGGTGTCAAAAACTGACACGACTCGAACCCGACCAGAAAAATCCGAGTCGGGTCAACCTGTTAAAGAAACGGGTCGGGTTCGGGTTTAATTTCTGGACCTATTTAGAATTCGGGTCAGGTTCAAGTTGACCTGGCAACCCAAAATCAACCCAAAGTTGACCCACAATGGGTTTGCAGTCTACTAGCCTTCCGTCAGTTTCGTGCCACGAGGCGAGATGAGAGTCATGAGATCCAACATCCCAACCTAGCCCTAGGCACCTAACTCACCTGACTGCCTCTATCTGGTTTTGGCCACCTCATCTCAACACACGTCACACGTGATGCATCCACGGCCCAGCCAGTCACCCAGCAGCTGCCCACGCGGCATGTCGCATGCCGCAGTGGACTCCCGCAAGCCCACGCGGTGCGTGGCCTAGCCAGTGGCCGCCTCGTCTAGCACACCGACCGCTTGGCCCGCCTCGCTCAACCCACCTAGCCGCCTGGCCTCCTCGCCTACCACGCCCGTTAGCCTGTCACCCGCCCAGCCATTTAAACCCAGAATTTGAAATAAACGGGTTGGCGGGGCGTGTCGGGTCAACCTGATAACCCATACGGGTTGGGTCCGAGTTGATAATCCTGACCCATTTGCAAAACCGGGTCAGTTTAGGGCCAACCCGTTTAAACTCGGATCAATCTAGGTTGGACCCAAACCCGACCTATGAACCCGTTTTGACACCCCTAATTAGAGCACTTTTATGTTATGATTAATGATGTTCAATTAAGTAAAAGTTCTCTTTAGAAACGTTTGAAGTATATTAGGTTATCATAAGAAGAATAAGAATAATTAATGTTGCTTTGAAGATATATTTTAGTACTCAAAGTTGAAGTTTTATATTAATTAAGATCTCATTAATATTATTTAAATAGAAAAAAAAATTCATAATTAGGTTGAGACGAGTATTAAAATCTATAACAAAGCTCAAGATTTAGAAGGAATTAAAGCTCATAAATATTCAAAGTGGGTAATTACAATTATTATGACAACACATATATTATTTAAAGTATATATAAATATATATGTAAGGAGCTGAAATAAAGGAAAAGACTTATAATATATAAATTAAAGCATAAATGAAAAAGGAAAAGATATATGCATGCAAATTACAAGAGTTAAGTCCCGTATAGTACTAGTTGGAGAAGCAACGTACCCGTGCACGTTAAATAAAAATGAAAAATATAATGAAAATGGTTATACCTTTTCGGTATGTGTAAGAAAGACAAAGAAACAAGTATGCTTTATTTTGTATACCGAGCTATTGTAAAAGAAATAAAATAGAAATGATGTATATATATACATGTAAATGCAAAAGCTAGAAAGAGAGCCAAAGGAACATTCATTTTTATATATATGAAATTTCTATGTTACAGGCATGATTACCCACTGAGTTTACCATGTAAACTCAACATATTAAACTAAACTTTTAGGTAAGTCGCTTGACAAATAGAATTGGCTGGAAGAAGAGAGGAATATGTTTATAGAAGACGACGCTCAAATGAAAGCAAGTAAAATGTGTTTATGTTTAAATGCATATTCAATATAAAAGTAGTGTTAGTGGCTCTTAAGTGTTTGAGGAATATTAGTCATTACTATAATGCATAATTGTGAAAAAATGTATTTACCGTCCGACTATTCATTCCCACCTCGTTAATTTGAGTCTCTGGGGCTAGGTCATGACAACAACACGCTGCTGTTATATACTATATGATTGTAGTTATATAAAATGTTTATGAATTTGGTTGAGTATGAGGATTATCCTAGTGAGTTGGTGATGCAACCTAAGCTTTAAAATCAAGTAGGAGAACACTAGGCATGCAGAAAGACTCCTCATTTCACTATCACATAAACAAACACCAAATGATGGAAACTTAGTAGAAAACCAGATGTAGGAAAATAGTTAGGAAGTCGTGCAAGAAAATAAAAGAAACAAAACACATATATTATAATGCCATCAGAATAACCACGAGTGGTCACCTCACATGCACATCACAAAATAGGAAAAGGTGCTCAAAGGAAAGGACAAACCAGCGATCCACCACTGAAATTATGATCCAGTACAAGTCGACACTCTGACAAATACCAACAAAGGTTGGCATACGACCTCCTTATAACTCTCAATTTTTTTAAGAAGAAAGATACTAGTGGAAGGGTAACCGTGGAGGGAAGAAGTAGAAGGAAGACCAAGAGGAAGAAATAAGGATTAAGAAGAAGACAGTTCGCAAGCTAAAGAAGAAACCCACAAGTTTTTTTGTTTTCATTTCAACAATCCCTACCATAGAAATTCAGCCACCATATATAAGAGGGAGAAAGAGCAATAATTTGCTCACATAAATGTGCATCCAAAACATCCAATAAGAACCACCAAAATCAACCCTCACAAGGAGAAGCGAAAGCAACTTGCACAGGAATAAGCAAGGGGAATAATTGAGCAACTAGCAGCCGGGAAACCAAGCAGACAGCAGGGAAACCAAACAACCACAAGAAAAATGTTAGACCGGTCCACTGGACGTGTCCAGCCGGTCCGCACGGGACCAACATTTCGCAACTGACGCGGGATCTCCGCCTCCTGTGGAGATCAGGCAGCCTGACCGTCCAAACAGAGCTATTTAGGAAGTTTTTTTTAGGGTTTTGAGAGGGAAATTTGAATGTAGGGACTGTTTAGGGATTTCCTTTTGATTTGTATGCATTAAATAGCTGGTTTTGCTAGGGTTAGGGCATCTTGAATTTGACTGAAATTTGAGATCTCTTAGATTTAGGTTTTCTTTGGGCTCTAGCGGCGTGTGGGCTCCAAAAATTCGACCCCGGCCTCCGCTCGCTTTTCTTATTCGGCGAGGGAGTTTTAACGAACTAAGTTCCGGGGTAAATTTTGGAAGGCAGATGAGTTTGTAGATAAGACACTACCCAGAGATTTCGCCCTCATTTTTGCGAGGACTTTATGATCTGAGTTCTGGTTTCCTATAGGCTCAAGCCCCTATAGTTAATTACCCCTCCCGATCACGAGAGAGAACTTTCGATTAAGGCTAGTCATCAATCAGATACGTATAGAATACGTGTTATCTGGC
Source organism: Dendrobium huoshanense (assembly GCA_016618105.1). Lineage (NCBI taxonomy): Eukaryota > Viridiplantae > Streptophyta > Magnoliopsida > Asparagales > Orchidaceae > Dendrobium > Dendrobium huoshanense. The sequence continues at coordinate 56,832,871 of CM028355.1, read as the reverse complement.
ATATAGTAGCAGCAATGGTTTGTATTTGGAATGGTGGGAGAATTTGGGAATTTAGAGAATTGATATTTAAAACTTGAAATTGCACCATCTCACACTTAAAGCGGATGGTGGGGGAATGGATGATAGACCCGATCAAGATCCCATGGTTCCGTCGTCCCGGGCCATCGTGGTCCCCAGTCTACTTAGTCATAGGAGGTAGTCGACCCAACCTGACAGAAGGATCCTTGTCGGCAGCCATGGGTTGCTTCGTCCAAGGGAACCTTGTAGACCGGGGTTGAATGTTTGTCTAAGGGGACAAATTTCAATCCACCTTAGCTAACAGAGAGCTTTGTGCCTTATCGATCATATCCTATTGATTCTTATCTCAAGGATTTAACGCCATTAAGGAACGTATTGGCTCTGGCCATAACCGGTATTTGTGGTGCCTTTTGGCGGCAAAACCACTCGGTTCAGAGGGCCCCGGGTCGTAACCGTTTACCTGCAGTGCCATTTTGCGGCGAAACTGCCGGCTAGAGGACACGTACCACGTCCTTACTGGCAAGAGATTGTTTGAGAATGGATCCTAGTGATATTTTCGACTAGGCATTTGGCACTTTTGTGAGCTGAGATAAATTTTGATTTGTCCACCCCGACAAACTGTTGCGGGGAGTGGATGGATTTTTGCTTTAAGCGTTGGGATAGTTGAATTTCAAATTTTAAATATATGGACTTTGGAATTTATTGGATTTTGGCATTGTGAGTGGAGTTTGGAAGACATTTAGATATTTGGGGGACATTTGAAAATATTTGGAAACCCCTCCGGTTGAGATCTGCATTCAACACGGCCATCATCGGGGTGTTCGTGGGGTTATTTCCACTTGAAAATATTTGTATTTTATGGATGAACCTTGTCAACTCTGTCGGGCTGTCGACAGAGGATCGGGTTTCATATAGGCTTCGTGCCTTTATCAGTGAATTCTCTTGATTATATGTCTTGAAGATCTAACATAAATGGATTAAAATAAATACACCAGTTGACACAACCGTGTATTTATTTGAAGGTTCGAACCTTGTCGACTCCTATTGATCCATATAGGAGGATCGGGTTCAAACTAGAATTCACTTATTGACCTGCGCAGCATCCCTAGACGTCACGTGTGTACCAATAACACGCTCGCCGGGGCCCATGCGGGTTCTTGATTGCTTTTACTCCTTTTAGTGTGCCTATGTGTATACAAACTATTGTGCACGTGCGGGGGTATTTTGAAAGTGTTTGTAGACGCCTTTTGTCTGCTTGTACGGAGGTTGCAGATCCGGTGGCGTCTTGTAGCAGCTTCTGGATTGAGTTATTCGCTGCTTCGTACAAGAAGATTGTCGTGCACTACTCGTTGCTTTCTGTATATGGATCGTAGTGCACTAACGAATCTCCTGTTTTATGGTAGTAAGGATTTGTACTTGTTGAAGATCTTATATATTTGCTTGAGCATAGCACTTGTCATATTCTTCATGCGTTGTGAGTTTTGATCTTTTCGGTACAGCCACTATTATTGCATGTAGGTAGGTAGATGTCTTCCTTCTCAGACTGAAATTAACTTCAGGATACTGCATTTACTGAAGTCCTTATGCATCTACCCATAAGTGGCATTTTATACATACATCCATATTTGTAAAGAGAATGTATATATTGCAGATCTTTATTCTTGCTTGCAGAGGGCTGGTGCATTTGACTGATGTTTGGTAATTGTTGACCATGGAGATGTTATAGTGTCTTTATCACAACAATTGGTAGGTAACTTGAATGTGCTACGGATATGATGTCTCTTTCACCATTCTTCATGTACTTGATTGTAGACATGTCTTCTATACTCATTCGTGGACAAGTTGTATTGTCTTACACTATTTATATCTCTTCGTTAGTGTTCCCAGGTGGACGTAGAAAAGATTACTACAATCTTCTTACATGCCCTTATCAATTTCATTGCTTGCAAGCTTGGGTACATTTGATTGCATGAGTCTCCATCATCATTTGTAAGTGAATAATGTTTGTAGATTCTATAGTCATTGCAAGTCTTCCTTTTCACCACAAATTTCATATGTATTCCTTTGTATTTAGTTTGAACCTTTGTTGGTATGATAACGTCTTGATGTTGATTGAAGACTGTTGCAACTATCAAATCCTTTCCATTAGCATGAATATTGTGAGTGTTGCATACTAGTTACCACCATTCATGAATGACTTGCAATGTTCATTGAAGATTCTATGTATTTGCTTGCTTGTATGATGATATCGATCACAAATCTATCGTTGCATATATCATATGTCTTTGCTTGTATGATTAATGTTGTTGCTTTGCAAAATTACATGTCATTCATCATGATCCAAAAGCCCCATATCATGACTTTGTGATCGAGCCACATCTTCCATATATATTTATATTTTTTTTGTTTCTTGCAAACAAAGTTGTACTTGGAAGTTCTTATTTTCAAAGTTGATTTGCAATTTGCATGATGAGTTTTGGAATGCTTTGCTTGTAATCAAATTACATATTCTCTTCAACTTCATTGCTTATGGGATGGCAAGCATAAGCCCTTCACTATCTTTGAAAAATAGTTTATACTTTGCATGATGATTTTGTTCATGGTTGCTTGTACTTGAGTTATGACTTGTTAATATACAAATCATGATTTCATTTTCAAGTTCTAATTCATGTCATTATGAGTTAACTTCAGCTTGAGTCCAACTCAAGGATTTTTCCTAACCTTACCAAGAGTTTGCATGTGTGAGATTTGGAATATTGTTCTCCACCAATCATTGTAGTTCATTAGGTTAGAGTATTTCATGAATCATTTTGGAGAAATAAAAGTTCAAGTCTTTATAGACTCCGGTCCACATTCAAGTTCACCTTTTTTTTTTGTTTTGAGTTTATTATCCAAGCTCATATATTTTATTAGGCTTGAGTTCGAAATATGTCTCATGAGGTCCAAAAATTAGTTCAAGTCATTGTAGCCATGTTGAGTTCAAATGAGAGTTCAATGTGCAAGTTCAAATTTGAGTTTATATTATTGTCCAAAAATTGTTAAAAGTCCTTGGATTTTCGATCCAAATTTCGGCAACCTCCCGGCGTCTCCCCCGTTCAGGGGAAAAACCAAGAGGCAACCATTCCCCTCGACGCTACGTGAGCGCTTCAGGTAGGTGTCAAAAATGACACCGCTGTCGTGAATGAAATTTTTTTATCCCCGCCTGCTACGTGAGCATTTAAGGGATTTTAGGTTTGTTGATTATAAGAAGAAAACAGACGTTAGAAATAAGCACATGTTTCCCTCCTCTACACCACGTGGGCGTTCGGGGGTACTTATATGAAAATAAAGAACACATTTTTTTTTATCCCCTTCGCCACAAGCATCGCACCGGTTTCCCACCCTAAACGCTACTTGAGCGCCTCGGGGGTTTGTCGGCTCGTTGCAAGCTTTGAAGAGGGCTTCTTAAATCGTCGCAAGCTTCGCACCGGTTTCCCACCCTAAACGCTACGTGAGCGCCTCGGGGGTTTGCCGGCCCGTCGCAAACATCGAGAAAAGAACCATTTATTATTATTATTATTATTATTTTAGATTAATTATAATTAAAATAATTAATTATTATTAATGACAATTAATTATCATTAATTATAACTAATAAAGATTTAATTATAATTAACCATATATTATAATTAATTATAAATACCTTATAATAAATAATTATAATTAAAATTAATTAATTATGATTAAAATAATTAGTTATAATTAACAATAACTAATTATAGTTAATTAACTATAATTAATTAAAATTAATATAACTAATTATAAAAATTATAACTAATTTAAAACAAATTATAATTATTTTATAAATTAATTATAATTAAAAATAATTAATAATAATAGTAATAAATATAATAAATATAAAATATATACCTAAGACTCAAATCGGGTAGAGTTGAGTGAGTGAGTTGGCTAGGCTTAAGTGGGATGAGTGGACTGAGTCGGGGTGATTTGAGCTGAGTTGAGTGAGTGAGCTGAGTTGGATCGGGTTAGGGCTTAGGTTTTACGTGAATGGTCGGTTAGGGGATTTAGAGAGGGATATGGCTTGGTGTTGTGGTCGGGCAAGAGGGGGGTTCGGCTAGGTAGGAGCTCGGCAAGAGGAGGTGAGCTCTCTGGATGGGATCGGACGGAGAGGAGGCGGGTTCGGCTATGGAGGAGCACGGTTGGTAAGTCCTCCCTCTCCTCTCTCTCTCTCTCTCTCTCTCTCTCTCTCTCTCTCTCTCTCTCTCTCTCTCTCGGCCAGAGGAAGAAGAGGGCACGGCTGTATGTGATCGGGAGAAGGAGCTCGGTTGCAGCTTGGGGAAGGAAGGAGAAGTAGGGCGCGTGGATCTGGATTTCGGGAGGAGAAGAGGCAGAGATTCGACGTGAGAAGGAAGAGCAGCGTTATCCATTGCGTTGGTGCGGTATTTAACGACGCGCGCGGTTGTTCGATCGAGGCAGGCCGCAGGAATCCCGCGAGGAATGTCGGCTGGATTTGCGGGGAAGCGACGCGAACGGAGCCGAATCGGCGAGATTTCGGCATGATTTTGAGGATCCGACGGGTAAGAGGTTTATACACGAGATTTTTTGTTTTGTTATTCTGAGGTTAACAAATGCCCCCCAACAAATGTGGTACGCGTCTAGAGCGAATCACTTTTGTTGTAAGCTGTTTGGCCTTGTGGATCTCTAGATATTTACTCTAGATGTCACACAAGGGATTTCATTTAGTGGATCTCCAAAATTTTATTTGGATGTCACACTACGATTTTCCTTTAGTGGATCTCCAAAAATTTTCTTGGATGTCACACTAAAACTTTTTTTCTTCATAGAGCTCTTAGATGTATCAATAGATGGTTGAGATGTTAATTTCTTTTGTCCTGTGCTTTGTGCTGCGGACATTGATGGATGATTGCCTGATTTGTCTTTACTGACTTGTTAGGTGATTTTTGTACCTTCAGCCCTATGCTCCTAGCTTTGGAGGGCTTGATGAATGAGTAGATGCCGATGACCTAAACCCTTAGGTTTGTATTAGGTTGATGGCGAAAAGTCATCGGTCCAGAGCTTTGTGCATAGCGGACTTGTTGATGACGGAATCCACTTAGTTCAGCCATAGGCTTTTTGTGAACTTTGGGATAATTTTATTGGGTCCTTTGCTTTAAGCTTTGGCGGACTTGTTGAAGAAAAATTCCTTTGATCCTCGCTTTGTGCTTTACGAATTTGTTGAAGGATTTGCAGGTCTTGGATTCAGTCGATAGTACCGAACGTAGGTAGTATCTTGATCCTTAACCATTTGAGAAGACTTTAATCTGAATCACTTGAGTTCATCAGATCGGGAGAGCTAGAATTTGATAGCTCTTTGTCCTCTGGTTGCTGAAATGGGGGTTCCTCTACTGCGGTCTTTCTTATGGCTTGTTGAGTAGATGGAGCTGCCAGCGATCCGGCAATATTTGGGCTTATTGGATCCGACCTCTTACACCCATTCAGGTTTCAAATTTGAGCTATGGGAATTGCGCTTCCCAATACTGATTTTGCTGAAGTTGACATATTTGGAGTCATCCTTTGTGGTTGAAGATTTTGGAGCCTACGAACACTTGGTAGTCGTTCGAGACTCACCCTTCCACTGGAACTTTGATTCTCCAGTCATTTAGGAGAATTTTGTAGACTATGATCACTTGAACTTGTCGAGTCAAATTTGCCTTCGTACTTCCTACAGTCCTTACTGACGGGTTGACGAAGTGGGGGTTCCGCTACTACGGCCTTTCTTATGGCTTGTTGAGTAGACAGAGTTGCCAGCGATCCGGCCATATTTGGGCGTGTTGGATCCGACCTTTTACACCCATTCGAACCTTAAGCTTCAGGATGTTGGAAGACTTCAAGCTTTTCCGGCTCAATTTGTTGGAGTGTGTAGCCACAAAAGTCACTTTCTTGACCTTTGAGTCTTGGTTTGTTGGAGAAGGTATTGTCTCGATCTTTTGAGAGATCATCTGCATGTACTTTGGAAAATAAATATTTGTATTCTTTAGCACAAAAGAATATCTGGATTGATAATTTCAAATATTTATTCAGGGATCTCGGCATGCAGCGTGATGTCAACCCGAATAAATATTTAAAATGCCCTGTCTCGCAGGGACATTTTAGAATGGAATAAATTTGGGGTTTTAAGATTTTAAATATTCATTTGGGGATCTCGGCGTGTAGCACGATGTTGACCCAAATGAATATTTAAAATGCCCCCAGTCTCACAGGGACATTTTGGATAGGCTTTGTATCTTTGAGATTTTAAATATTTATTCGGGGATCTCGGCATACGGCACGATGTCGACCTGAATAAATATTTAAAATGCCCCCAGTCTAATGAGGGATTTTGAAATGCATTCTTGCTATACAAGAGAATTTCAAAATATGAGCAAACATGCATTAATAAATATGCATATAAAATTTTGATTATCACAAAATACATCATATATGGAATTTTCATGCGTGATATTTCTTTAAATGTCGACCGTTGATTGGCGGCATAGGCCTCTGACCGTTCAGATCGATCAACTGATATGCTCCTCCTTGGTACACCTTCTCGATGACGAAGGGGCCTTCCCAATTGGATACGAATTTGCCACCAATTTTTCGGTGTGGGATGATTGGTCTTCTCAGCACCAGGACCAATTCCCCTTCTTGAAATGATCGAAGACGCACCATTCGATCAAAAGACTTTGCCATTCTTCTTCGGTAGATTTCTAAGTTTTGTTGAGCTTGTAATCTGAGTTCATCAAGTGCGTCGAGCTCTTCCATTCTGAGGCGGGCATTATGTTCTTGAGTGAGATCATTCTGAATTGCTACCCTGAGTGACGGCAATTCAATCTCCAATGGTAATACAGCTTCAACACCGAACACTAGAGAATACGGAGTGGCTTTGGTTGGAGTTTTGTAGGTTGTACAATACGCCCACAGTGCCTTTGCCATTTTCGTATGCCACTCTCTTTTATTCTTGGTGAGAATCTTCTTCAACAATTTCACCAGCGTCTTGTTGAAGGCTTCTGCCAATCCATTTGCTCTTGGATTGTATATGGATGAATATCGCCAATCGATTTTGTGCCGATCAACGAACTTGTAGATTTTTGTACTTTTGAAAGCAGTACCGTTGTCTGAGATTATGCGGCGTGGCACACCGAATCTGTAGACTACATTGTGGGTAAAGAAATTGATCACATGCTCGAATGTGACCTCTCTGAATGGAGCTGCTTCTGCCCACTTGGAAAAGTAGTCTATTGCTGCCAGAATAAATCGATGTCCCGCTGATGATGGCGGATCTATTGGCCCGATAATGTCTGTGCCCCAGCATTCAAATGGCCAGGATGCTATTGTTGGGTGTAGTGAATTTGGCGGTTGATGTATAACATCACCGTGGATTTGACATTCGTGGCACCTCTTAGCGTGGTCAATACAATCTTTGACCATGGTCGGCCAATAATAACCCATTCTCTTGATTTTGGCAGCCATCTTGGGACCTGACTGATGTGCTCCACAAAGCCCTTCATGGACTTCTGATACCACTTTATCAGCTTCCTTGGTCCCTAGGCACCTTAGCCACATTTGATCAAAGGCTCGTCTATACAACTTATCATTAACAAATGCGTATCGCAACGCCCTTTTACGAATTTGTGCGGCCATAGACTTTTCTGTCGGGAGTTTATTTTCTTTGAAGTAGTCAATGAATGGCTGTCTCCAATCATTTTCGACTTCAATACCTAAACAATGCCACCACGATTCTGAAGCTTGATTAGCTTTATGTCTCTTGGCCGTATGATATCCTTCCGGATAATTTTCCATAATGATCTGATGGAGAGGTTGAGGGTCAACTGGAGTTTCATCCTGCTGACTTGAATCTGGAATTCCTTCTGCCCTCGGGAATTGTAATAGAGCGGGCTCCAAGACCCTACGAGTGTAAACTCCGATGAATATAGGCATCTCCTCGTTGATGTTCGCCATTTCTTTGGCTAATTTGGCCAGACAATCTGCTTTAGCATTTTGTCCTCGAGGAACTCGAGTCATTTTGACATTTGGTACTTCAGAAGCTCGAGGGCTCGCCGATGATAATGGGCCAATTCGACTTTGCCAACATTGTAGATACCGAGGACCTGATTTATCACGAGCTGAGAATCACCGAAGATTTGGAGATGTTGGATTCTGACATCGATCGCAATCTCCAGCCCTGCTAATAAAGCTTCGTACTCAGCTTCGTTGTTGGTTCGAGGTTCAGTCAAACTGAACGAGAATCTTATTATACCTCCCTCAGGTGTTATGAAAATGAGACCGATGCCAGCTCGAGCCCTTGCAACATTTGGAGGTCGAACAGGTCTAATAGATGATGCCCCGTCAAAGTACATCTCCCAAAATGGTAGCTTTTCATTTTCCTCGACCTGCATTATTTGCTCATCGGGCAAATCATCATTTAGTGGAGAATCGGCCGGGATTGGGTGTGCAGCGAGGAAATCTGCCAAGGCCTGTCCTTTCACCGCCTTTTGTGGCATGTATATGATTTCAAACTGCAATAACAATACTGCCCACCTGGCCAGACGACCTGTCAACACTGACATTGTCATCAAGAACTTCAGCGGATCGATCTTTGATATCAGTGTGATTTTATGAGATAGCATATAGTGATGGAGTTTCTGAACTGCAAAAATCAGCGCCAAACAATGCTTTTCAATGGGAGAATAACGGCTTTCTGCTCCAATCAACCTTCGACTGATGTAGTAGAGTGCATTTTCTTTTCCTTCTTCATTATTCTGGGCCAATAGTGCTCCGAGGGACTCTTCTAGTGCTGCTGTATACAGTATAAGAGGCTTCCCCAGAATTGGCGCTGCTAGAATGGGCGGATTCAACATGTATCTCTTGATGCTATCAAACGCCTCCTGACATTCTGCATCCCATATGAAACGAACATCTTTCTTCATTAGCTTTGAAAAGGGCTGACATCTACGCGATAGATTTGATATGAATCTCCGAATGAAAGCTAGTTGTCCTTGCAGCGAGCGAAGCTGTCAAAGGTTCCTTGGCGGTGGCATCTCCGTTATTGCCTTAATCTTGTTGGGGTCGATTTCTATGCCTCGATGACGAACAACATATCCCAAGAATTTGCCGGAGGAGACCCAAAGGCACATTTGAGAGGATTAATCTTCAGATCAAACTTTCTAATTCTCTCAAATACAATCCTCAAGTCATCTAGGTGATTTCTTCGATCCATGCTCTTGACAACAAGGTCGTCCACGTAGCACTCGACCTTTTGATGTATCAACTCATCAAATATATGCGTCATCACCCGCTGGTAGGTGGCACCAGCGTTCTTCAGGCCAAAGAGCATGACTGTGTAGCAGAAAATTCCGATGGGCGTTCTGAACGATGTATGCTTTTCATCCTCGGGCGCCATCTTGATTTGATTGTAGCCTGATGATCCATCCATGAAGGAGAATATGTCGTAGTTGGAAGTGTTGTCAACTAGGAGTTCGGATATAGGGAGTGGAAAATCATCTTTTGGGCACGCCTTGTTGAGATCCCTAAAGTCAATACAGACACGAATTTGCCCGTTCTTCTTCTTCACTGGGACGATGTTGGCAATCCAATCGGCATACTTTTCTTCTCGGATGAAGCATGTCTCTATTAATTTCTTTGTTTCAGCAATCACTTGTTCTTCAATCTCCAATCTCATTCTCCTTGGAGCTTGTTTGATGGGTGTTATATCCGGTTTGATTGCTAATCTGTGAACTGCTACGTCAGGGGATAAGCCGGGCATCTCAGCATATGTCCAGGCAAAGCAGTCCCTGAATTCACAGAGGAGTTCTTTTATTTCTTCTATTTGGTCTTCGGGTAGTAGAGAACTAATGAAGGTTGGGCGAGGGTCTTCCTCAGTCCCCAAGTTGACTTCTTTTAATTCATCCATAGTGGCTGCCTGTCCACCATCTTCAAGCTCTTCCGGTGCAGGCTCGGCTTCTACGGGCTGCTCATCATAATCATCAGCCTCGTATGTCTCTTCAGCAACATCATCTTCGGATTCAATTTCCATGCATGTGATTGCCTGACAAGTCTCTTTCCGGAGGAATTTTCTTTTGATGAATAAAATACCTTTATATGCGTCTGTATCCTTCTGCTGTAACGGACGCGGACTCCTCCCATACCAGAGGCCCAAACTTGTACGAAGTTGTCGTTTGGTAGTAGGAATATTGACTTGTTTTCGTAGCATTCTTTGAATATTTTTGGTATTGAACCTAGGTAGCCTCGTAGGAAATAATTCTTCGGAGTCGAGGAGCATGCAATCCCAGTCATGATTCTCCTCTTCACGAACTCCCGTGGAATATAACACATTCTTTGGCACAGTCCCATTTTTACGGGGAGGCAGATAAAGAGTGGCGAGTTCTTCAACTTTATGCACCTCACGCGAAATGATTTCTTTGAAGTGTTGCAAGGGAACACGCATGACTACGAGTATACTATCTGAAATTGATAGGCTGTCTATTCTTCTAGAGAACACATTCTGCACCGTGTTCATATAAATAGAATCATAGTCATAATCATCATTTGAAAATTCAACCTGCCTGCTCCATTCATCCGTTGACTGGCACACTCTTTGAGATTTGGCAGGAGTAACATCGTCCTCATCTGTGTCACTCCCAAGATGAGGTACATATCTCTTTTCTTTTGGGATGATCGATGCTTTGAGAAGAGTTGGCCCTGCCTTCTTTCTCCCCACCTGCTTCTTATCACCTTCCTGTTCAGGTCGCTTTGCAGCCTTTGAGTTTGATGCTCTAGCTTCGAGGGAGCTCGAAGACTTTTGTTTCTTTGGCATGAAGTACCGTGCGTCTTCATAGACTGTTGCTTCATGAACTGTAAAGGGCTGAATGTCACCAGAGATCCTGAATTCTTCTCCATCTTTGAGATATTTCATACACTGGTGTAATGTTGACGGGACAATGCCATATTCATGCAACCAGGGACGACCTAGTAGCGCCTTGAATGAAGTATCCGCATCAATCACATGGAATTTAGCTTCTGTATGGAGCTCTCCAAATACAAGAGGGAGCATGAATGATCCAACGGTCTTCTGCCCTTTCTCGTTGAAACCATGCACCATCAACTTATCTGGCCCGAGGTGTTCCACATCAAGGCAGAGGGATCTCAGTGCTTTCAAGCTTATCAGATTGACGGAGGATCCAGGATCGATCAGGATTCGACTGATGCTCAGTTTATCGCTCCCTGCACTGACATACAGAGGACGGTTATGGTCTGCAGTCCCAAGTATCATATCTTTTTCGGAGAAAGTAATGAATGGCTCATTACGAGCTTGTAAAACTTCAGTCAAACTACGTTCAGCAAAATATGCTTCGTATCTTTCGGGATCTTTGAGAGCCTGAATCAGAGTCTCCCGAAGGTCTTTAGACATCACCAAAGCATCGTATATGCTGAGCTGTGCTGGGATTTTTCTCAAATGGGATAAGATATTATAGTCTATCCCATTGGCTGAGGTGTTCTTTTTCTTGTGATCTTCAGGGATTATATCGTCATTGATGACTATTTCTTTCTCCTTATCTTTATTGGAGACTCCTTTCTTCGGTGGAGGCGGTAGTACCTTACCGCTTCTTAACTGCACTTGAGCAATCTCCTCCGGTTCAGAGTCATTTAACGGAGCATTTTCTTCAGAATCAGCAATTGTTGCATCTAGGGACTCATCTGTTGATTCAGAATCACCACCCAGGTTTACATGTCCCATCCGAGATGCTATGCTAGGGTCTGATTCGTCTCTCTCTGGAAAATACAAATCCTCCTCTGAACTGTAATCCATTGACAAAACCATCATACAGGATTCAGAGGGTATTTCTGTGTATTCCTCTTCTGTCAAAGTACTCGGTGTCACCGAGATGACCCGACATATTTCTGTTGGAAGAGAATTCTCATCATCTTCTCCGGCTTCGTCTATCTTAAGCTCCGATATGAAGTCAGCGAGCTTGATAGGTCGCCTCACAGTCTGGTAGTACTCATCCAAACTGTCAATAACCCTCTGAGTTGCAATCTTTTTCTCTTTAGGCTTCTTCAGCTTGGTCTTCTTCTTGGATGATTTCACCTCACCAGACTTTGAAGTGCTAGCTTGATTGGAAAGTTGTTTAGAAATAGGAGCTCGCACCATCAGCAGTTCCTTCAAATTTATCATGGGCTCAACAGGAGACTTCCACTTTACACCTGGAACTCCTTCAAGCTGCTTCAACATTTTCAGTCTTCTTGGAGATCGCAGTCTCCCACTGTTCTTCTTGAATTGGCTTCTTTTCATTTCTTCTTTCTTCAACCAGGGGTACGGAAGAGGACGTAACTACCCGAGCTGATTCTTTTTTAGGGTGAGACAATACATTGTCGGATAATGTGAGTTCCCCCTTTTGATATTTTCTTTCAAGCCAATCATTGAATATATAGCAATCTTCAATAGGATGGCTGAGTACCTGATGATATGGACAATAATTCGGGTCACCAGTGTGCTTCGACTCTTCGGGTCTTTTGCATTCAGGCAGTTCTAAACCCGATTTCAACACTTGTCGAAATAATTTGGCGACACTCCCTTTTGAATGAATATTCTTTATTCATTTTATCTTTGAGTGATTGGAACGTTCTATCACCAGTTCCTATTGCTTGTCTCTGGCCTCCAGCTTGATAAGTCCGCGGCTTATCATTCCCCCATAATATCAGCTTCGGTTGGGGGTTAGGGTTGTAGGCCTGTTTGGACTTTTCTTGATATTGCATCGGCTGCTTGCCCTTGTCTACATTGTAAATCACTTGTTTTTCTCTATCAGCTCTAGAGAAGAACGTGGAGTCGGCTTCACCCCTTCTAGCACCCGGGGCCTTAGCCTTCTTGGACTTATCAGCGTGATTTTCTGATCTGGACAAATTCAGTTTCTCAAATTTGGCCACTCTGTCGAGCAATTCTTGAAATGTATTTATCGTAGCCATGCACAAGAAGGGTTGCATCTTGTCATCAATGTTGCCCATTAACAACTGTACAGTATGCTCTTCTTCTAACTGCTGCTCACATTTCATGCTCAAATTTCGCCAGCGAGTGATATATTTAGTCACTGATTCTTCTCTTTTTCTCTTATCCAGAGCGAGGTTAGCGATCGTAATCTTCTCAGTTGCACTAGTGAATCATTTTACAAACATACTTTCCAATTTGCGAAAGTCTTCACAGAATCGTTCGACAATTCAGCATACCATTCGAAAGCAGTTGCTGTCAAACTGCTGACGAATTGTCGGAAGAGTAGGACGTCATTGCCTCCTGTGTTCCCATAGGTGGCTTTAAACTGTGCCAGGTAACTGTGCCAGGTGCTGCCTGGGATTGTTATTACCGTTAAAAGTATTGAACTTTGGTACATAATACTCTTTTGGGTACGGTACTTGATCGTATTCAGCAGGATAAGGACGACCCTTGCCCACCAACTTTTCTGCTTGATCCACGGCTATAATAGCCCTGATCCTTTCTGTGATTATTCCTTCCAACTGTGCAGCAGTCACAGGCTCGGAAGTACTTGCAATATTCTGCGGAGTGGGCTGACGAACAATATTATGGGCTTCGCGACCACCTTCAGGAGCTCCCTGTACTCCTGAACCTTGTGGCACTTGGAAGTTCAAAGGGTCAGCAGGAGGATTAGGCATGGCACCAATAGCAGAATTTCTTTGCATCATCTGCATCATCGCCCCCATTTGAGCCATCATCTCAGTCATCTTCTCATTTAACTGAGAAATTTCTCTGTCTTTGGCCCTCATTTGTCGCCTCATTTGTCGCCGCATTTCAGCGAGTGTGACATTTTCGGCACCAGAAGGATTCTCATCTACTTCCTCCACTTCTTCTTCTTCTTGAGAATGACGACTTCTGCCAGTGGTGGACCCTTCTCTACGACGACGACGGTATACTTGCCGGGGTGGCGGTTGCCATCGCTCTTCATCTTCATCGTCATCATAATTGGCACCATCATCGATGTCTACATGTGTCACCATATAGACAACTTTCATATCCAGAGTGTCATTTGTTTCTTGAATTTCTTCTTCTAAATTTTCCTCTAGAAATTCATCAATATTTTCTTTTAAATTTTCCTCCATAAATTCATCAATGTTTTCTCCAATATTTTCTTCCACTTCAAGGAGTTCTTCTTCCTCTAGATTTTGATCATCTATATTTTCTTCAAGTAGTCGGATCTCCGAGCGACGACGCCATTGGATTTTCGGTTCTTGATTAGGCACGGGGACTTCTTCAACCAGCGGACTGCGGTCAAAGTTAGTCTCTTCCTTTGGAGGGGATGGAGGGCGACGGGATCCCCTGGAGGATTCTCCAAGGTGCCTACCGTCTGGAGGAGTGTCATTATGGGTCCTTTTTGGGGCCCACTTCTGACGTTGTTTGTAGACTTGAACGGATCTCCGGGAAGCCTCACCAGATGTCACGCCCAGATCAGTTCCTCTTTCTCTTCTTTCTTTTTCATTTCTCCGAGGTTTTGGCCTCCAGACTTGTTTTCCTTTCCACCGGGACCTTTCAGCGGTGGATCCCTGAACATATTGTTCAGGTGTCACACCCCGATGTTCACCGCGTGGGGTATATCTTCTTTTTCTTCCTTCTGCAGCAAAAGACAGACGCTCCCTTGGCGGGATTCCTCTAGTCTCGATCACTAAAGGTCGTTGAAACTTCTTCTTCAGACCTTTATCCTTTACAGTCTTTAGGACCCAATAGACCCGGGCTGAGAGAGTTTCAGGTTCCTTTCTCTTTGGAGGAGCTGGGACCTCCTGTCGTTACTCCCAGAAAGACTTCTTCAGCTCACCAGTGGAGCTATTCCTTTTCACCCATTTTAAATCAGAAAATTTATTCCGGGTAGGAACATTGGCTTCAGACACTTGGGCTGACAGATTTGAAGGGTGAACAGGGAGTTGTTGTTGCTGAGCTCGGAGTTCAGCATTCATCTTTCTCCTTTGTCTTCTCGTAGGCCTCCCTCCGGATGAGGAGGCTTCAGCATTATACTCTCCAGGTGCAGATAACCTGGTTGACAGAGTGGTGGTTGTTTGCAGTCACCACGGAAATTCTTCCGCCAGCCACAATCCTCTTGGTTGATGGGATTTCAGGCCGTGACAGCCTCTCGAACACAGAAATCCTACCACGAGGATTTTCAGCAACAGGTCGTTGTGCTGGCAGATGCACAAGACGGGTGACAGCATCAGTATAATGGGGTCTCCTGGTAGGCCTTTCAGCATTCCTTCCATTAACAGGAATGGCGGCAGTCCTTGCAACGACTGCAGGAAAATCAACACTACCAAATTGGATGGTAGCTCCAGTGTTTCCAGTCTCAATAATAGCATTAGCCAGCTGAATTCTGGCACCTCGTCCCAGCTGGACGGTCATCGGCGTGTTCTGTAAATCCATCTGCATAAATGAAAGGCAAGGGTTAGTAATCAGAATCTGATACATCACCCCGCACTTTTAAAATGCAGAGACTTGCACAGAACACAAAACAAAAATAGACAAAAATAATTAGCAGAAGCAAGCAATAATAATAAATTTGAAAACTCTGTTAAATGCCATTTAAATTTGTTGAATGATCATTTTAGAAAATTCAGAGTTTTGAATCATTAAACGATCATTTTGAAATTCTCAAAATCTTGAGTACGGGTCGAAATAATTGCTACTATAACACTGAGACGACTAGCCAAAGATGGAAAGAGAAACCAATCCCCAGCAGAGTCGCCAGAAATCTGTGGGCTCCAAAATTCGGCCCCGGCCTCCGCTCGCTTTTCTTATTCGGCGTGGGAGTTTTAACGAACTAAGTTCCGGGGTAAATTTTGGAAGGCAGATGAGTTTGTAGATAAGACACTACCCAGAGATTTCGCCCTCATTTTTGCAAGGACTTTATGATCTGAGTTCTTGTTTCCTATAGGCGCAAGCCCCTATAGTTAATTACCCCTCCCGATCACGAGAGAGAACTTTTAATTAAGGCTAGTCATCAATCAGATACGTATAGAATACGTGTTATCTGGCATATAGTAGCAGCAATGGTTTGTATTTGGAATGGTGGGAGAATTTGGGAATTTGGAGGATTGATATTTAAAACTTGAAATTGCACCATCTCACACTTAAAGCGGATGGTGAGGGAATGGATGATAGACCCGATCAAGATCCCATGGTTCCGTCGTCCCGGGCCATCGTGGTCCCTAGTCTACTTAGTCAGAGGAGGTAGTCGACCCAACCTGACAGAAGGATCCTTGTCGGCAGCCATGGGTTGCTTCGTCCAAGGGAACCTTGTAGACCGGGGTTGAATGTTTGTCTAAGGGGACAAATTTCAATCCACCTTAGCTAACAGAGAGCTTTGTGCCTTATCGATCATATCCTATTGATTCTTATCTCAAGGATTTAACGCCATTAAGGAACGTATTGGCTCTGGCCATAACCGGTATTTGTGGTGCCATTTGGCGGCAAAACCACTCGGTTCAGAGGGCCCCGGGTCGTAACCGTTTACCTGCAGTGCCATTTTGCGGCGAAACTGCCGGCTAGAGGACACGTACCACGTCCTTACTGGCAAGAGATTGTTTGAGAATGGATCCTAGTGATATTTTCGACTAGGCATTTGGCTCTTTTGTGAGCTGAGGTAAATTTTGATTTGTCCACCCCGACAAACTGTTGCGGGGAGTGGATGGATTTTTGCTTTAAGCGTTGGGATAGTTGAATTTCAAATTTTAAATATATGGACTTTGGAATTTATTGGATTTTGGCATTGTGAGTGGAGTTTGGAAGACATTTAGATATTTGGGGGACATTTGAAAATATTTGAAAACCCCTCCGGTTGAGATCTGCATTCAACACGGCCATCATCGGGGTGTTCGTGGGGTTATTTCCACTTGAAAATATTTGTATTTTATGGATGAACCTTGTCAACTCTGTTGGGCTGTCGACAGAGGATCGGGTTTCATATAGGCTTCGTGTCTTTATCAGTGAATTCTCTTGATTATATGTCTTGAAGATCTAACATAAATGGATTAAAATAAATACACCAGTTGACACAACCGTGTATTTATTTGAAGGTTCGAACCTTGTCGACTCCTATTGATCCATATAGGAGGATCGGGTTCAAACTAGAATTCACTTATTGACCCGCGCAGCATCCCTAGACGTCACGTGTGTACTAATAACACGCTCGCCGGGGCCCATGCGGGTTCTTGATTGCTTTTACCCCTTTTAGTGTGCCTATGTGTATACAAACTATTGCGCACGTGTGGGGGTATTTTGAAAGTGTTTGTAGACGCCTTCTGTCTGCTTGTACGGAGGTTGCAGATCCGGTGGCGTCTTGTAGCAGCTTCTGGATTGAGTTATTCGCTGCTTCGTACAAGAAGATTGTCGTGCACTACTCGTTGCTTTCTGTATATGGATCGTAGTGCACTAACGAATCTCCTGTTTTATGGTAGTAAGGATTTATACTTGTTGAAGATCTTATATATTTGCTTGAGCATAGCACTTGTCATATTCTTCATGCGTTGTGAGTTTTGATCTTTTCGGTACAACCACTATTATTGCATGTAGGTAGGTAGATGTCTTCCTTCTCAGACTGAAATTAACTTCAGGATACTGCATTTACTGAAGTCCTTATGCATCTACCCATAAGTGACATTTTATACATACATCCATATTTGTAAAGAGAATGTATATATTGCAGATCTTTATTCTTGCTTGCAGAGGGCTGGTGCATTTGACTGATGTTTGGTAATTGTTGACCATGGAGATGTTATAGTGTCTTTATCACAACAATTGGTAGGTAACTTGAATGTGCTACGGATATGATGTCTCTTTCACCATTCTTCATGTACTTGATTGTAGACATGTCTTCTATACTCATTCGTGGACAAGTTGTATTGTCTTACACTATTTATATCTCTTCGTTAGTGTTCCCAGGTGGACGTAGAAAAGATTACTACAATCTTCTTACATGCCCATAAGTGGCA
Source organism: Dendrobium huoshanense (assembly GCA_016618105.1). Lineage (NCBI taxonomy): Eukaryota > Viridiplantae > Streptophyta > Magnoliopsida > Asparagales > Orchidaceae > Dendrobium > Dendrobium huoshanense. The sequence continues at coordinate 56,814,835 of CM028355.1, read as the reverse complement.
ACCATTCCCCTCGACGCTACGTGAGCGCTTCAGGTAGGTGTCAAAAATGACACCGCGGTCGCGAATGAAATTTTTTTATCCCCGCCTGCTACGTGAGCATTTAAGGGTTTTTAGGTTTGTTGATTATAAGAAGAAAACAGACGTTAGAAATAAGCACATGTTTCCCTCCTCTGCACCACGTGGGCGTTCGGGGGTACTTATATGAAAATAAAGAACACATTTTTTTTTATCCCCTTCGCCGCAAGCGTCGCACCGGTTTCCCACCCTAAACGCTACTTGAGCGCCTCGGGGGTTTGTCGGCTCGTTGCAAGCTTTGAAGAGGGATTCTTAAATCGTCGCGAGCTTCGCATCGGTTTCCCACCCTAAACGCTACGTGAGCGCCTCGGGGGTTTGCCGGCCCGTCGCAAGCATCGAGAAAAGAACCATTTATTATTATTATTATTATTATTATTATTTTAGATTAATTATAATTAAAATAATTAATTATTATTAATGACAATTAATTATCATTAATTATAACTAATAAAGATTTAATTATAATTAACCATATATTATAATTAATTATAAATACCTTATAATAAATAATTATAATTGAAATTAATTAATTATGATTAAAATAATTAGTTATAATTAACAATAACTAATTATAGTTAATTAACTATAATTAATTAAAATTAATATAACTAATTATAAAAATTATAACTAATTTAAAACAAATTATAATTATTTTATAAATTAATTATAATTAAAAATAATTAATAATAATAGTAATAAATAAAATAAATATAAAATATATACCTAAGACTCAAATCGGGTACGGGTGAGTGAGTGAGTTGGCTAGGCTTAAGTGGGATGAGTGGACTGAGTCGGCGTGATTTGAGCTGAGTTGAGTGAGTGAGCTGAGTTGGATCGGGTTAGGGCTTAGGTTTTAAGTGAATGGTCGGTTAGGGGATTTAGAGAGGGATATGGCTTGGTGTTGTGGTTGGGCAAGAGGGGGGTTCGGCTAGGTAGGAGCTCGGGAAGAGGATGTGAGCTCTCTGGACGGGATCAGACGGAGAGGAGGCGGGTTCGGCTATGGAGGAGCACGGTTGGTAAGTCCTCTCTCTCTCTCTCTCTCTCTCTCTCTCTCTCTCTCTCTCTCTCTCTCTCTCTCTCTCTCTCTTGGCCAGAGGAAGAAGAGGGCACGGCTGTATGAGATCGGGAGAAGGAGCTCGGTTGCGGCTTGGGGAAGGAAGGAGAAGTAGGGCGCGTGGATCTGGATTTCGGGAGGAGAAGAGGCAGAGATTCGACGTGAGAAGGTAGAGCAGCGTTATCCTTCGCGTTGGTGCGGTATTTAACGACGCGCGCGGTCGTTCGATCGAGGCAGGCCGCAGGAATCCCGCGAGGAACGTCGACTGGATTTGCGGGGAAGCGACGCGAACGGCGCTGAATCGGTGAGATTTCGGCATGATTTTGAGGATCCGACGGGTAAGAGGTTTATACGCGAGATTTTTTGTTTTGTTATTCTGAGGTTAACACGGCGTCTAGAGATTTAGGAGAGATCGATCCTCCTCTCGAATAGAGGATCAAGTGTATCTTGCTATTTTCCGTGTTCCTTTCATCAAATAATACAAATTATCTACTATTTTTGTGATTTCGTGCGGATTTTTGTAAAGAATTCTTGCTGTTTTCCGAAGATTGATAGAAAATACTTGAGATCTACAAGTGTTTCTTATCAGAAAATTGAGCAGCTTGCTGGAAAATCGAGCAACCAACAAGAAAACCGAGCAACCAGCTAACTAAAGAAAGAAATGGGTCAAGCACAGTTAAAAAAATAGCGCATAGATAATCACCCAACTAGCCACAAGGAGCAAGGAAGTAAAATCGGAACAAGTGGAAGGACAACGGCATGAACCAATCTGAGAGCATCGAACCCAACATGATCATGAGTTGATTCCCATCATAGGACAATACAAATAAAATACATAGCATCTAATAACAAACAAAAATATAAAAAAATATAAAATGTAAATTCTTGACTACATCAGTATGTTGACTCAAACTTATATGACAATCATTTTTAGTTACACGGAAATGGCTTGGGAAGTGAATACATAGCAGTATTTATAGATGCCTTGGCCATAGTTGCTGAATTGTGTCCGCAGTAGTATGTGACATTATATTTCAAGAAAGAAAGATTGAATAAATATTTAATCATGTATAATGAGCAACTAAAGTTGCATCTAAATTCTACTATAACAATTAAGTTGCGTTAAGTATTTCTGTAATTAACAGTGTCATTTAACCTAGCATCCAAATGTGTTTAATCATAAACCAATTACTAAAAAGAACAACCATGATTTCCTGTCCCCATGGCCCCCGCAACGCCCCCCCCTGGCCCCCCCCCCCCCCCCCCCCCCCCCCTCACTATACTAACCGTCCTTATTGGTGCTTAGTGGGTCGGGGGCTTGAAACATATCACCTAGAAATTCTGATTGAACTTTCAGGAAAAAATACAATTAAAGAGTGAGCCTGATAAAAGATGCAGTTCAAAACTCAGGTTTCAACATATACATGCATGCAATTCCATCATAAGGGTATCAAAGTTGAGAGAACATCTTAAGCAACAGTACATTAAAAATATCAGGAGATTGGAAAATCACCTTTCAGGGTCCCACTTGTTATCAGAACATGTCCATCTATGATGCAGAAGAGCATCCAATGGAAGTCTGCGCCACTTAAAACAATTTTCACATTGCACCCAGCGATTATTAATTTCCCTGATATTGCAGAAAACAGAATCGGAAGCATAAACACTGTCAAACTCTTTTAAGTTCAGAGCCTTTTGTAACAATGAGAAACAAAACTACAAAGTCTATAAAGAGACAAACATGCAAGTACTCTATAAAGGAACAAGTTATAGACTTTTCAAATTATCTAGGGACATCAAGAGTTGCATTGGAGTTTGATTAAAATCTAGGAATATCCTCTTAGAGAGCTAGCAGATCACATTGTATTTAGCCCTGCATTTATTTCCTCTCAGCATCAGCCTAAGGACCTTCCCCAAACATACAGGTTGGCATGCCCTCGTTTCACTCCCTCGCAATCAAAAGCACGCATAGAAGTAACGGATTAGTCTGAAACCCTCCACCAGACACCAGAGAAATAAAAAATAAACACTTGACGAAAATGTTGATTAATGGGGAGAAGGATTGGCATTCACACTTCAGCTGAACCTTATGGAATAAGATGTGCCTGTGCTGAAGAACATGTTTTGACAATTATCAATGCTAACAGAAGTGCCTTTTCACCTTCCAAATCTAGATACTTAAATAGCACATTTCTAAGCACATATCCATCTTGACAACACAGCAGTTTGTTGCATAAGCCCCCTCTAAGGATGTAACAACGTGCAACTTAAATATAGATAACACAACAATGACGACAACAACAACATCAAACCTTATATCCTACTGTGGGTTTGGCTACATGAATCTTTTTTTCTTCATTATGTCCCATTAAGAGTCAAATTCTCATTTAAATCTAATAAATAAAGATTATTTTTAATACTCTCTAACCAAATATTTATAGGTCTACCTCTACCTTTCTTAACATAGGCTGGATTTAATTCATCTACTCTCCTAACAATGTCATTGGAAGGCAGATATTTTATCAGACCAAACCATCTAAGGCGACTCTCTCTAATCTTATCTGTCACTGGAACTACTCTAACATTTTCACGTATATGCTCATTTCACATTCGGTCAATAAGTATAAAACCATTCATCTTCTTGTGCATCCTCATCTCTACAACACTTAATTTTATACTTCTTTTTAACACTTAACATTCCGGGCCATAAAGCATTGCAGGTCTCACCACTATCTTATAAATTTTTTTTTAAGCGTGAGGGGTACTTTTTATCCTCCACTTCAACCATCCAACTTGAATTCTACTAATAATATTCCCATCTATTTCACTATCAATTTGAACTATAGACCCGAGATAACTAAAACATGTACTCTTCTTAATGACTTGATTACCCAATCTCAAAGTATTCAGTTTTATATCTACTCAAATGAAAATCTTTAGACTCTAAGGTTGACCTCCATAATTTTAAGTTTTTCATCAACCATCTCTCTAGTTTTATCAATAAGAAGAATAGCATGAGCAAAAAGCATACACCAAGGTACATCCTCTTGTAAATTTAGTAAGAATATCCATGACTAAAGCAAAAAGATAATAGATTTTGCTGAAATGCCTTGCACTTACACTTCTGCCTCTGCCCAAGCAGATTCTTATGGATTCTGCCCCCCAAAACGCTTTCCTACTCATATTCAACATACTACCAAATATGGCCAGCTAGTCTAGCTCCCTACATGTCTCTCTTTATTAGAGATCATTAATATTTAGGATCACAAATGTCATTACACTAATCCGTAGAATGGTGTATTATAATTAAATTTATATTTATTTTTTAAGCTATTAATTTTGTATATTTCTTCTTATTAAAAGTTCTCCTAAGGTTGTATAAATCAAACATAAAAGCTAGAATGAAAACTCAACAAATTCTCTTCAATTTTTGTCATGGTATCAAAGCCTAAGAAGTTTTTTAGCATTTTCATAAGCTGTAACCTTCATCACCACATTGCCTAGATCTTGCAAGCCTCCATTGTTGCAAGTCTCTTCATTCCTTTTATCTAAATTTCTCATTTGTAGTTCATTGGAGCAGCCTTGTTTCTCTTTACCATATTTTCCTTTTCATAAATAATAACAATAATCATGTTCCTTTAGTCCTAGATTCATTGGGAATTAAGACAGAACCCCCTAGGGCCGAACCACAGTAGGCTTGCGCCTGCTGTAAACAAGAGGCCAGCCCAAGTGCTGGGATGGCTGGACTGGTCTATCAATATTCTGTTCCCAAAGAATCACCTTGTACTAAAGGTGAAAAGATGGAAACTGATGTTGCATGTTCTCGTACGGCTCCCATGTAGCGTCATAATCGGGAAGGTCCCTCCATTTAATCAACACTTATTTGATCCCTCCTCCCTAGTGTACCCACTGTAGCTCTAGTGGTTCTAAAACCACTTCCAAAGGGCTCTATGCCCTATCGATTATACCAATTGATTCATTACTCAAGAATTTAGAGTCATTGGGGAACATACGAGCTATGATCAAGACTGTAATTTAGTGATACCATTTGGAGGCAAAATCATCCAGTCAGACTAGTCATAACCGTTTACCTGTGGTGTCATTTGGATGCAAAATTGCCAGTTAGAGGATATATGCCACGTCCTTACTCGCAAGAGATGGTATGAGAATGAATCTTAGTGATATTCTCGACTGAACATTCACTCTTTATGAGCTGAAGTAATTTTCAAATTTATTCACCTCGACAAACTATTGCGGAGGACGGATGGATTTAAGTATTTAGGTGTTTAATTTCGTATTTAAATATTTAAATCTTGATAAATATCATATTTATAATTTGAGTCTCTAAGTGATTAATTTTGATATTTGGGGGCATTTAAAAGGTAGAGACCCCTCTGATTGATATTCACATTCAATACAGTCATCATCGGGATTTATAGGTATTTTGAAATGTAGACTTCCCTTCAATTGAGATTTTTTATCAACACAGTCATAATTGAGAATTATGGATAATTTTTTACTTCACTATCTAAACCTTGTCGACTTTGTTTGCTTGCCAATAGAGAATTAAATTCAACTTCTAACTTTCAAGGTTGTCGTATAAGTAGCAAGACTGAGAGTCCATATTTTAATATGTAAATTTTATTTATAAAAGTTCTTGAAGGCCTAATGTGAATGTATAAAATCAAATAATCTGGTTAATTCAATAAGCGTCAGTCCGGAGAATTTGTTTTTTTAATGAATGAACATTTCTTATAAGAGGCATTGAAGGCCTAATGTGAACGTATTAAATCAAATACTTCGGTCGATGTTATAACCGTATATTTGTTCATTAGTTAAATTTGTGTCAACTTCAATCCATTTAAGGAGGATCAAATTTGAAATTAAGTTTACTTATAACTCACACAACATTCTCAGGCAAAGGTTTAGGGGGTAACGCACTTGTCGGAGCATATGCGGGTTATTTCATATTTACATGATATGCAGATTTATTGATATACTTAATGATTCACTTGTCAATTTTCAATTCCCGCAATATCCTTAAACATCATATGTATATATATGTCCCTCTCGTCGGGGCCTATGTGGATGCATACTTTTCTAGTGCATTTTGCATAATATATTTATATATCAGATAGTATATATGCATGTGACACAGTAGATGTGTAATGTATCTGCATGTTTGTATACACATTAATGTATTTATTTGTATATTTGCACGCTTACACATGTATTTGCATGTTTATATGTGTACTTGTGCATTTGCATATTATTTGAGTACTTAATGTGCTTGCATGAAATTCTTTGTATATTGTGTGGTGCAATGCATGTTGTATTTGGCACATACATGATACATATATATGTTATTTGGTGTATGCATGATAAATTTGTGTATTGTTGACATGAATGGATGAGTCATTTGTATGTTGCATAGTATACCCATGTAATGCATTTACATAATGTGCGGTACACTTGCATGAAGAACTTGCACAAATCTCGATGCACTTACATAATTGCATGATCATTGGTGCATTTACAAAGTGTATTTGCATGATCAATGCTATGTGTGCATGCTACTTAGTGCTCCTGTATAGTGCACTTGTATGTAGTGAGTACATTTGCACTATACGATCAAAAGACGTGAAGGAGATGTTTCTTTTGGTGATTTGGCACGTCTCTCACACTTCAATGAGAGAGTCGTACAGCTCGTGACACGCAACAGAGTACAACACATTCACAGGAATATGAATCCATTTTCTTTGGCTGCTGGCGTATACGTTACTAAGTGTACTTGTGCACCAGTAACTTGCAATATGATTCATGGCCTCATTGATAATTATTGGGGATAGGAGGGGGGGGGGGGGGGGGGGGGTCTTACATAGCAGTCATTAATGTGAATGTGTTGCCGTAGGAGCGTAAATAATTTTATATTTTTAGGTTAATTTTCTCCCACAAATCTTCATATTTTACACCTTACCAAGCTTTTCACATGTGTATCTTTTGTCTTTGTCTTGGATTTAAGCTCGACATACCCCACAGGAGAATCGATTCTTATTTTATAAATAGGGAGCCCATTTGACTTACTTCATTTTCATGCATTTTAGCTTACAAAGATAGGTTTCTACTATGAAATTTGAATGTGCATGAGTAAGGTGCTAAAGAGGAAAATTTTAGTTCACATTCATGTTTGTCGGTGAGAAGTCAATCTTCTAACAAGTTTACTATATGTTTGGTTTTAATTCATTTTTTTATTTTCATAATTGACAACATAGGATTTTATGCATTTTCATTTTGTTTGTCAATTTATTTTACATTTCAATTCCTCTAAATTTAGTCTAAGCCCATTATTTTGGTGTAAATTTCAACAACACCATGACATCTTCTTCTTGTATGGGGCTATATCGGGTGTGCAAGACATTCGACATACCACACAGGAGAATCGATTCTTATTTTATAAATAGGGAGCCCATTTGACTTACTTCATTTTCATGCATTTTAGCTTACAAAGATAGGTTTCTACTATGAAATTTGAATGTGCATGAGTAAGGTCCTAAAGAGGAAAATTTTAGTTCACATTCATGTTTGTCGGTGAGAAGTCAATCTTCTAACAAGTTTACTATATGTTTGGTTTTAATTCATTTTTTTATTTTCATAACTGACAACATAGGATTTTATGCATTTTCATTTTGTTTGTCAATTTATTTTACATTTCAATTCCTTTAAATTTAGTCTAAGCCCATTATTTTGGTGTAAATTTCAACAACACCATGACGTCTTCCTCTTGTATGGGGCTATATCGGGTGTGCAAGACCTTCCTGTCTATCAAGAAAGGAAATTATAGTCGGTGTGGGGTGGCACCGTAGCCGAAATCTCCAATCCCCTCCTGCCAAAAAAGGTAATCACGGGTCTTCATATATCTATTTATAAAGTAGCAGTCTTTCCTTGCGTGCCAAGAAAGAAAGTCACAAATATTTAGGATTTTCATGCAAAGCAGATTTCTCTACTACCAAGAAAGGTGGTCACGGTACTTATTTTTATGCATAATAGATTTCTCCGTCTGCAAAGAAAGGTAGTCTTGGGTAATTAATTTCATGCATAATAGATTTCTCCACCTGCAAAGAAAGGCAACCATAAGTACTTATTTTCATGCATAGCAAATTTTCCAGCATGCCAATAAAGGCAGATACGGGCACTTAATTTTCATGCATGATAATATTTCCCCGCATGCCAAGAAAGGCAGTCATAGATAAAAAAAGAAGAAGTTAAACTTTACTTGGCATCGTGTAACATCGGTTTACTAAGTTATGTGAGAATATAGCAGTGGATATGTTATAAGGGGGTGAAAAAGAACAGGATTGCTTGTACTAGTATTGACAAAATATTATTTTTCTAAGCATTTTAGCATCAGTAATTAAAAGATGAGATGATTTACACATACTCCCAGTTATACAGTACAGAACTAGTTGAATGTGAACTAGTTAAGATTAAACAAACAGAGGCCAATAGCTCTGCAGTTTTCTTGGTCTGATGGGACACTCAACTTCTTTTTATCAAAATTCTAAGCCTCCTACGGATTTCATTCTCAGAAGCGTCTTCTCTACAAATTCTGGGGTCTCACTATGCCTCTTTCTAACTTTAGAATATCTTGCAACAATGCAGAAGCATAATCCGTTATTTGAATTCCTGATATAGACAAAAGGGGGGTCAACACTTGTCCAAAATAAATCATATTTTGGCTTCCCTTGAGTCTAGTAGTTCATCATATTTGAGCTAAACTTTTAGTTCATTTATTGAACTAAGGATTAGCTCATTATGAGCTAACATTTTAGTTCATTTATTATCTTTTAATTAAATGTTTTTAGGCTTTTTATGTTATAGTCTTTTGGGTTTCCAATGGGACTTTTGGAATCCCAAGTATGGTGTTTAGTATTCCTATGTATGACCCCTTGGTTTCCACCAAGGTTTTAAGTTATTTTTATGTTTGCCTCTTGGGATCTCACGGCTGGGCTCCTTCTCCCGTGGTCGTGGCTCTTTGGTCCGTGCAGTTCCTTCGTTTCCCGTGGCCGTGGCTCTTTGGTCCGTGCGGTTCCTTCGTCTCCCGTGGCTGTCTCCTTGGTTCCTGGTTTGGGTGTTAAACCGTGAGCTTGAGGGGGAGATTCCCATGCTTTAATGCTTAGATATATGTGTTAGAATTTATGTATGTGTCCTTTTGTATTCCCCTTTCATACCTATAAATATGAGGGGTTATGTAATGTTTTGAATAGTGAATGTGATATGTGATTTTTGGAAAAAAAAATCTGTTAACCTGCGGGTTGCTTGGAAATCCTGCGGGCTCTTTCCACCCTTCTTTCTCATCCCCTCCGGAAATCCTGCGGGCTCTTTCCACCCTTTCTTCTCGGGCTTCTAATCTTTTTCGTCTCTCCGCAAGTGTCACTCCACCTGTATCTTTCTTCTTCAAGTGCAGCAACTTTAGGGTGTCGTCATTTTGTTTGCAAGTATTTGTATTGTTGTAAGTTTTCTTTTGTTTAGTTTAAATTGAAATGTAAGAGTTTGTTCTTCTATTTTCTCGTCCTTAGTCTTTTTCGTCCGTACAAGTCCGTCGTGTCTTTTGTGATCGAGAAGTATAGGGTCCCCTACATTTTTTGACCGCATCATTTGGTATCAGAGCAACTTAAGAAGTCCTAGGATTTAGTTGTCAAATTTCATTTTGGTTGTCAAGTTTTGTTTTGAGTCTAAGTTGTCAAGTCGTTAGTCTTGTCTTAAGTTTTTAGATTGAGTCTTGTAATTTTTTTTGAGTCAAAAAATGGAAAATCCAAAAAATATGGCATCATTCATGGAGGAAAGCGAGCAACATGATCCTAATGTCCCACTCCTGTTGGACAGGTGGATACCTACAGAAGGTGACTCAACGAATCCACTTCAAGATCGACTCTACAAACTGTAATATCACATGTTCCTATGTGATCAAAAATTTGATAAGTACAAAAGGTATCTGCAACAGCAATTTGAAAAAGAACAGGAACAAATTCTGAAAAGGTTTGGTGAAAAACTCAAGGAGATCGATGAACTGTATGCACCGCCTCAAGAGAATCAACAACAGATAATTCATCAGGAGCTGAATTCACAAGAAGGGGAGTCTGATGTAGACAAAAGGGGGGTCAACACTTGTCCAAAATAAATCATATTTTGGCTTCCCTTGAGTCTAGTAGTTAATCATATTTGAGCTAAACTTTTAGTTCATTTATGAGCTGGACTTTAGTTCATTTATTGAACTAAGGATTAGCTCATTATGAGCTAACATTTTAGTTTATTTATTATCTTTTAATTAAATATTTTTAGGCTTTTTATGTTATAGTCTTTTGAGTTTCCAATGGGACTTTTGGAATCCCAAGTGTGGTGTTTAGTATTCCTATGTATGACCCCTTGGTTTCCACCAAGGTTTTAAGTTTTTTTTTATGTTTGCCTCTTGGGATCTCACGGCTGGGCTCCTTCTCCCGTGGCCGTGGCTCTTTGGTCCCTGCGGTTCCTTCGTTTCCCGTGGCCGTGGCTCTTTGGTCCGTGCGGTTCCTTCGTCTCCCGTGGCTGTCTCCTTGGTTCCTGGTTTGGGTGTTAAACCGTGAGCTTGAGGGGGAGATTCCCATGCTTTAATGCTTAGATATATGTGTTAGAATTTATGTATGTGTCCTTTTGTATTCCCCTTTCATACCTATAAATATGAGGGGTTATGTAATGTTTTGAATAGTGAATGTAATATGTGATTTTTGGAAAAAAAATCTGTTAACCTGCGGGTTGCTTGGAAATCCTGCAAGCTCTTTCCACCTTTCTTTCTCATCCCCTCCGGAAATCCTGCGGGCTCTTTCCACCCTTTCTTCTCGGGCTTCTAATCTTTTTCGTCTCTCCGCAAGTGCCACTCCACCTGTATCTTTCTTCTCCAAGTGCAGCAACTTTAGGGTGTCGTCATTTTGTTTGCAAGAGTCTTTGTATTGTTGTAAGTTTTCTTTTGTTTAGTTTAAATTGAAATGTAAGAGTTTGTTCTTCCGTTTTCTCGTCCTTAGTCTTTTTCGTCCGTAGAAGTCCGTCGTGTCTTTTGTGATCGAGAAGTATAGGGTCCCCTATATTTTTTGACCGCATCAATTCCATTAGCAAGACACACCCCTCGTGGACAACCATTGATGTGATCTGCAAGAATTTCTCTCAAATTGCATTTCCAGAAATAGTTCATATAACCTCTGTAATGCCTTATTAGACAGCTTGAAGATAAGCATGACAAACCTAATATTTATATACTAGAATGGCCTACAAATTCAAACAACTAGGTCTTAAGACTAATCTACATGAAATTCCAAAGAGAACAATACTGGGATAAGTAAAATTACATTCAGTTCATTGAAGGAAAAACTTAATAATATCAAAGAAAATTACCCGTCTTGATTTTTTCCAAAATATGTTGGCATTCCAAGCACTGGCCCTTCCTGCTATTGATAAGAAACTTATTTTATCAAATGATGCCTGTGAACAACTATAAGTTGCAAGGCATTAAAAGAGTATAAAGTGAACATGCCAATAACTATCTAATAAGAATTAATAAAACCATGGGTTTGATGGCAGCCTTTTAAATAAGCTTGAAATGAATAACAAGGGAAAGAGAAAAAGATAAAGCAACTAAAACTACAAACAAATCAAGATAACACGTGAAATGAATGATATAGATCAATATGATTTCCAAAAATGAAATAAATACAATCGTTTTGTTAATCTATCCTGAGTCTCATTTCGCATCATGATTAGAAAGGTTGGGATTTATACAATGGAGGGCACGTTCTATTCTGCATGAATCTGCGAACTTTTGCAAGATGAACAAACAAAGAGGTTAATTAAGATTGCTAAGGACTAGAAAGAATAAGAGGTAGACTAAAGGAAACATAGTTAGAATTTGTGCATAAAGGCTAGAAAAAAAAATGGTTAGCACTTGATGTAGGGCACAACAAGAAATAATGGAGAAAGAGGATTCATAAAGTCAAATAAACTGTGCAGGATAAGGTTAATGATGATGTTAAAAATGATGCTCGTGTTGTAGGGACCAGAGAGGTCCATCAAGTTCTGCATTTAATGGTCATTAAATTAATTTTCTTTTAGACTACATTTGAATGTATGTGGTCTTTCACTTCAATGAGCAGTCCTCCCTAATTCCCTAACAAATATGCTAAGGATAGGGAATTCCTAGTTTGCCACCACGCAACAGCTTACCCCCAAAGACTAAAAAGAGAGCCATGCTTAATATTAAGAAAAAGGAGGATTCCACATTGTAGTTCCATCATTCTCAGTTGCACCCTCCCCTCATTTTAGCATCCTCTTGTCATAAGCAAAGTGATATAGAGTGGAACTGAGAAATGATTTGTGATATATAATTTTAGATTTGATTTGTGAGAAGAGTAGAATTCGACATGGAAGGAGAATATGAGGTTGATAGATGAGGTTTCTGAAAGAGAATAATGAATGCCTTAGTGAAAAAGAGTCCTGAGATAGAAAGGAAGAAAGAAGAAAGAAACTCAAGTCATTGAGCCCTACTTATAAATACAGGCATTATTAAAAATGGTGAAACTCTCCAAAAACTATGAACATATCTAAATAGTCCTAAATTATAAATGATATTTAACCGCATTACTAATTAACTTAAATTCAAAAAATGAATGCTCAAATGGCAAAGAAAATACAGAATAATAACAATGGACCGAGACATGCATTGCAATAATCTCTTTCAATTGCCAAGAACTCTACTCTAGTAATTTTACCAGTCGAAGGATTGGAAGTCAAGGATTGCAACATAAAGCTAGTGATAAGTCATCTTGTAAAACAGAGATAAATGGAAAATCAATCATGAAAAATTTATAAATAAATAAAAAACTATCTTAAGGTGGAAGAGACGAATAGGAAAAGCATCCCTACATCAATAAATATTAGTAGAATGCTCTGTCATACACCCTCAAGAACATTTTCACAATTATATAATCATATCTACTTGGTTGATGATTCTAGGCCATCTAAAAGGATACTCATGAGGATGTTAGCTACTTCAATGGGGGAGGTTTTGAAACTACTTTTAAGAAGGATGAAGTTAAACTCTCAACCACTATTCATTTGTCCTATTGGTCTAACGGTTTAATCCCCTTGCTATAACTTCTTCAAGATCACCCAACCCAAAAGTGCACCCATATAAGCACACTTAACTTCAGAATTTCTAATGACTAGAAATTCTAGTCATCATACAAAAATGGGTCTCAATGTTTAAGAATTGAGCTTCATTTTACTTGAGGGTTTTCACAATCTCGCACACTTAAGTAATTAAGTCTCATCAATATCCGTATACATCTAACCATGCACCAAGAAAATAGGATTTAAGAGGTGGCCTATATCGGATCAAAAGGCGGCTCCAATCATTTGGTATTATGCCCTTATATGGGTTTAAAAGATGTCTCCCATGACATGGCACTACATGTCACTTAATTCTCATCCTCCGATTGGTATATTTTATAGACAACAATTGTAATAGCTTGAAATTTTAACAATCAAAATAATGCAATTTTGACCTGGTAATCTCAGTGTTGTCCCCTTGGTATAACTTCTCAAAAGGTTACCCATTTCAAGAGTACTCTCATACAAATACTCATAACTGTCAGAATTTCTAATGAAATTTCAGATGTTACACCAAAAGGCACTTTGATAAGAGTTCAGCTTCATTTTACTTAAGAGGTTTTAATAGAAGCTTAAATGCCTACATACACATTCCTAAATTTATCTGACCTAACTTAAGTATAGGCTTATTGAAGCTCGAATTTTAATTATGTTAGGTAATTTTGGTTAGGTTGAAACATAAATGGATTGGGTTGGGCTAAATCAAACGAGCAACACAATTTGGAATTGTGGTCAGTTGCGATAAGTCAAATATTGGAGTACAAATAGGTGAGACATGCTTGAGTAGCATGTAAACAGAAGGATGAAGCACACTTGCAAGCATTTGTAGCAAAGAGGTGGATCAACATTTAAGACAAACACCAATGATCAATGATGAAGAACCAATTATGATGTGATACCTGAGTCATCATCTTGTTGGCGTATTCTACTTCCTAGAAGCCATCGCCAAATAGAAGTTAAGGCAAGGGTTTCCCAATCTCTTCTCTCTTCTACTCAAAGGTGATCATGAAAAGGGTACAAGTTAGGTGGTTAAGGTTGTAAATGAACCGACTTGAGCCAAGTATTATATTTTTCAAGCTCATTCATTTATTTTTTTATAAAATTCAAGCAACATATCCGAATTATATAATCTTGTTCAAATTTGTTTATTAAATTTCATATCGACTTGGAGTCAAAATCAAGCTTTAATCAAGCCTAGATACATATAGTAGCAACAATTTGGCTTAAGATTGAACAATTTATCACTATAAATATAAAGAAAAAAGAGAGGAAGAGAGAGTTGGAGAGAGAAAGCTAGAGAGGGTGGCCCATTTTTTGACCTTTTTAGATGGAGAGAGAGAGAGTGTGTGTGTGTGTGTGTGTGACATAAAGAGATACAATTTGCATGATGTTGCATCTGTTGTTCGTCAAATTCAAACTCAATTTGCATCATATCACATCTATTGCTCGTCATTTTGGTCGAATCAAGTTGTGAACGTCCTTCCTTGGTAATTTTGACACTCCAAATGCATCGATGCAATATGTTTTACAAACGAGCAACGGTTGAGTGACTTTGATACTGGACGAGGTGCTTCAAACTTAATTTGTGTGACATCACATTAGTTGGTCATTATTCTCGTCATTATCACTTAAATTTAGTGCAAGACATACACAAATTATAGGAAAGTGTTGACCTATAACTGCCAGTCGGCTCCAACTACCCAACCGACCGGAACCCCCACGATCTCACGATCCCCCACGATCATTCAAAACCAACTCCTCACGACACAAAAATACTGGCCTCCTCTCATTCGATACTCTCTCACGCTCTCAGATACGCACATAGAGAAGAAGAGTTCGAAAGTTTACCGAAGACGATTGAAGCCAGCTCTCTCGACGACTGATCTTGTCAACCCGACATTTCTCCAGCCTCCGACTCCTACCCACGATCAAGGAGAAGACGACTCAGGTCACAGCATCCAACCTCTTGATCTCTCGTCGCCGATTCCTTGCTCCCGCTCGAAAGCCTTGACCGGCTCATGCCCTAAACAGCCAAACGATCTCCACAATCGTGCCCTAGACTTGGACGGACCAGCCTCACCGGCCTACCCTAACCTCTACCGTCGATCGCCAACGCCGACTCCCGCCGCCGTGTCCGAGCTCTTCCCTCACGCGGTCTCCGCCTCCGAGCCTTGCCCGATCGGGCTTCTCCCCCTCTCTGTTTATAATATATATTATATAAGATATATTTATATATATATATATATATATATATATATATATATATATATATATATATATATATATATAATATGTATATTATATATTATATTATAATATATCATATGATATATGTATATATATAATATCATATTATAAATGATATATTATATATTATATGTATATTATATAATATATGTATAAGAAAATAAAATATAAGAGAGAGAGAGAGAGAGAGAGAGAGAGAAATGATTTTCAAATAGGTGGGAGCAATTTGAAGGAAGTCCCGGGGTTGATCCGGTCCCCCGAAGCCCTTGGCCGTCGAGTTTATCCGGCCGAGGGAGCGCAGACACCGAGGGACTCTTTTGCTCTCCCAAATCTCCTCGCCGTTGATTCGCTCCGGGCGAGTCGAGCACTCTCTTACCTCCCGGCATCGGGGAGGGGACGCCGGGAGGCTGCCGAAATTTTCTAAAAAATTTTTGGGAGTTAGCCAAATTTTTTGGAGATTGGAAAATACTCAAATGCTCATTTAATTTTAAAATAATTATAATATTAATTATTTAATAAATTAAAATAAGGAAAAAGGGATTTCCAAGCGAGCATCGACAATCAACTACAATCTGCTTCCAATCATCGGCAGCAATTCATCGACAACCAATCATCTACAATTGGTGATCATCAAAGCTTCTGAAGACTCAATCTCCTCGCCGTTGATTTGCTCCGGCCGAGTCGAGCCACTCCTTTATCTCCCGGCGTCGGGGAGGGGACGCTGGAAGGCTGTCGAAATTTACTTATAAATTTTGGACTTAGTAAATTTTGGAAAATGCGAACTTAATTTGAAACAAATTTAATCATTTTAAATGATTTAAAATCAATGAATAATCATTCCAATATAAAATAAAAATGAAAGGGATCTACACTCTCAAGTCAAGCAAGAGTTTCTAATTAATTCGAATCTATAAAATGATAGGGATGTAAAATGTTTTTGCTTGCATAAATCATTAAATAAATGATAGTGCATATATTAGTGGCTTATAAGATAAATTGTGTCAATAGAAAGTGACACAATCTCATTTTAAAAATTCAAGGAAATTAACAATTGATTTTGATTTGAGTTAATTATTCAAGAAAATTATAATATTATATGAAATCAATGAATATTAATTTAATGCATCTCTTAGCCAAATCAAGATCATGCCACTATACTCTTTACTTAAAAACATTTATCGTACATCTCTATCTATCTTATCAATGTATGATTGAAATGGTTCTTTAAGAAATTTGAGAAATCTTATTCAAACTAAGAACCTTAGAGTCGTCTTTAGACTCTTTCTATTGGATAAATATCTCCCAACAGATAAACAATAATTTTAAGAAGATCTATTCAAAGCGTGATGTCAATGCTAGGAAATGTCACATTTGATTCAAATACATTAGATCACTCATTTGATCTTGTTGATTTAGAAATCTTAGATTGACGCCATCGGACCCGCAACATGTGTACAAGCGGACAGAAGGTGTTTGTAGGCCCTTAAATGAAATCCCGGGCCATTTTCTAATAAAATCATTTGCCTAAATGGATCATATTTAAATATTTTAAAATGCCCCTTATGTATTAAATATGATCTTTTAAACTAATTAAATCCCTGCATGTGCTCCGGTCAATGCATTAAAGTTACAAACATCAATGACCGAGAATGCTGCGCAGGGTCAAATGCTACAACCCGCATGTGCTCCAATCGTCACATCTAAGTCTTAAATCAAACGATTCGAGAATGCTGCGCGGGCTAAATATTCGAGTTTCATCCTCCTCCTTGAAAGGACTAGAGTTGACATGACTTGAAATAACAAAATACCTTCCAAAATCTTACAAAAATACACGTGACTTTGAAGTCACCCCGATGATGGCCGCGTTGACAGAAAATCTCAACCGAATGGGTCAAATTTCAAATCTCAAATCAAACAAAAGACTAAATTCTTGAAATAAAATATATCACCTTAAAACTAAATATCATCCACCTCCCGCAATTGTTTGTCGGGTGTGATAAATCTGAAATTAACCTCAGCTCACAAAGAGCGAATGCATGTCGGTGTATCACTTTGATTCATCCTCAAACAGTCTTTTGCCAACAGGGACGTGGCACGTGCCCTCTGATCGGGTGGTTTTGCTGCGAAATGGCACCATTATATTACAATCACGGCCAAAGCCCGTATGTTCCCTAAAGACGTCAAACCCTTGAGCGATGGATCATAGGGTATATTCGATAGGCATAAAGCCTTCTGTTAGCTAAGGTGGATTCTGATATATCCCCTTAGACAAACATCAACCCAGGTCTACAAGGTATTCTTGGACGAAGCAACCCATGGCTGCCGATAAGGTGCCTTCTGTCAGGTTGGGTCGACTACCTCCTCTGACTAAGTAGACCAGGGATTATGACAGCCCGGGACGACGGAACCATGGGATCTTGATCGGGCTCGTCTTCATTCCCCCCAACATCAGTTTTAAGTTTGTGCTGATAAACTCTAAATTTCAAATCATCCAAATTCAAAATTTAAACCCTAAAATTGTTGCTATTATATGTTAGGTTTTTTTTTTAACCTATATAACTACTTTAATGACTAGCCTTAATCGAAAGTTCTCTCCTATTATCGGGAGGGGTAATTAACTATAGAGGCTTGCGCCTATAAAAAACCAGAACTCAGATCAAAAAGTCCTCACTAAATGAGGGCGAAATCTCTGGGTAGTGTCATATCTAAAACCCAATCTGCCTTCTGAAAATTCCCCCGGAACCTAATCTCGTTAAAACTCTCTATCGTCATCGTCACACAAACACTTAAAAGAAAAATTGACGGATGGCGCAGAGAGGCCGGGATCACTCAATCCAAAATGGAATTTTTCGGAGCCCACAGAAAGTTGATACAATAAAATAGAAAACGTCATCAAATAAAAAAATTTATTCATTATTAAATAAGTATTTATCATTTTCTTAATGAGCTACTAGTTAAACAACAAATGAGCAAATTCATAAACATAAACAAATAGACAAATCGGTGCTCATTCATTTATATGATGAACTTTTAATATTTTGTTCAAGCTTGTTCATTTATGTAAATAAATAAATATAAATGAGCATTATATGAATGAGTATCGAATTGTTCATCAAATACATATATTTATGATGGAAATGATGCAGAAGACCACTTCTGTGGGCCCTGCACCGGCTCAACCCATCAACCAATCTGCTAATCCTCAAAATTCTCAAGCACACCAAGCTTCAGGAGTGAAAGGTATACCTGAAGGTGGCAATAGGAATGATGATCCAACCCGCCAGCGTACTCCCCAAAATGTGGCGAATGCCTCTGAACCCGTAACTGCATCACAGTTGGAAGGCTTAATCAGTGAAAAGATTAAGGCCATTATAGCTGCTGAACAAGCAGAGAAGCTGGTAGGCAAAGGTCGCCCGTACCCAGTAGAGTACGATCAGGTGCCATATCAAAAGAGATATTCTATACCGAAGTTCAATATCTTCGATGGCAATAAAAATCACAGACAACACCTGGCGCAGTTCAAAGCAACCTGTGGAAATACATGAGGCAATGATGCTCTGTTATTCAGGCAATTCGTGAGCAGCTTGAGTGGAACTGCTTTCGAATGGTACGCCGAGCTGTCAAATGATTCATTAAAGACCTTTGCGGAGCTGGAAGCCTTATTCTTGAAAAAGTTTGCCAGTGCAACAGAGAAGACTACTATCGCTGATCTTGCTCTAGATAAGAGAAGAAAGGAAGAGTCAGTAACAAAATATATAACACCCTGGCGCAATCTCAGCATGAAGTGCGAGCAGCAGCTGGAAGAAGAACATGCAGTTCAACTGTTGATGGGAAACATTGATGACAAAATGCAACCCTTCTTATGCATGGCTTCAATTACTACTTTCCAAGATCTGTTGGATAGGATGGCAAAATTTGAAAAGTTGAACTTATCAAAATCTGAAAGCCTCCCTGACAGACCCAAAAAGGCTAAGGCGTCTGATGCTAAAAGAAATGATGTCTACTCTGCATTCCCTCCCAGACCTGAAAAAGGTAAACGGGCAGTGTATAATGTGGATAAAGGAAAACAGCCTATGCAATACGAAGAAAAGCCAAAACAGTCTTACAATTCAAATCCTCAGCCAAAATTGGTACTCGGAGGAAACGACAAACCTCGAGCCTTTCCTAGTGGAGTAGAGCGCCAGAGGCAGACTGCAGGAACTGGTGATAGAACGTTCCCCTCCCTCAAGGAGAAAATGAATAAAGAATATTCGTTTAAGAGGGAAAGTGTTGCCAAATTGTTCCGACAAGCACTCAAGAATGGTCTGGAGTTGCCAGAATGCAAAAGACCTGAATAGTCCAAACACAGTGGCGACCCAAACTACTGCCCATATCATCGGGTAGTTAGCCATCCAATTGAAGATTGTTATGTCTTCAATGATTGGTTAGAAAAGATGTACAAGAGAGGAGAACTGACATTATCAGATAATGTGTTGGTTCGTTCCAGAAAAGAATCCATCCGGGTAGTCACGTCCTCTTCCGTACTCCCGCTTAAAGAAAAAATGAAAGAACCTGTTCAAGGTGAACAATGGGAGACTGTGATCTCCAAGAAGACAACTAAAATGTTGAAACAGTTAGAAGGAGTTCCTGGTGTCAAGTGGAAGTCCCCTACTGAGCCAATGCTGAATTTAAAATGGTTGCCTATGTCACAAGCATCCACTTCTAAACAGCCATCTGGCCAAGCTAGCTCATCCAAGTCTGGCAAAGCAAAGACGAAGTCTTCTAAGAAGAAAGCCAAGTTGAAGAAGCCTGTGGCGAAGAAGACTGCAACTCAAAAGGCTATTGATAATTTGGGTGAATATTACCAAACTGTCAGGAGGCCTATTAAGCTCGGTGATTTTATGAAAGAGCTTAAAATAGATGAAAAGGAAGAAGAAGCTGAGGATGAATCTCTTCCTACGGAGATATGCCGAATCATCTCAACAACTTTAAAAATATCAGAAAGGGAGAAATACGCTAAAGAAGCGGCCCCTGAATTTTGTCTGATGGTGTCATCAATGGAATTTAGTTCAGAAGATCTATGTTTTCCAGATGATGAAGATTCAGACCCAAGTATAGAATCACAAATGAAACAAGTGAAGTTGGGAGACGATTCCGAGTCTACAGATGAATCCCCAGACACAACAATGGCTGACTCTGAAGAGAATGCTTCATCAAACAAGTCTGAATCAAATGAGGTGGCCCAGGTGCAGTTGAGGAGTGGCAAGGTACTGCCGCCTCCACCAAAGAAGGGGATTCCTAACAAAGATAAAGGAAAAGAGATAATTGTCAATGAAGATATTATCCTAAATGACTCCAAGAAGAAAGAGACTTCATCTAAGGGGATAGATTACAATATCTTATCCCACTTGAGGAAGATCCCAGCACAACTCAGCATATATGATGCCCTCTTGATGTCTAAAGACCTTCGAGAAACTTTGATCCAAGCTCTTAAGGACCCCGAAAGATATGAGGCATATTTTGCTGAGCGCAACTTGACGGAAGTCTTGCAAGCTCGAAATGAGCCCCTCATCACCTTTGCTGAGGATGATATGCTGCTTGGAACAGCAGACCACAACCGCCCTCTGTATGTTATGGCAGAGAGCGACGGTATGATGATCAGTTGAATTTTGATTAATCCCGGATCTTCTGTAAATCTTATGAGCCTTAAGGCACTAAGATCCCTCTGCCTCGATGTGGAACATCTTGGCCAAGATAAACTGATGGTGCACGGCTTCAACGAGAAAGGACAGAAAACTCTTGGTTCGTTTATGCTTCCTCTTGTATTTGGGGAACTCCATACGGAAGCCAAATTCCATGTAATTGATGCGGACACTTCATTCAAGGCGTTATTGGGTCGCCCCTGGCTGCATGAATACGGCGTTGTCCCTTCAACATTACACCAGTGCATGAAGTATCTCAGAGAAGGAGAAGAATTCAGGATCTCTGGCGATATTCAGCCCTTTGCAGTACATGAAGTAACAGTTTATGAAGATGCTAAGTACTTCATGCCAAAGAAGCAAAAGTCGTCAAGTTCTCTTGAGGCTAGGGCATCAAATTCTAAGGCTACAAAGAAACCCAAGCAAGAAGATGAGAAGAAGCGTATAGAAAGAAAGAAAGCGACGCCAACTCTTCCTAAAGCATCAATCATTTCTAAAGAAAAGAAACATGTACCTCATCTTGGGAGTGACACGGATGAAGATGATGTTACTCCTGCCAAATCTAGAAAAGTATGCCAGTCCACGGATGAATGGAGTAGGCAGGTTAAATTTTCAAATGATGATTATGACTACGACTCAATCTATATGAACTCAGTGCAGAGTGTGTTCTCTAGAAGAATAGACAGTCTGTTAATTTCAGACAGCGTACTCGTAGTCACACGTGTTCCCTTGCAACATTTCAAAGAAATCATTTCACGCGAGGTTAATAAAATTGAAGAACTCTCCACTCTTTATCTGCCTCCCTGTAAAAAAGGGATTGTGCCAAAGAATGTGCTATATTCTACGGGAGTTCATGAAGAAGAGAATCATGACTGGGATTGCATGCTCCTCGACTCCGAGGAATTATTTCCTACGAGGCTACCCAAATTCAATACAAAAAATATTCAAAGAATGCTACGAAAGCAAATCAATATTCCTACTACCAAACGACAGCTCCGTACAAGCTTGGGCCTCTGGTATGGGAGAAGTCCGCGTCCATTACGACGAAAGGATATAGATGCATATAAAGGCATCGGGTTCATCAAACAAAAATTCCTCCAGAAAGAGACTTGTCAAGCAATCACATGCGGAGAAATCAAATCTGATGATGATTATGATGAAAAATGCGAAGCTGATGATTATGATGATAAACCCGTAGAAGCCGAGCCTGCACCAGAAGAGCTTGAAGATGGTGGACAGGCAGCCACTATGGACGAGCTCAAAGAAGTCAACTTGGAAACTGAGGAGGACCCTCGCCCAACCTTCATTAGTTCTCTTCTACCAAATGATCAAGTAGAAGAAATAAAAGAGCTACTATGTGAATTCAGGGACTGCTTTGCCTGGACATATGCTGAGATGTCTGGCTTATCCCCTGATGTGGCAGTTCACAAATTGACCATCAAGCCTGATGCAGCACCCGTCAAGCAAGCTCCAAGGAGAATGAGATTGGAGATTGAATAGCAGGTGATTGCAGAAACGAAGAAGCTCATAGAAGCAGGCTTCATTCGAGAAGAAAAATATGCCGACTTGATTGCCAATATCGTCCCTGTAAAGAAGAAGAATGGCCAGATTCGTATCTGCATCGACTTCAGGGACCTCAATAAGGCATGCCCGAAAGATGACTTTCCGCTCCCAGTATCAGAACTTCTAGTTGACAACACTTCCAACTATGATATGTTCTCCTTTATGGACGGATCGTCGGGCTACAATCAAATTAAAATGGCGCATGAAGATGAAAGACATACATCATTTAGAACGCCTATAGACATATTCTGCTACACAGTTATGCCATTCGGCCTGAAGAATGCTGGTGCCACATATCAACGGGCTATGACTCGTATATTTGATGATTTGATTCATCAGAAGGTCGAATGCTATGTAGATGACTTGGTCATTAAAAGCATAGGCCGAAAAGACCACATTGATGATTTGAGAATTGTGTTCGAAAGGATCAGAAAGTACGATCTGAAGATGAACCCTCTCAAGTGTGCATTTGGGGTATCCTCAGGGAAATTTCTAGGATATGTTGTTCGACATCGAGGAATCGAAGTCGACCCCAACAAGATCAAGGCGATCGTGGAGATGCCACCTCCAAAGAACCTTCGACAGCTTCGCTCCTTACAAGGGCAGTTGGCTTTCATTCGGCGATTTATATCGAATCTGTCAGGTAGGTGCCAGCCATTTTCAAAACTAATGAAGAAAGATGCCCGTTTCAAATGGGACGAAGAGTGCCAAGAAGCATTTGACAACATCAAAAGATATCTGTTGAATACTCCCATTCTTGCGGCGCCAATCCCCGGGAAGCCTCTTATATTGTATACGGCAGCACTAGAAGAGTCCCTCGGAGCACTATTGGCCCAGCATAATGAAGAATGCAAGGAGAATGCACTCTACTACATCAGTCGGAGGTTGATAATAGCAGAAATCCGCTACTCTCCAATCGAGAAGCATTGCTTGGCCCTGATCTTTGCAGTTCAGAAGCTCCGCCATTATATGTTGTCTCACAAAATCACCTTGATATCAAAGATCGATCCGTTGAAGTTCTTAATGACAAGACCGGCGTTGACAGGTCGTTTGGCAAGGTGGGCAATGATTTTGCTGCAGTTTGATATCACATATGTCCCTCAAAAGGCAGTGAAAGGGCAAGTGTTGGCAGATTTTCTCGCTGCACATCCTATCCCTGCAGATTCTCCGCTCAACGACGATCTACCTGACGAGCAGATCATGAATGTTGAAAAAGAGGAGATGCTACGAGTATGGGAAATGTATTTTGATGGAGCATCGTCGATAAAGCGTGCTCGGCCTCCAAATCTCAAAAAGGCTCAAGCCGGAATTGGAATCATTTTCGTAGCACCCGAGGGAGGCATAATGAGATTTTCGTTCAGTTTGACTGAACCGCGGACCAATAATGAGGCTGAATATGAAGCCCTAATAGCAGGATTGGAGATTGCAATCGATGTCCGAATTCAAAATCTCCAAATCTTCGGTGATTCTCAACTTGTTGTAAATCAAGTGTTGGGAGTTTACAAAATCACCAAGTTTGAGTTGGCCTGTTATCATCGGCGAGTTCTTGAGCTTATGAAGCAAATTCCAGTTGTCAAACTAACTCAAGTTCCCCGATGTCAAAATGCCAAAGCCGATTCTCTTGCCAAATTGGCTAAAGAAATGGCGAATATGGACGACGAATGGCCTATAATAATTATGGTGCACAATCGGCGGATCTTAGAGCCAGCATTATTATAATTCTCGCAGGCAGAGGGAATACCAAATTCAAGCCAGCAGGATGCAACTCCGGTTGATCCTCAACCTCCCCAACCAGTTGATGTTGAAGATCAGTCTGAAGAACAACGAGTTCCTAAGAAAAGGCGCAAGGCCAGTCAAGCTTTAGAATCATGGTGGCATTATCTAGATGTCGAGGAAGAAGATGACTGGAGACTGCCTTTCATTGACTATTTTAAAGAAAGTAAATTGCCAACAGACAAATCACTAGCTGCTCAAATCAAGAAGAGAGCGCTACGATATGCATTTGTCAACAACACATTGTATCGACGTGCTTTCGATCAAATGTGGCTAAGGTGCCTAGGGACCAAAGAAGCTGATAAAGTTGTGGCAGAAGTTCATGAAGGACTCTGTGGAGCACACAAATCAGGTCCCAAGATGGCAATCAAAATTAAAAGAATGGGCTACTATTGGCCGACCATGGTCAGAGATTGTATCAATCATGCTAAGAGGTGCCATGAGTGCCAGATCCACGGTGATGTTATACATCAACCGCCAAATCCGCTGCACCCTACAATAGCATCCTGGCCATTTGAATGTTGGGGTATTGATATTATCGGGCCGATAGATCCGCCCTCATCAGCAAGACACCGCTTTATCTTGGCAGCAACTGACTACTTCTCAAAGTGGGCAGAAGCAGCTCCATTCAAATAAGTTACGTCTGAGCACATGATCAACTTCTTTACCCACAATATCGTCTACAGATTCGGTGTGCCACGCCGAATAATCTCAAACAATGGTACTGCATTCAAAAGTACAAAAATTTACAAGTTCGTTGATCGGCATAAAATCGATTGGCGGTATTCCTCTATATACTATCCAAGAGCAAATGGCTTAGCTGAAGCCTTCAATAAAACACTAGTGAAATTGCTAAAAAAGATTCTCTCCAAGAATAAAAGAGAGTGGCATACAAAAATGGCAGAAGCGTTGTGGGCATATCGTACGACCTACAAAACGCCAACCAAAGCCACTCCTTATTCTCTAGTATTTAGAGTTGAGGCCGTACTGCCGCTAGAAGTTGAACTTCCATCTCTTCGAGTTGCTGTCCAGAATGAGCAGACTCAAGAACAAAATGCTCGTCTAAGAATGGAGGAGCTTGATGCACTCGACGAAATCAGGTTACAAGCTCAGCAGAACCTGGAAATCTACCGAGCAAGAATGACAAAGTCCTTTGATCGAATGGTTCGTCCTCGATCATTTCAAGAAGGAGAATTGATTCTGGTGCAGAGAAGGCCAATCATCCCGCATAGAAAAATTGGTGGCAAAATCGTATCCAACTGGGAAGGACCTTTCGTCATCGAAAAGGTGTATCAGGGTGGAGCTTATCAACTCATCGATCTGAATGCTCAAAGGCCTATGCCGCCGATCAATGGCCGTTACCTGAAGAAATACTACGCATGAAATATTGTGCTTAATGTGTTATGTTTTCATACATTATTGTTAGCATATACATTTCATATTTTGAAGTTCTCTTATGTCATGAGAACACATTTCAAAATTTCCCTGTTAGATTGGGGGCATTTTAAATATTTATTCGGGTCGACATCGTGCTGCGTGCCGAGATCCCCGAATAAATATTTAAAATTTCAAGATTCCAATTCTATTCTGCTCTAAAATAACCCTGCAAGACAGGGGGCATTTTAAATATTTATTCGGGTCAACATCGCGTTGCACGCCGAGATCCCCGAATAAATATTTAAAATTATCAATTCAAACATTGCTTTGTGTTAAAGAATACAGATGCTTCTTTTTCAAAGTACATGTAGGTGATCTCTTAAAGAACGAGATAACATCTTCTCCAACAAACCAAGACTCAAAAAAGTCAATAAAGAGACTTTTGAACTACACACCCCAACAAATTGGGCCATAAAAGCTTGAAGTATTTCAACAGCCTGAAGCTTAAGGTTCGAACGGGTGTAAAAGGTCGGATCAAACAAGCCCAAATATGGCTGGATCGCTGGCAGCTCCGTCTACTCAACAAGCCATAAGAACGGCCGTAGTAGCGGAACCCCCACTTCGTCAACCTGTCAGTAGGGACTGTAGGAAGTACGAAAGCCAATTCGACTCGACCAGTTCAAGTGATCGAAGTCTAAAAAGTTCTCCAAAATGACTGGAGAATCAAAGTTCCAGTGAAAGATGGGTCTCGAGCAACTACTGAATGTTCGTAGGCTCCAAAATCTAAAATCGCGAAGGATGACTCCAAATCTGTCAACTTCAGCAAAATCAGCATTGGGAAGCGCAATTCTCATAGCTCAAGTCTGAAGCTTGAATGGGTGTAAAAGGTCGGATCCAACAAGCCCAAATATGGCCGGATCGCTGGCAACTCCATCTACTCAACAAGTCATAAGAAAGGCCGCAGTAGAGGAACCCCCATCTCAGCAACCAGAGGACGAAGAGCTGTCAAATCCCAGCTCTCCCGATCTGATGAACTCAAGTGATTCAGATTAGAGTCTTCTCAAGTGGTTAAGGATCAAGATACTACCTACATTCGGTACTATCAACTGAATCTAAAACCTGCAAATCCTTCAACAAATCCGTCAAGCACAAAGCAAGGATAGAAGGATGTTTTCT
This sequence comes from Dendrobium huoshanense, assembly GCA_016618105.1. Taxonomy (NCBI): domain Eukaryota; kingdom Viridiplantae; phylum Streptophyta; class Magnoliopsida; order Asparagales; family Orchidaceae; genus Dendrobium; species Dendrobium huoshanense. The sequence goes on along the minus strand of CM028355.1, from coordinate 56,787,700 downwards.
TCAACAAGTCCGTCAAAGCACAAAGCAAAGGACAGAAGAAAACTATCCTAAAGTTCACACAAAGCCTTAGGCTGAACTAAGTGGATTCGTCATCAACAAGTCCGCTATGCACAAATCTCTGGACCGATGACTTTTCGCCATCGACCTAATACAAGCCTAAGGGTTTAGGTCATTGGCATCTACTCCTTCATCAAGCCCGCCAAAGCTAGAAGCATAGAGCAGAAGGAAAATAAAAATTCTGACAAGTCAGCAAAGACAAATCAGACAATCCTTCATCAAGTCCGCAGCACAAAGCACAGGACAGAAGAATCAAAATCTCAGGACTCAAGCAAAAGTTGCAGATTGAGCACCTGGATGACATCTGAAAATGTCCCTAAAAGACTGGGGGCATTTAAATATTTATTTGGGTCGACATCGCGCTGTATGCCGAGATCCCCAAATAAATATTTAAAATTTCATCAAAATATAAGCATATGATAGAAAAATCTTGAGCATATGCTATCCACTAACGTCAATATACAAAGATAAGATATCAACCATCTATGGATACATCTAGAAGCGCAGTGGAGAAAGAATATTAGTGTGACATCCAAACAAAATTTTGGAGATCCACAAATGAAAATTTTAGTGTGACATCCAAACAAGATTTTGGAGATCCACTAAAAGAAAGTTAGTGTGACATCCAAACAATTTTTGGAGATCCACTAAATGCTTGTGTGACATCTAGAATAGATATCTAGAGATCCATAGGGTCAATCAGCATGCAACAAACGTGGCCCGCTCCAGATGCCTACCACATTTGTTGGGGGGCATTTGTTAACCTGCCGTATAAAACAAAACAAAGAAAAAAAAATGTATCGTACCTGCCCGCACGTCGTCGCCGCATTTCGCACGTCGATGTCTCTTCTCCCACGATCTCGACGCACGACCTCGTGTCGTTAAAGAGCCAAGGAAAAGAGGCCGAAGGCTCTTTCCCTCATTTTCTCTCGATTTCCCTATCCCGCTCATTCCCTCTCTGTCGCTGCTTCTCCGAATCCTTCGCCGCTGATCGACTCGCCTCGACGACTTTCCCCTTTGGTCGGGTCGGAAGCAAGACAGGAGCTCGCAGCTGGGGAGGTAACTTCCTCCCTTCCTAACGGATCGGAAGTTACGTCACTTTGGTCGGAAGTAAGACAGGAGCCGCTCGCTGCGAAGATAACTTTCTCTCGGTCGTGCGCTTCTCCGGCCTCTTTGCTGTTGCTCGACTTCACCTGCTCGATGACGTTCCCTCCTGCTGAATTGGAAGTTACGACATTTTGTTCGGAACCCACAACAGGAGCTCGCTTGCTGTGATCGTAACTTTCTCCCTTACGCGTGCTACTTCAGCTCCTTCGTGGCTAGTTCGACTTCGCTCCTTTTACGATTTCCCCCTCCCGTTAGATCGGAAGTTAAGACATTTTGATCGAAAGCAAGCAAAGGAGCTCGCCGGCCGTGAAGGTAGCCTTCTCCTTCTCGCGTGCTTCCACGGCCAAATCCCCTAAATCTACTGAACAGAGAGATAGAGAGAGGGAGAGATTTTGTATTTTTATTTTTATTATTATTATATATTATTATTATTAATTAATTAAAATTTATTTTTTTTAATTATACTTAATTAATTTTAAAAGTAATTAATTATATTTGATAATTAATTAAAATTAAATATTTTAATTATATTTAATTTTTTTTAATAACAATTACTTAAAGTTAATTAAATAAATTTTAATTAATTATTTTAATTATAGTTAATTATTATGATTAATAATTATCTATAATTAATTAAAATTAATTAAAATTACTTTTTTAATTTTAATTAATTGTTATTAATTAAAATTAAACATAATTAAGTATTGTAATTAAAATTAATTATTATAATTATAATTAATTATTTTAAATAAAATTAATTAGTTATAATTAATGAAAATTAGTTTTAAAATATAAATAATAATAATAATAATAATAAAGAAATGCTTGACCTCCTACCTCGATCCTCGAGCCGACAATCACCGACAATCACCGCCAGAGTCGCCAAGGTATAATTTCTGACTTAAACCCCGTTCTCGACGTTTGTAGCGGACCCGAGAACCACCTATACGCGCTCTTGTAGCACGGTAGGAGGGAGCCCGGTGCGAAGCATACGACGAGGCGGGTAAGCCCTATACACGCTCTTGTAGCGTGGTGGGGACGGTCCTCGACCTCGACACCGCCACCGCCGACGACTGTTACGTAAGGTATAATTTCTAACCCCAATCCCGTTCTCGACGTTTGCAGCGGACCGGAGAACCACCTATACGCGCTCTTGTAGCACGGTGGGAGGGAGCCCGGTGCGATGCATATGACGAGGCGGGAGAGCCCTATACACGCTCTTGTAGCGTGGTGGGGAGTCACTGCTGTTCTGGTGAGTCACTGCTGTTCTGGTACGGGTACTGCTGAAGGCCCCATACACGCTCTTGTAGCGTGGTGGGATAAAATTTTTGTACGGCCGCGGTGTCCAAGGACACCTACCATACACGCTCTAATAGCGTGGTGGGAAGGCCCAGCTCCCCAATTTTCCCCCAAACGGGGGATATGCCGGGATGCTGCCGAAATTTTTACTGAAATGCACAAGAAACTTGAACAATATAAAGACCTTCTTGAGCAACAATGTAGAAGACATGTACTTGAACAGAAATGTACGGAACTTGAACCAAATGAGCAGAGGACCTGTACAAGAACAAAGGACTTGTGGACCTAAATCAGAACAAAAATTCAAATGATTTCTAAAGACCAAATTCAAATGAAATAAAATCAAGCTGAAGCCCAATTCAAATCATTTGAACAAGAAATTGTACCTCAAAAGATCCCAGAAAACTTTGAACAAGCACTTGAACTTGTTCTTGGAACTCAAACTGTGTAATATCAGGGGACCCGAACATAGAACTCAAACTCAAATTGAACTCAAGTTGGATCCAAATTTGACATGAGCAATAAAGAACTTGAACTTTCAAGAAGAACACACAAGACTCAAGCATGAGTTGAACCTTGGACTTGGGTTCAATGGAATACATAGAACTGAGCTTTGGATGAATGAACAAATCAAGATCTAAGTGCACAGTCGTCCAAGCTAACAATAAGTTGCAAGTAGGAGATGAAATCTCGATGCACACAAAAGATGAATGCAACGAACTCCTACGACAATCCCTACAATGCCTGTTGATTGAGAAGGCAACACTACTATTAGATAGTCAAAGACCTGTCCTCTATAAACAAATCCAGACATTAAACCACCTGAGATTGGTGACAGGTGGGCATGATGTAGGAAACAATGGGTCTCCTACGAACAGTTCCAGGAGCTCGTGGCGGACGCAACGGATCCTCGTAAATGGATACAACCAGCTTGTGGATAACAACAGTGAGTACCTCATAGGCACAACGAATCACTGTGGACACAAATACGGATATTACCTACAACGACAGTCCCCTGCAAAGGGATTATTGTGGATAACAACAGTGTATTGAAAAAACAACGATTCACTGTGGACACAAGTACATATATCACCTACGACATTGGTGGTCAAGATCTTCCAGCACGCCGGGTACAAAGGCAGCCCGATGTACGAAAAGAACACCTCTTGTAGAATGGAAGAGATGTTTGGACAAATCCGAGCTAAACTTCCCGGTGATCCAAAATCCCTAAATCCAAGAGGAAAACAGTTATGATACCCATAAATACTGAAAATAACAAGTCTACTACGCCAAATATCCTGAAGGGAGTTCTCCCCAAATTAGCAGTCTTTGACTCCAGAATCCAGAAAATCCTCCCCCGGTGATTGAGAAAGGGGGAGTCAACATCAAAATCAAACGCCACCGGATCTGTAACACTGATACAAGCAGACAGAAGGCGTCTACAACCTACAACGCCACGCCACCGGATCTGCAACATTCGTACAAGCAGACAGAAGGCGTCTATAATTATTTCAAAGTACCCATGCACGTGCACCTTAGTTTGTATACACATAGGTACACAAGGGGTAAATACAATCTCAACCCGTATGGGCCCTGGCGAGCGTGTTATTGGTACACACGTAACGCCTATGGATGCTACGCGGGTTGACAAGTGAATTCAAGTTCGAATCTGATCCTTCTATACGAATCAATAGAAGTCAACAAGATTCAAACTACCTAACAAAATACACTGTTGTAGCGAACGGTGTATTTGTTTAAATACATTCTTTTTAGGCTTTCAAGGCCTAAAATCAAGAAAATTCACAAACAAAGGCACAAAGCCTATGAAACCCGATCCTCTATCGACCAGTAGATAGAGTCGACAAGGTTCAATCTAGAAAAAGGAAATGATCCCAAACACCCCGATGATGGCCGTGTTGAACGAAGATCTTAACCGGAGGGGTCCACAAATATTTCAAATTCCACTCAAATATCCACAAAAATCCAAAAATCCCCAAAATCCAAAGCTCCACAAAAAGCCCAAATTCCATATATTTAAAAATGAAATCAATCAATCAACACACTTAAAGCAAAATCCATCCACCCTCCGCAACAGTCTGCCGGGGTGGACAAATTCAAATAAACTCTAGCTCACAAAGAGCCAAATGCCTAGTCGAAAATATCACTAGGATCCATTCTCAAACAATCTCTTGCCAGTAAGGACGTGGTATGTGTCCTCTAACCGGCAGTTTCGCCGCCAAATGGCACCGCAGGATAAACGGTTACGACGACTCGGGGCCCTCTGAATCGAGTGGTTTTGCCGCCAAATGGCACCACGATATACCGGTTATGGCCAGAGCCAATACGTTCTTTATTGGCATCAAATCCTTGAGATATGAATCAATAAGATATGATCGATAGGGCACAAGCCCTCTGTTAGCTAAGGTGGATTCAAATTTGTCCCCTTAGACAAACATCCAACCCCAGTCTACAAGGTCCCCTTGGACGAAGCAACCCATGGCTGCCGACAAGGATCCTTCTGTCAGGTTGGGTCGACTACCTCCTCTGACTAAGTAGACCAGGGACCACGATGGCCCGGGACGACGGAACCATGGGATCTTGATCGGGTCCATCATCCATTCCCCCAACATCCACTTTAAGTACGAGATGGTGAAAATTTCTATTTTAAATATAAAAAAACCTTCAAATTCCCAAATATCAATCCTCAAAATTCTCAAATTCTCCATCTATTTTCAAACACAATTCTCAAATTTCTAAATCCAAATTCATTGCTGCTACTATATGCCAGATAACACGTATTCTATACGTATCTGATTGACGACTAGCCTTAATCGAAAGTTCTCTCTCGTGATCGAGTGAGGTAATTAACTATAGGGGCTTGCGCCTATAGGAAACCAGAACTCAGATCATAAAGTCCTCACAAAATGAGGGCGAAATCTCTGGGTAGTGTCTTATCTACAAACCCATCTGCCTTCCGAAATTTACCCTGGAACTTAATTCGTTAAAACTCCCTCGCCGAATAAGAAAAGCGATGCGGAGGCCGAGGCCGAATTTTTGGAGCCCACAATTTACTTATAGCCATAAAAGCGATAGTAAAGAGAAAAGGCATTAAATTTCAAAACCTAGGTTAGGGCACTAGAGTGTAGTTTTGGAGAATTTTGTAGTGGAGACAGCTAGCAACGTGGGGAAGAGTGTGATGTTTTCCAATGGTATTTAGTGCACGCTAGTCAAGAGGACGTGGTGTCCCCGTTGGCATTATTACCGTGGAAGCTAAAGAGAACCTGTAGTGAATTATTCTGTTTTGATGCCAAATTGATATAGAACTAGTCAACAAAGCAATTTATAAGAGGTATTGTGATATTGGATTCATGAGAAAAGAAGAAAGAGCTAGAGAGTTTGACAGAAGAAAGGGATGGGGGTTAGGGATTAATGAATCTCTCAAAAGTAAAGATACATGAGGTAGAGAGGAAGAAAGAAGAAACAAACCCTAGAAGGAAGAATCCCCATTGGAAAGGTGATAGTAAACCTTTCTGTGTTTTAGCTTCAACTCTCTTTCAACTACAAGACAATGAGCTATATTTATAAAAATAATCCTTACAGAAAATGATGAAACTACCACCAAATAAATATGAAACTACCCAACTAGTATTAAATAACAAATAACAATTAAACCCAACAATAATTAACAAAAATACAAATAAGGATAATCACATGATAATGAAAACAAAAACTCGTGATAACAGAGTATGGACTAACATAAACAAGTACCGCATCACAGTAATCAAGAGCTTTTACCATTCTCCCATGGACTACGGCGCGTACACTGTAGACATGATTTCTGAGAAGAGTTTAAGAAGGAATCATTTTTCATCATCCATGTTATCATATTATCAGGAAAATTTAAATGCAATCACGTTATAGTAAGAGTTACATAAGCAGCAATACCGAGAGCCCATTGCCTACTCTTATCGTGAAAAAGCAACAGTTTCTATTGGTTTTATCCTATCAATTTTATGTTTTAAGATATCAATAATGGACAATAAAAAGTATAGATGGGTCCTCATTCCAGTAAAATACCAACCAAATGGAAGAAAAACCAGGAATGACATTTTTAAATGAGAAAAACCTGGAATTTGAATATGAAAAGGATGACACGGTTACTTAATCATGCTAAACTACAGGTCATTTAATAGTAGTAAACTGTAGATGAAACATATACTTCTTAAAATAAGAATTGCTAAATGTTAGCTTGCATATCGAACAGCATGAGGATCATACCTCAAATTCCTCAAATTCATGGCCTTCAACACTAACACTAGTGACACTGGAAAAATCATCAGGAGCCGATCGGATCAGAACTTGAGCTTCTTCCCAAGTTAGATTCAACTCAATTGAGTCTTCATTTTCAATTCTCAGGCGTTTACTTTTTGAACCAAGAGCACTGTTTTTCTTTTTACAAGGAATGTGAGAAACCTTTGGCGAAGAACCAACCTTTTGAATGAATCCAGCCTTTTCATTCTTAGACCAACTTTCCTTGTCCGCCATCTCTGTTTGGTTTCTTGATTCTATATTTCCTTTGTGAGGTCGAAGAGGGATGTTTGTGATGAAATCCATAGCATTGCTTTTAACATCTGAAGATGCTGAAGAACCATTTCCAGCTTGAGCTGCTTGATTGTCCTGTAATTAATGTAGAAAAACATAAGGCCAATCTCCACTAGAAACTAGAAACTATCCTCTTCAATAATCAGTTGTACAAATAAGAATCTTAAAGCATAGCCCTCGTAATAGAGAAATATGAAAAGCTAGTCAGGACAGTTTTGGATAGAGAGCACAGAAAGGATCTTCACATGATCTTTATTGACTTCGAAAAATATAACCGAGTGCCACAATAATTAATTTGATGCACAATAAGACAAATATGTGTATCATAGATATGCTAAAGTTATAAAAATATGTAAAATAGAGCAATGATTAGTATTACAATTACTTGAGGAGTGCAAAAGAGTGATTACATTACAGGAATCATTGGAGTGACATTTTTAATAAAAATAAACTGAAATAGACTTAAATAGCTTGGATGAGTATAACGATGAATAGAAAACACACCTATTAAGTGGAGTATATAGTGTCAGTGTAAACACGGTGAAGGGTCAAGGCATTAAGGAATGGAAGGTGCAGAACTAAAATAGCAAGGATGGAAATTGCTCAAAATGATTTGTGAAAAATAAGTTTAATACATCAAAAAACACTTGGTAGGAATAAATGAAAATGAGGATTCATAAATGTCGCTCCAAATAGTTGGACGATAAAGCAATGAAGTTTTATATAGGCTTCTATATGTCTTCATATTATCCTTAATTATTAGTAGAATGATGCACGGCTAGTGACAATTAAACCAATATTAATGTTGATATAACTAAGTCACATGTAATCTAGGTATAGATGAAAAGAAACATTTGATCTTATATTTAAAGACCAAATAAGTAGACTTAAAAAAAAATATTGGACATAGAGTAAATATTCACCTGGTACAGGAGAAAAAAATCAACTAATATCTGTATTTAGATATTTAAACATATACAAATACATGTCGAGGTGGCATGTGTCTATCTTCTAATTTTAATATTCATCTCCTATGGTTTAAATAATTAAATTATGCCGGGCTTGCATGTCATTGTATCGTGAAGCTCCAACATTCATGCCCCATAAAGCCAAATCATACATAAGATATGTCTATGCAATGGATGAAATATTTCTGAAGGTCTCCAAGCATTTTAACCTCAACTGCTCGCACAAGTGGCCATGCAGCACACAAGCTAACATAAAAATGGTCCTTACATTATTTTCAACTAAATATACAACATCTAGCCACAATAGAGAATGCATACATGTCTTGAATACAATAAAACTGTTTAAATTTTAAAATAAGTGAATGTTGTGTCGCAGTTCATCCCTGCAATCTTCAAACTAAATAACTACAAACCTGCTCAGTACAAGATGATGTAGAAGCCTTCCTGAATCCCATGAGAAACTTTCCTTCTGGATCAATCCGGCTAAATGTTACTGCAGAAGCAACTCTATCATAAGTTCCAAATACTTTGCAGTATAGATGATCAATAAAAATTCCAATGTGAAGCTATGTTAACTTTAATCGAAGAAGAAAGATAAAATATGAATGCAGTATGAGATTCTCCAACATAGTGTACATCTAGATGAGCACGAAACAAACATGCGAGAATAGATGAATATCAGTTGCTGCAAGAAAAATAGAGCTCAAAGTACATAAAGGAATGGTTGAAGACATAAAAGCACATTCAATCATAGATGCAACTATAATTGGATGTAAATAAATAGAAGAAATAAAAGAAAAACATTTTCGTCTTATAGTAGTCAAACTTCAACTGCATCACTATCATTGATATGTTCTTGTAAAATTATAAAGTATAAATTAACCTTGACCATCTAAAAGTGGTGCCAAGATTCTTTGTAAAATTATAAAGCCACCTAAAGATGCCTAATAGCCCTTTAAGCAAACCCGAGGAATTAAATATCAAAATTCAACAAAGAAAGAATTGTCAAGTTTAAATCAGACCCATCATCAATGTAAAAGCCATCCAATGACCTGATTCCAATCTTAGGTAACACAAAAAGCCCAAGTCCTTTATCCATTTGTCCAGCACTGCAAGGGACAAAATGATACAACAACAACCTTAGAGATAAGGAAACTCACTTGTCAACCCTCTGATTGGTTGGAGAGCAAAATAACTTCCACCCAGAGGAGTTTGCATCCAACATGGATCTAAAAGATGAAGTATCTCCCACATGCTCCACCATCCAAATGCCCAACAAAATTACTCAACTACCGTCCACCCTTGCCTTCATAAATACCCTCCCTCCAAGGAAAGGTTAAGTAACTACAAACCCTTGAAACCATTATAATTTTTTCAAATTTTGATGAAATAATGTTATACTCTTTAAGAGTTGTTGGATGAAGTACACAAGCAACACAAGGACAAAAAAAGAAAATAATAAGCTAACCACCGTAACCTCACCAAAAGAATCTATTACTCTCGACTTTATTAAAGGAAGAAATGAAAAACTAGCCATCAAGCTAAATTTGAGGAGACAATTTGTATTCAACAAAGGATGCCTATTTATACTACTTGTACCATGAAGAGAATATTAAGAACCTTTGGAATGTAAAATTACAGAAGATTAAATGAGTAATCATAATATAAGAAAATACAGAATTACGTGAGTTGAAATATTTTGCTATCTCTTCTTCCATCACATCATCATGGGTGGATGTCCAATCATAAACTTTATTTATCCTCCTTCCTTGCTCGTGCACTTTCTTTCTTCTCTTTTCATGGGTTGGTGGGCGTTTCTAAAATGTAACTCCCATCATCTTGCAACCTCAAAATGTAGTAAAAAGTCATGAAAGACAGATGGTTTGTCTAACCACGTTATTAGGCATGAATTCGGCTTAAAATTATATGCAAAAAGTGGGCATAAGTGCGAGCAACAATTATCATTTCCCCCAATTATTTTCCTTAAAATTAATGCATAAAAAGTAAAAACAATATTATGACAATAAGTTTTTTTTTTTAATTTATTCTTGCAAAGCTATGTTTTATTTTTCTCAAGTCGTAGATCTTATGATTAGTTTGTGAGCTATAGGTAGTGGTGATGTTACATGAAAAATCTCTTGAGAAAGATTCAAATGGGCGTTTCTTTCCTAAACTTTTAATCCCGCCTATTGACTTAAGCTTTAAGAGGAAACGTTCTTAGGAGAAAACTCCCATTTTATTTGATTGTGAATGTGTGCTTGAAGCGAGTGATCCCTGTGAATGACATAACATAAAAATCTTAGTCAATTTTGAACTATTACTGATATGAAACAATTTGGCACCGTTAATAGGAAACCGTTCCACCACATTCAAGTGGTGCATTACAAACTAAACATTATGCATCTATGTGCAAGGATTTTAAGATCCAAGAAGGTCAACCCTCTCCTCCTCAGTAGTTAGACCATCTGTATTTTAACGTCATCAACATGAAAGAGCTCTTGAACTCTCCATCAAGTACTAGAGGAAATCCAGTATGGCTTGCCTCTTATAATGGGCATCCAAGCAAAAGTATTTTGAAAATCACATATGCCAACTTTAAGTTGAGAATGATGGCGTGTGCTCTTGCAAATTCTATCTTTGACCTCCAATAGACATGGAAGATACGGATATATTGTATTTTCCTCTTCAAACTGCTTTAATGCCCACTCCTCAGCTAGTATCATTATCTACGCCTTTTTATACAACTTTGATCCTCGCTCATCAGCTAACACCATTGCTCGCACCTCTTCATATATCTCCAGAGCAAGCTCCTTAACCAACATAACTGATTGCACCTCTTTTCAAAGCTTTGATGCTCACATCTCCACTAACATCACCCATCAAAGTTGATGGCTCTTTTTTATGCAACTTCAATACATGTTTCTCAGCAAGTATCATCACCTTCACTTTCACATAGTTTTCATGCCCTCTCCTCATCTGGCTTCAATGGCTACATCTTCTCACAACTTCAGAGCTTGCTACTCACTTGTCAAGTACTCATTAAAAGTACTTAAGAGGAACTCCCAAAGAGGAACCCTTAATAAGTATGTAGGCAGTCTCAAACTATTAAAAAAACTAGGAGGGCTCATCATTGAATAAGCCTCAGAAAGGCAAATGAGCAAACATGGCATATAGAGATTAACCAACTCCCTCGAGTCTGCAAAGACTTCACTTTATCAAATATTCCAACCAATATAATCATTCCCATCTCCTAGGGGGTATACCCTATTTCTCCTGAGCATGAAGACCCCAAATTTGACCATCTAAACTTTTAACATCTAAAAAAATATAAGAGAAAATGATCAAAATGACCACTCAACTCTTTGTTACAAATCAAAATGGTTCTCAACTCTTTGGAGGGACCAATTTGGTCCCTCAACTCTTTAATAAGTCTAGCATCCAACGTTGAAGTTAAAGGTATTAAATGTAAGGGTATTTTAGTTATTTTTAATTAATTATTTATTAAATATAATTTTCAAGTAAATATAATTTAAAAAAAAAAAATTATTGAACATTTCTAAAAATAAAAGTTTTAATATCAAAATTTTTGTTATTTTTTATAAAATATGATTAGTAAAATGATATGGCGGTTCCACAGGAACCGCCTATTGAGGCGGTTAAGAAGGAACGGCCTCAGCCGGCCCCACCTGGGCCGGCAATTTTTTACAAGAGGAGGTTCAAAACCGCCTCCTCCCTTGCCTAAACTAGCTTGCCGCCTATGGGTGGTGTCCAAAGGATTTGAATTTATTTGAAAATTGTTTTTTAGGAAAGGGCTTGGGCGGTGGAGAGTCTTTAAATAGGAGAGGTAGGGGGAAGGAAGAGGCATGCTTAGATTTGAGTTTCTCTTGGAGTTTGACGGCTCTAGACCTTGAGACTAGAGATTGGGAGAGAACGATCCTCCTCTCGAATAGAGGATCACTTGTATCTTGCTTTATTGTTGGTTTGTTTGTTTCGTTATTGCAATTTTACTGTTTTGGGGCTGATTACGCTCAGATTTTTGCTCTATTCTCGCCATTTTCTCTTCAATTAGTAATAAGTTTGCTTGCGAACTCAAGTATTCCCTTAGGGTTGCTTGCAAACTCAAGTATTTCCTATCAAATTGGTATCAGAGCAAGTCTCGGGACCGGTGGAGCGCTGATTTCAACGGATTCTAGCAGCAGTTTTTGGCTCCAAATAGGAAGAAATTGCTGTTTTTCTTGTCCAAAATCCTGTTTTTGTGAATCTAAAAAATGTGATGGAGGCCAAAAAAGTGGATGCTTTGGAGGAAAGACTTGAAGGGGGTATGAATCAAATCAAAACAATGGTGTAGGAAAGGATCTCTTCAATGGAAGGACAAGTTGTCGATCTTCGAGAGATGATGAAAAAAATGCTGGAAATTCAAAACCAAACAGCGGCATCAGTGGCAAAAGGGGAGGGAAAAAGTACGAATTCTGAAATTCGTAGGAAAGAAGATGAGGTGAAAATCATGGAAGGAGAGGGAAGAAGTCCCCATCTGGAGTATGTCCAGATGGAAGAAAGAGGTGGATATGGGGAACGCCATGAGGGGTACTATAGCCACCGAGGCGCTGATTTTGAAGAAATAAGGGGGGATTTCGAAGGGGGTTTGGGCTATGGCAGGGCAAGAGAAGACCGGGAAACTTGGGGTGCGGTGCACCTAGCACTTGGGAGAGGGGAAACTTTGGAAGAATCCGGGGTAATGGGGGGGATCAAAAGGTGAGGAAGTTGAAGATGCCCATATTCAAAGGAGAAGATGCATATGTGTGGATTTACAATGTGGAGTGATACTTTGCCGTTAATGGGCTGACAGAGGAGGAGAAGCTGACTGCAACTGGATTGTGCTTGGAAGGGAAAGCCCTGTCGTGGTTTTAGTGGAGATACCATAGGAGACCGATCAGGAACTGGAGGGAATTTAAAGACTGCATAATAGAGCATTTCCAAACCGATCGGGTAGGATACTTCTACGAGCAGTTCTTTGTTCTTACACAGGAGGGATCAATAGCAGATTATCGGGAGTAGTTTGAGCACCTAGCGAGCAGGGTGGAGTGACTCTCGGATACAATATTGGAGGGAAATTTCATGAAAGGGCTGAAGGTGGAGATCCGAGCAGTAGTGAAGGTTTTAATGCCCCGTGATTTGGGGGAGGCAATGAAGTTGGCCCAACTTGTGAAAAATCAGAAGAATTTGGAGAAGGGAGCCAAGAGTAGTAGCACCGGGGGCACGTACAAGATGACGACCACTCATCTCGCACCTAAAGGTCCTACAATAAGAGGGAGTAAAGAGGCCAACAAGGAGAAAACAGAAGGGAGAGGGGGAAATTTCAAGCGGCTAATAGATAAAGAGATGCAGGAGAAGAGGGCTAAGGGGTTGTGCTTCCGATGCGATGAAAAGTACACACCAGGACATCGGTGCAAGGACCGAACTCTTCAGGTTCTCACCATTTGTGATAATGAGGAAACTGAGGGAGGTGAGGAGGAGACAGAGGAGGAAGAGGAGAAGCTACACTTGGATCTGGCTGAGGTTTCACTAAACTGAGTGGTAGGATTCACTACGAATCACACTATGACTGTAAAGGGAGAGAAAGAGGACAAGGAGGTTGTGGTGTTGATTGATAGTGGGGCTACCCACAATTTCATTTCCACCCAGGTCGTAGACCAATTGAGAATGAGATTGGTGGACACTGGCTGTCACGAAGTGATGATGGGTACGGGGAAGATAGAGAAAGGTTAGGGGATTTGCAGAGGAGTACGATTGACAATCCAGGGAATACAAGTGAGGGAGGACTTTCTTCCACTAGAGCTGGGGAGCACGGACGTCATCCTGGGGATGAAATGGCTGCAAACTTTGGGAGACACCAAATTAAATTGAGGAGCACTCACGATGGAGCTGATGATAGATGGAAGAAAGGTAGTGATTAAGGGGGGTGCAAGGCTTTCCAAATCCCTGGTTTCTCTTAAACGATGGTGAGGGACATTCGGTTGGCAGGCGGAGGGTATTTGGTGGAGTTGCACAGTTTGGAGAGAGCGAGATTGGAGGAGGGAGGAGACATACCCCTCTCCATTTAGCCTTTGATTCAGCAGTTCCAAGAGGTGTTTCAGCAACCTCAGAAATTGTCACCGCAGAGGGGGCAGGAGCATGCCATTGTGTTGAAGGAAGGAGTGTCGCCCATCAGTGTCCGGCCTTATCGCTACCCTCAGTTCCAGAAGGATGAAATAGAAAGTTTGATTAGAGAAATATTGGAGGCAGAGATCATCAGTCCCTTTTCAAGCCCCGTTCTATTGGTGAAAAAGAAGGATGTCAGCTGGCAATTCTGTGTAGACAACAGAGCACTCAATAAAGAAACTGTACCTGACAAGTTTTCTATACCAGTCATAGACGAACTACTAGATGAATTGATTGGGACAGAGATCTTCAGCAAGATAGACTTGAAATCGGGTTACCATCAAATCTGAATGAAGGAGGATGTACCCAAGATGGCCTTTAGAACTCATGAAGGACATTATGAGTTCCTGTTGATGCCATTTGGCCTCACCAATGCTCTTGCTACTTTCCAGGCCCTTATGAATAAGGTTTTCAAACCTAATCTCAGACGATTTGTACTGGTATTTTTTGACGACATCCTGGTCTACAGCAGGACAGAGGAGGAGCATTGGGAGCATTTGAAAAGGGTGTCAAAAGTACTGCAGGAGCACCAGTTGTGGGCTAATTTGAAGAAATGCTGCTTTGCATAAGTCAGTGTAGAGTACTTGGGCAATGTGGTATCAAAATGAGTGGCATCAGACCAGTCCAAAATTGAATCAATGCTAAGGTGGCCACTCGCATGCAAGATCGAACAATGCGAAAGCAGTGAATTACGAGTGCGATGTTGTGCGAAATAGTTTGAACATCCTCTCTTAGGGAAACAGACAGTGTCATGACATTCGGGGCATCAAAATTATTAAAAAAGGACCCTACATGTTCGATTCAAGCGAAATCGATTGAAAATGACAAACTATGAGCGTGATGTTGCGTGAAGTCGTCCGATCATCCTCTATTCGTGAAGCTCTTAATTAAAATTGAAATTAAAAAATGATTAATATAATAAAATTTTAAAATTTAAAATCTATTGGTGTAGTTGCTTTGTCCTTTTTGCCAGCAAAAAAGGGAAGCAATTTTGTATTTTTTCCCCAAGAAAAAAAAAACTTTTAAAAAGCTAAACCTAAAATCCTACCATCACATACCAGTCACATACTCAGTCGACTCCCTGTCTCTTGCCTCTCTTATTCGCACAACCCCCTTGTAGCCGTCGTATATCCAAGCTATTGCACCCATCCAAGCCATTGGTCTACCCACCTGCTGCAACTCCAGCTTACGGACAACCTAAGGCTGCCACCTAAATGCCTAACAAGACACCAGCCGTGTGATTCCCTAGCTCCCCACACTAACATCGGTCATGTGTAGCCAAGGCCATTCCCCCCCCCCCCCCCCTCCAAAAAAACAAAAAAACTGTCAGCCTCCACAGTCTCCCTCTTGTCATCTTCCTCCCTCTCTCTATATATTTTTCTCCCCTCCTCTCCTCTCTTCTCTCTCTCTTCTATCTTTCCTCTCTCCCTTTCTATTCCTCCTTTCCCTATCTCTCTCAACAGAGAAAGAGGGAAACCTCTTTCTCTTTAAAAGAGAGAAAAATCATCCCTCTCACTAACCCTCCCTCCCTCTCTAAACAGAGAGAGAAGCTTTCCTTTCTCTCTCTATAATCCTCTCAACCTCCTCTTCTCTCTCTAAAAACAAAGAAACATTTCTCTTTCTCTCTTAAAAAATCATAACACGCCAAGAACTTAATGTCTACCTGACAACTTTCTTTAATCAAAAGTTTTGTTGTTACTGGGAGGAGTAATTAACCATAAGAGAGACGCCTATAGGAAACCTAGAGCCATGTCATAAAGTCCTCATAAAATAAGGGCAAAATTCATGGGTAGTGTCATATTTTAAATTTAATCAACCTTCTAAAATTTGACCAATAACATTTAGTTAAAATTCTCCCAATACAGAGAGGTCGGGGCATGAATTTTTGGAGCCCACAATAATGTCCAAGAAATGGTTGTAATTAAAGTGGCTCTCAACCAAGCAATCAATCTTTCAAAGACTCCCACATACCATGGAATCGACAATATTTTTTAGACCTGATAATCATCTATTAAAATCCATTTTTATCATTTATCTTCAGTCTCCTGATGGACTAATACAACAAGGTTGCATGCCAACCCTATAAAGGTCAAATCAATCCAAGGAGTATTAGATTTTCTTGTCAACTCACATATGTTTGCATTATGACTTGATTCTACAATCCCTCCTTAAACTTCTACCATTGAACATGGTCTTATGTCGAACTGAAAGGTTTAGATCAATCCAATGAATATTTTATCTCTACATCAATTCATAAACATTTGCAATGTGATAGCACTTTCCAATTCTACATTTGGATAAGGTCACACTATAGGCTTTAAAAAATAAAAAGCACCCCTCTTATTCGAGACGAAAACAAACTTTGGGTGAAAGGTGGAATGGAAGTTTGTTATTTTAGGATGAACCTCGAGTTGAGAGATCCAAGAGTTGACTGGTTTAGTGGGTAGAAATTCTTATCGATTGAAATTTAATGTCGCAGAAACCATCATCTAGGAGGATATAGGCATAGATTTGGTTGTGTTTGTAGGGTAAAGTATATAGGAAATTGGTTTGGGTGCTTTTGGAGTGATTGTTCCCTCCAATTATGACCAATACATTGTATGCGTCATCAGAAAGGGATAACAAGCAGGTTATTTTGGTCATGGGATAATAAATGAACCAATCGAGGTTGATTTTATGGATTGAATCCCTCAATATAGCTTCTCGTATTTTTGAGCTGAGGATAACAGTGAGAATCATCAAGTTGATTTATAAGGTCGATAGATAATCTCCTTAAGACGATATAGCTTGCAAGTAGATTGAGTTTGGGTTACAAGCAAGATAGATTATTGTTGAAGATAGACAATATGTGGATTGTATAACTAACTGAGAATAAACTATAAGTGCATAGAATTTGTGTTGAGGGCAAATAGTAGAGTTTATTAAGCTGATTTTTCTAAGATTTAATACACAAGCACTCAATAGGAGTGATTTTTTAGTGAGTATAGATTGAGTTGCAAGCCAAGTCAGAGATCCACTGAGATAAACTTTATGAGGATTGGACGACTTGTTGGCAATAGGATGGATGATAATGTAGGTCACAAGTACATAACATGACCCACTAGTAATATGATTTGGTAGAGTAGCATTTTAGGGGTTAGGTAGTTATTGAGCCTGAATAAACATGATTGGGCTAGGTCAATTTTATTCATCAGTTCCTTGTTTATATTATCGAGAGGTCCATACTAGCCTAAAATCAAGTCAATTTTTCATTTACAAGGAGACAAAGATCCACATAAATAAGTACGCTTACGTAGTCATGATTGATCTTATAATCGTAAGCATTTAGTCCAACCATTGGAGAGCAAATAATAGAAAATAAACTTAAAAGGTATTAAAAACATAAAATATATATGTGAAGGTGAGTTTATAAAATCCCTTACACCTTCTCTCATTAGGATATCTACCTAAGTTATCAGCACGCCACAATTTGGGTAAGGCTTCATATGACTAGAGGATGAGTTGTATTCCTCAAGGTGGAAAGAGTTTACTACATAAATGCATTTTGTTGTTAAGGGCACTTATTTTGCCTTAAGATGTGGAACTAAAGTCTCCTCAATATCCCCTTCATAATTTGAGCAGGTGGGGCCTAGTGCCAAAACTTTTTGCTTTTTGTGAAAAAAACTACATTGTTCCTAGTTGAAAATTTCCAAAATAGTGACTATAAAAGTTGTAGCGAATTGTGTAAGGGATCTAGCATCTAAATTCCACCCAATTTAGCTAAGAAACAAGGGAGAAATGCACTAAGTATTAAAGAGTGGTCAAATTGAATTCAAAAGTTTACATATTTAATTCTTGGAATTTGCAAGCATTTGGGTTGCATGGAGTCTAAATTAATCAGATTGATGAAAATCAAATTCACAGGGAATTGTTTCAAGGATCTAGCTTCTCAAATTTCATCAACTTGTAAGGGTCTATAGTGAGGTTTGATCCTACTTATATGTGTTTGCATTGTGTCTTAATTAATCCAAGTAAGACTTGATCCCTACATCAACCCATGCACATTTGGATTGGGGCTCGACTATTATTCCATTCATATGGGCCTTTAGTTGAACAAACTCGGATCAATCCAAGGATAATTCAATCCTCACATCAATCCATATGCACCTACATTATGGTCTGATCCTACTTATACAAATTAGTGTTGAAACTACACGAGGTATGATCTTTACAAAGGAACATCTACATATTTCTTTGATGTCTTCATCTTCAATTATAATTTTATCATCTTCATTGCTAATGCATCAAACTTATCAAATTCCTTACATCTTTATCTCTTACCTAAATTATTCTATATATCTTTTTTTTTTCTTTATTGCCAAGCCTATCATATAAATCATCAAAAAACATTACTTTTATCTGGTTCACTATGCTCTTTGAAAGACTTCTATTTTTTTATAAGTATTGTATTAAGCATTAATACTACTTAATTTTTAACAGTATTTAAAAGTGCCTCTTTTCCATAATAATATTTTGAACTTTTTCACTCGACCAACAAGCCTCCTTATCACTAAACAATATGCTTCTAAATTCTCGTTAAATTTATATGACAATGATCTCAATCAATCTAATTTACCCCACATCAAGTTTGATTCAACTAAAGAATAACACTTTGCTTCTAATAAAAGCCTTTATTAGATGGATAACATATTATCACATTAGAATTTAATCAACTTATCCTAGATCAATTTTATTATTTTATTTATACTCCTAAGATATACATTTAGAAGAACTATATTAGGTGGTTAAACTCCCTCTTAAAATCACCTTATATTTTTTATAAAACAAATTTTCCTTCAAGCAAATTATTTATGATTTGGTGACTTCACTTTTGTATTTAATTAAGTGTCATCTTACTTTAAAAATATGTGCTCGATATTACATGATCTATATATCCACATTCTTTTGTATAATAGATCCAAAGTGATTAAATCTATCAAGCTAGTTATCACTTAAACTTTCAACAATATTAGTCCAAATAATCAATTTAAAATCTATTATAATTGCACATCAAGTCCTTCATGTTTATTCACCCATCATAAGCCCTTCATGATCTAATAATTTCCTCAATTATTAGTAATTCTCAGTTTTCAGATGCCTACCTATCAAAACTGCATCTCTAAATAGCATAATACCAAGATATCTCATTTTGAATATCTTGTTTGAACATCTCCGTAATAAATACAAGAATATATGAACTCAATATTAATCTTTGATATAATCCTACAATGATTGGGAACTTATTAACCACTCCACAGCTAATAATGCCAATATAACTTTAACAAATATTGTTTTCTTTAATGCACCTAATCAATTCTCATACTACTCAATCACATGCCTTGTCAATATCAATACAGGCCATCTCAGAATCATTTCTTTGCTCTTTATAATTTTCTAGGAATTTTATACACAAACTACTCCTTTCTTTTTCATTTCTTCTTGTATCCTAAAACATTACTCCCCATACTTTTATGCTCGTTTTTTCCCTTAAATCCTCCTCTTTTTCTCCTTTTGCCCCTTTTTTCTTTCCTAAGCTTCTTTCTTTCCTTCTCACCATTCTTTTATTCTCTATTTTCCTTTTCTCTCTCTCTTCTTTATTGTTGCTTCCCCATATCTTTTTTTAATTATTTCTTTTGCTAATAACCATCTATTAGTATCACAAATTTATGAAGTTGCATCATTGGGAAATTCGAATCAAGGAGAAAAAAAAATCCTCTTGTATAAAATTTGATCAATCATGATGATTGCATGTATAGGTCGGAGTCACCAAGTATCATAAACATGTTACTTCAATGACCTAAGTCACCTTAACTTAGTTAAACAAGTTCATCTGTTTGGTTATTCACATGGGACGGGTTGATTTCGTCCATGACTCATTTATGTGAAGTCAACTGCATGAAAATATTTATTTCCTCGGAGGATTATAATTTTTTTAAAGCCCTTGAGTTTTATGAATTTCATCTCAATGTCAATGACAAGAATTATTAGCTTACTGACCATTAATAAAGTTCATTCAAATTTTTGGTGTTGCAATGGAAGGTTATGGATCAGAAAGTATTAAATGCTTTTATCATATGATTTGCAAACGCTAGTCAAAATAATGCAGCATAACAAGGACAGTTGTTTTATGATATAGCTCATAAACTCTTTTAAGATAAGTAGATATCACTTGCTGCTAATCCCATATCAATATTTTGGTTCAGCTTTAGCTTTTATTTTCTTTTTTTTTTTTCTGTTTTGATGGTTGTAATGTATTATTGGGGCATGAAGAAGGGTCTATCTATTGTAAAAGTAAATATGAAAAAAGGTAAAAGACAAAATTAAGACAATAAAACTTCAGGTCAACGGAAACAACTTACCTGTATCACCTGCTTGCAATTGCATTGACTGAATGCAAGGTGTAACTCCCTCTAGAACATACATCCTACTGTTGTTATTAGGCCAGAAACGAAACTGAAATACCCATTCCTTGCCACTGGCATCTTGCATTTTTAAAGGAAGGCCTTCTGGCTGAGAAATCGTTGGAAAGTATGCCTGATTATTTCATATACATGTTAGCTCCATGCCACATATCCATTATGCTTGTGAATGTTTGAAGCAAGTAATCAGGTGGAAGATTAGACTGAATTCATGACAAAAGAATAAATAGGAAATCAAATGTATGTCATAACCGTCTTTCAAGCATCTGTGATTACATGAGAATCATTGGGATTTGTAAAAATCCCTACCAAGCCAAACATAAATTTGACATGAAGCACACATCTCATGTTGACTAAGAAGAATTGAACTTGAGTCCAATTAGTCAAAGTTTGACTGCACAAATCCTTAATCAAGCTTAGAGTGGCGTAGCAACCCTGTGATAAGATCTAGCATTCTAGTATGTTTGCACCAAATATATATAGATAGATAACTTTAAAAAAATCCATAGATCGGTGCTTTAGGGCCTGAACGACCCCAAACCATACTGACAAAGTGGAACCAGGCTAATATATAACAAATTGAGCCTAGCCAGCCACTCCTTCCTAGCGTGAGATCAGAAGAGCTTTCTTCCAGGGTGGCAGTTGCCTTACTGTTCAATGACTCCCAGAAATGTTAGACAAAAGAACTCATTATGGGCCCGTGTAGCCCATTTTTTTTACCGTTTTAGCCCATTTGAACAATAGCTTTAAATTCTTATCTCAAATTCCATCTACTTAGCTTCCTCTTACATGAAGACAGCATAAGATATGTATTTGATTCAATCATATCGAGATTTAGAAAAAGACTAAGAACTAATTTAATAGAAGGTATCAAGCGGTTTAGACAAAAAATGACCTGTAGTCCTGGGGGACTTTGTACGTTAAAGTACAGGGATTGGCTCCAATTGAAATTTTGAACCAAATTTTGGGTTTTTACGATCCTTTAAGCAAATTGAAAATATTTATCACGATTGATAAATATTTTTTAACTCATTAATAGAGATGTTTAAATAAAGATGAGTTGTTATGATCATAAAATTTTCCTTCTTTTGATTAATCAAGAATTTTGAAGTGAAGAATTTATCCCAATGTGTCCCTGAAGAATCGAACTAGAGCCCAATCAAACTTGATTTGATTAAATCATGCCTAAAGCATGCTTAGAGTTGTGCAGCAACCTCCACAAAATATTTTGTCACACCAAGTTTGAAGATTCCTAGATTGATAGAGTTTAAGGTTGAATGTTCCCAAACCAGCTAGACCAAGCAGGAACAAACAAACTTGATTAAGTCGACACCTTCCTTAGGTGTACAACCAAAGGTCACAAGTGAGGAAACTTCAATGTGGGCAAGGGTGACCTTGCTGCTACCAACAGTTTGGTGGGGGGGGGGGGGGGGGGGGGGGAACTGGTTCCTAGAAGCTCGTCGCCAGGAGAAAGTGGGAGGACTCCAATAGTGTCAGCTTGTACTCATAACTATGCAATTCATTCTGCAAGGTTCATACTTCTCTAATTCATTCAGCAAGGTTCATACTTCTTTTAGGCATTACGTATTTTCTATCATTTCACAAGCCATTCTTCTAAAATGCTATTCTCATGAAGAAGTGCTGATCCATGTAAAAACAATGAGACATTGTTTTATGATTCTATTATATCCATTCAAAAGATGATAGAATTTCTAGTAATTGATCCTAACAATTAGCCACAAAACTTCGATCAATCACCACCAATGCACAAACAAAAGGGGTTGTTGTTTAAGGATAACCATCATCTAATCAAATTTCAATCACGGGGTGCTTAAATCTACACAATTCGTTGTGAAAAAACATTAAATATCATGGATAAGGACTCAAATAACTCTTGAGAAATAGGTTTATAGGGTTAATTTTGGTTCATTTGCTAGGATTTTCTATTTTTCTTTATAATTTTGGACTTCGGAGAAACTTCATCATCATCAATGACTTGTTGTACTCTCTTGATCGACGGTCATCCTGGCAATAACATCAGCAGACACATGATTAGTAAACATCTGTTGAAAATGACTATATAACATATTATGTTTCCAGCGACAATTTTTTTTGCTTCCTACACCTGTGAAAATAAGTTTTGGCTGTCATAATAGACGATGGATGTGCCACTTTATACAGCCAACTTAAGACAATCTCATATTCATGACCACAATAGCATATCACAGCTTGTGTGGACGTCATTTGGAGACACCATCATTTGTGCTATCTAGGAATGTAGACAACCCTATCTCCGCTCATTTCTCCTATTTTTGCAATCAAGGCATGCAGTAACCAACTTAAGTGCCCTTATTGACACTAGCTGTTCAAGTGACAGCTCATACTTAACTCCGTTCAGTTTCTTACTTTTAGACAAAATTTCAACAAATAGAGGATCTTTACAACTAGACCAAGTCCCATTAATTTTCCACCTCAGAGGGGTTTTCACGCAAAAGTCTGCTCTCTTATATTATGCTCGGATTTTCTAAACTAGCTGTAAAACCGTTGCATTCTTATGGCATGTGAAAATCTCTTATGGGTTAAGGTTATACTTCATGTATCCTAATTCCTGAGATATTCTTCCCTTGTCATACTTAATGTCTACTACTTCCCACAAAACAGTTCATGTATACATGCAAAGTTTTATAAGGATGCTTCAGAAAAATGCATAATTAAAGGGTATTAAATGTAATATCCAATTATTTAAGCATCACATAGCTGGAAGCTCACCATTCGTGCCTTCCCAGAGCCTGGAGTTTGCGAGTTTGTGTGGGAGAGGGCTCAGCTGCTGGGATTGGGGGAATCGGCTGTAGAAGAAAAATGTCCAGGAAGGGGAATTAGGGATAAGGCAGAAGAAGAAGAAGAGGAGAAGAAAGGAGAGGAAAGGGAAGAAAAAAAATTGATTTATTGTAGATATCCTATTTTTGTAAATTTTCTAGTTTAAATAATATTCATTATCGATATAGGATTCAAGCGGTATATGAGAAGGATAAGTTTTGAGGTAAAACATTATTTTGGAATAAATAGATTTATATTTGTATTGTTAGGATAGAAATAATAGAAATTATAATAATTTTGAAATTTGGGTCACTTTTAGGTCAAAAATAGGTTTGCAGTCAACCCAATTCCGTACTACTATGATCTTCTTATTTTTTATCAATTAACCAAAACTCTATGATTGATAAGTTATAAAAAATATAATCTAAATGGGTTATTGGGTTGGGTTTCTAGCGAGTGGAGCTCAAGTTCACATTTTTGAAATGTTTATTGAACAAGTCATGTTTGGGATAATTGGATTCAAATCGGGTATATTATGAGTCGGACCCGAACCTGACCTAACAACATGTTTTGAAACCTCTAGTTCTGAGGTGTTCGAGTCAAGATGTTATATGAACAAGTTCTTTAGTCTTTTTGAATGTACATTTTAAAATTCTTCATATTGCTGAATGTAAATCCACAGTTTAGTATGCATGTGTAAATGACCACATAAAAATTTTAATGGTTCAAGCTAAAAATTAAGTATCTTGTGATTATATAAATATTTTTCTAATTAATAATATTAAAAAAAATTATTATTTACAATCTACCTTGTTATATATATGAATTGAAATCACCTATTTATTTTATAATAATGCATGACACGTCTAATTACAAGCTAAATTAATTGATTAGAATGTACTAAGCCTGAGAAATATTATGTTAGGTGATGGATAGCAATGATATGTATATGATACTTATACAGGTTGGGCGAAAAGGGACCCCAATAGAGATAAAGAGGACCTCAATATAGTACAATAATGATAAAGTTTAGTTTTATTTGGGCTCTACTTAACTCTATGATAAAGCCCTAAAGGCTAAGTTTATGTATGATGGCCATAAAACTTAAATATCTAAACATAACACATTATTAGACCAAAGTAAATTGAAAGGTGAAAAATAAGATAATTAAGAACAGTACCCAATAAGATGCTTAAATTCAAAATTAGGTATTTAAATCATTAACTAACATGACATTGTTCAACCTATAAATATTGTGATAGGCATTATACTACTACCCTTTCATGAATATATTAATGTTAAGTGGTTGTATAGTTTATGACTATGTCAAGTCTTAACCTATACACATGTGGTTTAATGTTCTTGAGCATTTTCTATTAGAGTTTCTTTTTTTTTTAGCCTCATACCTCATCAAAACTTTTATTTTGGTTGTTTTTACAAGAATGGGTGTTGGCTCAAGTAAAATGATGCGTCGGCCTGAATCCTGCTTTACAGACATAGGATTATATTCTCTTTAAGGCAGATTGCAGTTAACCAAATTTTCCCTGAGGGTAATATCAGGGTTTAATTAAATATGGGTCCTTCCTATAAGCGCAAGCCATCATAGTTAATTACCCCTCTTACTGCGTAAGACAGAACTCTCGATTAAGGATAAATAAGTTTAGGTGTTTTATTCTCGTTTATGGGAGATGAATGTAAACCCAATTAAAATCCAATGGTTCTGTCATTCCGGGAATATCATAGGTATCAGTTTACCACCATTAGCAATCGTTGATTGTAGTGTCCAGGGAATCTGATTAGCAGTCATGGGTTGCCACCTCTCAGGTATCTCGAGTAGACTGAGATGGCTAGATGTGGGTTGTATTTTTATGGTGGTTTAAGGTTTACATCTGTTAGAACACCGAATAGTTGATTTAGTTTGGGATTTATAACTATTTATAAGTTACCCAATTAATTGAATTGGTTTGGGGCTTACATTTAGAAGTTGCTCGATTGTTTTAGAAGTGGGTCTTAGGTTTTCATTTAAAGTAGCTCGTATGTTTGAATTTGGGTTTGGACTTATGTCTTTCATTAAAAGTTGCCCGTAGGTTTTAGAAGTAGGTCTTATGACTTCTATTAGAAGTAGTCCGAATAGTAGGTCTTACAGCTTCTTTTAGAAGATGTCTGTCTATTTTAGATAGGTCTTACGGCTTCTGTATTTAGAAGTGGCCTAAAGATGAGTCTTACAACTTAGCTCTATAAGTGGCATATATATTTGGTTTGGATAGGTCTTACAACTTCCTTTAAAAGTTGTAACTTTTGTTTGGATTTTAGGGTTATTATACTTCACTTAAAAGTTTTCCTAACGTGTAAGTCTTACTACTTCACTTAGAAGTCGCCCGCTTGTTTGTAGAACTTACTGCTTCCCTTTGGAAGTAGCATGTTTATTTTTGTTTAGGGTAGATTGGACTGCCGGTACTTTGGTTTATAGTTGTTTTTTTTTCCTACTTTTGCAGTGTTTTTTAGTTTAAGTCTAGCATTGTAGTTTTGTTTATAGCACTAGTTCTTTTTCTTGCACTACAGTTTAGTTTACAATACACTACTTTTTTTTCCTTATACTATAGTTTAGTTTATAGTACACTGCTTTTCTTTTCATGTACTATAATTTAGTTTTCATGACTTTTTTTTTCTTGCACTGAAATTTTATTGATAATACTAATTTTTTGTCTACTTGTTTATTTGCAGGAGTTCGTGTTATTTTGGAGCTTGCCTAGGAGCATTGGAGAGCTTGCAGTATTAAAGAATTTTGAGTTGTTTTGTGAGTTTAATTAGTATTTAGTTTCAAGAATTCGGGTGTTTAGTTGGTGTAACTTGTGAGTTGTATTAGAGTTGATGGTTGATTAGAGGAAAACACATTTTTTTCTTCTTCTTTTACTACATTTTATTTAATTTTTATTAGTGATTAATTAGTTAAATGAATTTTAATTTGATTAATTATTTATTTAAATGAATTTTAAATTATTTAATTAATGAATTAAATGAATTTTAAATTGGTTAATTAATGAATAATAAAAATTAAACTTTTAAATTTATTTTTCAACGTTATTAAATTGGTCAGTTTAATTACTCTTTTAATATTATTCTTTAATTGGTTAATTAATGAAATGAATGTTAATTTTATTTTACTTAAATTAATCATTTAATTTTAATTTGAATTTAATTAAGTAATTAAATAATTGGTTAAATGAATTGATCTTAAGTTTATTTTAAAATTAATTAGTTCATGATTAAATTATAAATATATTTTAAATTAATTAATTTGTTAGTAATTTTAATTTTTTAAATGGATTAATTAGTTTTCAAAAATGAATTAATTGAATTAATTAAATTAAAACATCTCTAAATTACTCTCCAATGGCTCCAAAGGGATTCGATAGTTTTCCAAAAATGATTTCAGCAGCCTCTTGATATTTAGTCCTTGCGAGGGGAGGTCGAGACGACACTTGTCGTAGTTTCTACCGACCCGAATCAAAGATACGACGGCGCGGGGTCTTCGAATTGAAAATCCTCCTACCTTGAGCAAAGATCGACTACATAGGACCTTCAATTTTACAATTCTACCGCCTGGATCAAAGATTAACAGTGCTGGTCTTCAATTTGAAATTCATCGCACCCATATCAAAGATCAATAACGTGAGTCTTTAAATTAGAATACTTGCTACTTTATTTAAATAATTTTATTTTAATTATATGAACCTAATTTTAATTATTTTGGTTGAGATGATCAATTGGTCTGGTCGTACATGCACAAGGCAAAGATAAATAGTTCAAACTGTTGTTATGAACTATATCAGATTTAGTTGGGTATGTTATTTTGCTTTGAATGAGTTTTTAACTTTTTGAGGCGGATTATAGGATTGACAAGTACTCACAGATTTACAGTTTTTAGATCAGGCAACCTTGATTGAAGACAAATGCGCAAGAGGTCACACAATCATGCATAGTCGGGCAAGGTTGACGTCGGACAAACACAGGTGGGGGGTTCTGGTTTTCTGGCCGATTGACTGAGGCGAAAGAAATTGGGCAAGCAAAGTGTTGGAAGCAGGGATTGGAAACAGTTCGCATGAGGAAGGCGATAGGCTAGTGGAACCCGGGAAGGGACAAAAGCCTAAGGTTGTTGCTCGCGTGTGTTGAAGGCGAGTGTGTGAACAGACCGGAAGTGTTCGGAGTGGGATTCACGTGGGCTTGGGAGCAAGGCGGCCGGCATGAGCTTCATGTGGGTAGTGTCGAATAGATACAGGGGTCATACATTGGATCCACGTGTATTGGTGTGATCGGAGGTGGGTCGATGTTCAGCGGGATCGTGTAGAAGTGCTGGAGTCGGGATTCAGTCCCGTATAAGGTGCAGCACAGTTAGAGAGGATAGGAAGGCGGCTTGCACGAACAATTGAAGGCAAGGAGTGGGATCATTTAAATAATGCAAGCAAGATAGAGCAATTAAAGTACATTTTATTTTCCTAATCTTTTTTAATGAACAACTTGCCAAAGAGATGTGTTGTTTCGTGAAGGGAAGTGACTGCCTCCTTTTTTCCTTTTTTAATTATTTTTATTTCAACAAAAGGTAAGGATAAGATATAGGCTAAGTAAAATAGATTCAATTTATATTTCATGTTAAGTTTTATATTTCAATTTCTAGACATAACACATTCTTTAGTACCTAATAAGAAGCTTTGTTAAAAAAAATGTTTTAAATGTAAAAATTCTGAAAATTTAAAAAGATATAAAGAGGTTTAAGGAGTCTAAGAAAGTAATATGTGATGCTAAAATTTTAGCTTTTGATGATTAATATAATAGATTAGATACTAAAGAGGGTGAAAGATATATGTATAAGTTAACCAAACAAATAGATAGCAGTAAGGATTTAGTTCAAGTGCATTAAGGATGAAGATCAAAAAGTATTTTTATTAGAAGAGGATATTCAACATAGGTGGATGAGATATTTTTGCTAAGTTTTTCAATGAAGATTATGAGAATACAATTGACTTTAGCGACCATAGCACCCTAAATGAAAATATATATTTTTGTTTTCATCAATGTATTAGTAAAATCGAAGTTAAAAAGGTTTTTAAAAAAAAAGTAAGTATAGAAAAACTATTGAACTGATGATATTCCAATAGAGGTGTGGAAATGCTTAGGAGATGAAGAAATTTCTTGGCTTATGAAACTTTTCAATATTATTTTGTAGACTAAAAAGATGTCAGATAAGTGGAGAATGAGTGTCTTGATTCTTATTTTTAAGAATAAACGTGATGCACAAGATTGCACGAATTATAGAAGAATTAAGTTAATGTATCATACTTTAAAACTAAGGGAGAGAGTTATGGAGCATAGGTTACGACGTGATACTAATGTTTTTGAAAATCAATTTGGATTCATGTCGGGTAAGTCTACGATGAAAATTATACATTTATTGAGAGATTTTATGAAGAAGTATAGAGAGAATAAGGAGAATCTACATATGAAATTTATTGATTTAGAAAAAGCATATGATAAAGTTCCAAGAGAAGTGTTATGGAAAGTTCTAGAAAAGAAAGGGGTTAATAATGCTTAATTCAAGTCATTAGGGATATGTATACAAGAGCTATTACTTTTGTTCAAACACAAGATGGTTTGACCAAGTATTTTCCTATTTCAGTTGGCTTACATCAAGAATCAGCCTTAAGCCCATATCTTTTTGCTTTAGTCATGGATGTTCTGACTAGACACTTGCAATAGATGTAACCACGTGTATACTTTTTGCTGATGATATTATTCTTGTTGATAAGACTAGAGAAGTTGTTGAAGGTTTGAATTGTGGAGGTCAACCATAAAGTCTGAAGGTTTTCGTTTGAGTAGATCTAAAATTGAATTCATTGAATGTACTTTAATAGTAATAGATCCAATGGGGGGATTGTGATGTTGGGCAATCAAGTCATTAATAAAAGTACATGTTTTAGTTATCTTGGGTTTATTGTTCAAAGTGATGGTGAAATAGATTGGGATATTATTAGTAGAATTCAAATCGGATTGTTAAAGTGGAGGAATGCATCGGGATTGTTGTGTGATAGAAAAGTACCCCTCAAACTTAAGGGAAATTTCTATAAGATGATGGTGAGACCTACAATGCTTTATGGCAAACAATGTTTGTCATTAAAAGAGAAACATAATATTAAGTAAAGTGTTGCAAAGATGAGGCTACTCAAGTGGATGAGTGGCTTTACTCTTAAGAGACATGATATGAAACGAGCATATACGTGAAAATGTTGGAGTAGATAAGATTGGAGAGAGTTTCCTTAGATGGTTTGGTCACATAAAATGGAGGCATTTCAATGACCCAGTTAGGAGAGTAGATGTATTAGATTTGGCTTAAATTAAGAAAGGTAGAGGAAGATCTAAAAAGACTTAGTTAGAAAATATTAAAAATGATATTTTTTATTAGATTTAAATAAAAATTTGACTCATAACATGACAATGGAGAAAAAGGATTCATGTTGTTGATCCCATGTAGTGGGATAAAGACTTGTTGTTTTTGTTGTTTAGTTGTATAGTGGTTGTAAGATGAGCATTGACTTGAGGTAATGTATCAAATAAAGTTTGATGTTCATTATATAAATATTAGTTGCTTTGTGTGCATATATATATATATATATATATATATATATATATATATATATATATATATATATATATATATATATATATAATGCTTTCGTTTTGATGGATTATTTCTAAAAAATTTGATGAATTGTATAATTTCTTCTGTAACGTCCTTCCCAGCCTAATTTAGAATTATTCAGCAGTAATATGCAAAAAATGATCCATTGTTTCAACACTAATTTTTAGCTAGCGAAAAAAAAAAACAATTGCAAGGTGATTTTACAAATAAGAATGACCAAAAATACTTGCATGATATCAACTATCAAGGTTTCATTTGGAAATGTTTTGACATGTCTGCATTGTGTTGCATGAAATGAGGATGCCACCATTGTCAGAAACATGCAAAAGCTGCTTCATAATTCCGTTTTATATAGGATTGAATCTGTGGAGGGTGTGCACATACCAGTTAGGGATTTCTTTCAGGCATTTTTCATATAAATTTTAGCATGGTCGTATCAGATAAAACATTGGAAAATCAACACATTAGGAATCAAAGCTTAAGTAACATGCAAAGAATATTGGGAAGTATTTAGATTGCCAACTGAACGTAATTACCGGCCCATACAGATATAACAAAATCACAAAACATAAACAAAAGAAGCAATATAACCTTCAGAATTCAGTTGATAAGATTTTGAAATATGATGATATAAAAGACTGACAATACTTTAGAACGAACCTCGGCACATTTTTTTGGCAGCACTAACCGTCCAATACGACCCGCATCACTTGCACTAAGCATTTTTTCAAAAAGAGGTGTGACAACGGAATTTGAGCTTATAAAGTTAAGAAATACTTAGTCAAATTAAAAGAAACGGACAGCCATAACATCATGGTTAGGAGATGTAACTCAAATAGCACAAATCAAATTCAATGATTTTCATGGTGATAAAATGCACTGGATACTCTCCAGATATTTGTTGTAGTTCTTGATCTGTGATCCTAGGCCAATATCGAGGAAGTAAATGTGAGCGCGCCCTTGGATCAAACCGGCCTCGTCCATTGCGAGTTTGAGCTTGTGATTCTCCAGAGTGAGAACTGTTCAGAGGGTTGGGATAAAATTGTTTAGACAATGGGGAAGAAACTGATTGGAGCTGTGCATGATTCGTTGTAACCCTGATTGGATCACTTGTGCCATTCATAGAAGAGAGAGGAGCCGTCAGACCAAGTAACAAAGATGTTGACTCCCCTTTTGGTATTATAGAGGATGATGGTTTTCCAGATAAATTTTGATGCGTCTCAAAGTTAACACCAGATGAACTAGCAGAACAAGCATCGGACATCATCCCTCTTCTCGTAGAAGTTGGACAGTTCTCACCTACAGATTTCAAGAATGTTGCAATCCATCAGTAAACAAACATTGCATCTAAATGTAAAGCTAGCACTTTCATTACCATATCTATCCCGAGGAACATGGTTTAGACCACCTAATCCAATTCTTCCTGGCAGGTCGTCAGGCTTCTTCTCCTGTGCAGAGACAGCTGAGCGTGCTCCAGCCATCAATTTCTCAGAATTAGATGGCCTGTCAAACTCATATGACAGTCGCTGGTGCAAATCAGACTGAATACTGGACGAACTCCATATGTTTGATGGGTGACGCCACTGTCCTGGAAAAGAACTGGACACTTGATTCCAGCTCTTAATAGGAAATTCTTTTGATTTCTCAGACACTCGTGGAGAAAGAATCACTGAAGGTGAACAAACTTGGTTTGGTACCTGTAGAAACAAACTATGATTCATCAAATAAACTTTTCACTACGTTAGAGGACAATTAATTTCAGTTGCTTTCTATCACTGGTTATTGAATAAAATATTACTACCTCAAAATGAGGAGACAAGTATGAATAGATATATCAAAACCTTTCAGCGATGACTAAATTATTTGAAGACAGCCAAGCAAAGTTCAATTGACTTCATATAGAATACAAATACTGAAATTATAGGCAGGATAAAATTCAAGAAGAAAATTTCAAAAAATCATTTGGCAGGGCCACCTCAGAAAAACAGAAAAATATCCTACCAAGCGATATACACCTAATGTCAAGAAATATGAGTAAAAGGGATAAGCTAAAGCTATCAGGATCATGATTAAAAGCTGTTACTCATCTATGTTTAATTCCTTAAAACAATTGACAACTCATAAATCATTTGTTCTATTATTACTAAGGTGATTTTTATTTCAGTCATTGTCATAACAAATTGGTCTCTTTTTTGCCTCATCCTGTAGGGTTCAATATCACTCAATCTATTTCTTCATTTATTTCAATTATCTTCATCTTTCATAAATATTTTTCATCAATATAAAGATAAGAGTAATAGTTCAAAAAATTTAGAAGAGATGATGGTGGCATGTGGCTTTCAAGTGATCATCTGTAGTGGCTACGACGGTGGTGGCTACAACAAAGGAGGGCTGGAGGTCGATGCAGTTGAGAGGAAGTTGTTGCGGCTTAGGGGTGCAAATATGCATGATTTTTGTGGAGCTTTTGAATAGGATTTAGGCAAGTTTTTAATAAAAAATACATAAATAGACTGAGGTGTACGCCTCATGCCAATGAGGAGAGGTGCTCCTCAAGGCAGGCATGAGCTACGATGAGGCGTAAGCCTCATAAAAAATGCTCGAGGCGCAAGCCTTGACGCATTTTTCTCAGGAATTGCGCTGAGGCGAGCCTCAAGTCAAGCCTCGTATTGCGCAATTTTAAATAATGATTTGACATATATATATACACACACTAATATAAGAACATGTGTGCATCACTTATATCGTAAAATTAGGGTTAGAAAGCCAAGGCATCACCATAGAGCATTGTTCCTCCCAAACATTAAATGTTCATTCTCCTTACTCAAGTATGTTGCTACCTTATATAACCCAAATTTTCTCTTTCCTTCAAGAACATGTGAATGAATTGTTACTATTATAGATAGTCCTTTCTATTTAACTATTATATTAAATAGATGTTTTATAACTCCTCCATTTGATTCGAATTGCATCCCTCTGTCCTAATGGAAATTGAGATAAAGTGTAACACCCCATAGTAGATTTCAAATTTTAAATAAACAACAACAACATCAAGCCTTTATCGCACTACGTGGGGTCGGCTACATGAATCCTTTTTCTCCATTGTGTCATATTAAAAGTCAAATCTCGTTTAAATCTAATAAAGAAATGTCATTCCTAATATTTTCTAATCAAGTCTTTTTAGGTCTACCCCTACCTTTCTTAACATAAGTCAAATTTAATACCTCTACTCTCCTAACCGGGTCATCGGAAGGCCGTCGTTTTATGTGATCAAACCATCTAAGGCGACTCTCTCTAATCTTATCTTCTACTAGAGCTACTCCAACCTTTTCACGTATATGCTCATTTCGTATCCTATCTCTAAGGGTAAAGCCACTCATCCACCTGAGCATCCTCATCTCTGCCACACTTAACTTGGTATTATGCTTCTCTTTTAATGGCCAACATTTGGCACCATAAAGCATTGCAGGCCTCACTACCATCTTATAGAATTTTCCCTTAAGTTTGAGGGGTACATTTCTATCACATAACAAGCCCGATGCATTCCTCCACTTCAACCATCCAACTTGAATTCTGCTGATAATATCCCCATCTATTTCACCATCACTCTGAACAATAGATCCAATATATCTAAAACGTGTACTCTTATTAATGACTTGATCGCCTAAAGTCACAATCCCCTCAGTAGGTCTATTAGTACTAAAATTACACTCCATATATTCCGTTTTAGATCTACTCAAGCGAAAACCTTTAGACTCTAAGGTTGACCTCCATAATTCAAGTTTACCTTCAACTCCCTCTCTAGTCTTATCAACAAGAAGAATATCATCAACAAGAAGAATATACACCAATGTACATCCTCATGCAAATGTTTAGTGAGAACATCCATGATTAAAGCAAAAAGATATGGGCTTAAGGCTGATCCTTGATGTAACCCAACCGAAATAGGGAAATACTTGGTCAAACCACCTTGTGTTTGAACACAAGTAATAGCTCTGCATACATATCTTTAATGATTTGAATATAAGCATTATTGACTCCTTTCTTTTTAAGAACTCTCCATAGCACTTCTCTTGGAACTTTATCATATGCTTTTTCTAAATCAATAAATATCATATGTACATCATCCTTATTTTCTCTATATTTCTCTATCAAACCTCTTAATAAATGTTTGGCTTCCATAATCGACCTACCCGGCATGAATCCAAATTGATTTTGAGAAACATTAGTATCATGCCGCAACCTATGCTCCATAACTTGCTCCCATAATTTTAAAGTATGACACATTAACTTAATTCCTCTATAATTCGCACAATCTTGTGCATCACCTTTATTCTTAAAAATATGAATTAACACACTCATTCTCCACTCATCTGGCATCTTTTTAGTCTTCAAAATAGTATTAAAAAGTTTAGTAAGCCAAGAAATTCCTTCATCTCCTAAGCATTTCCACATCTCTATTGGAATATCATCAGGTCCAACAACTTTTCCACCCTTCATTTTCTTTAAAGCCTCTCTAACTTCAGTTTTACTAATACGCCGATAAAAATAAAAAATCTTTATTTTCATTTAGGATGCTAAGGACACTATAGTCAATCTTATTTTCACAATCTTCATTAAAAAGTTTAGCAAAATATCTCATCCACCTTTGTTGAATATCATCTTCTAAGAAAAGTATTTTTTTGATCTTCATCCTTAATACACTTTACTTGAACTAAATCCTTATTACTCCTATCTCTTTGTTTGGCTAACTTATACATATATCTTTCTCCCTCCTTAGTATCTAATCTATTATATAAATCACTAAAAGCTAATGTCTTTTAATCGCATATTGCTTTCTTAGCATCCTTATGAGCCAATTTATATATTTTCCAATTATCTGAATTTTTAAAATTAAACCAATTTTTATAATAAAACTTCTTATTTTCAATCTTTTTCTTGCACATTTGAATTCCACCACCAACTATTTTTACTAATAAAAGCTTTTTTCTTTGATACTCCAAGGACATCTTTTGCAATATTCTTAATATCACTAGCCACTTTTTCCCACATAACATTAGCATCTTCATGCACAGACAAAATCTTAAGATCTAAAATCTTATTCTCAAAAATATTTTTATTAATATTCTTTAAATGCCCCCATCTAATCCTAGAAAATCGTTTTACTTTATTCTTTATTTATTCTCATTTATCTTAAAGTCCAAAACTAATAATCGATGTTGAGAATATAAATTTTAATTCGGAATAACTTTACAATCTTTGCAATCTAAACGATTTCAAATTTTAAATAAACATTGACATAAAACTTAAATACTTGCATATCAAACTTCCTCAACTTTTCCTTACTCTTTTCCTGTAAAAACAGCAATAAGAAGTAACCAGTGAGCTATGAAGCCCAACAAATTATGTAATCTAAATTATAGTTATAATATAATAAAAGGAATAAATCAAAATCTTGAAGTCATAAATCATTAAACTCACTTTTATTGATAACAACATAAATCTTAATTAGCATTACTTTTTACTAGGGGTGTCAATTTTTGACACGATCCGAAACCCGACCCGGACTCGACCCAGAAAAATTCGGGTTCAGGTTGACCCGGTTAGCAAACAGGTCGGGTTCGGGCTCAGATTTTTGACCCGTTTCAAAAAATGGGTCAGGTTCGGGTTGACCCGGAAACCGGAAAACAACCCGACACTCGTGGCCTCCAGCGGTCCCGCACTCGAGTGCGGACTCCGCTAGTTCATTCGTTATCACACGCTCGCCCCGTCGTGCGGTCAGCCAGCGCCCTGCATTCGCGCCGTCGTGCGGTCAACCAGCAACCATAAAGTAGACTCGGTCAGTCAGCCCACGCCACGCACTCGCGCCGTCACGCGGTCCAGCAGACTCCGTCTACACATGCGGTGTGGCGGACACAGCCCACACTCACGCTGTCGCGAGCTCGCTTCTCCGCAATCTACTAAACTGGGTCGGTCGGGTCAACCCGGCAACCCGCGCGGGTCGGGTCCGGGTTGAAATGTCCAACCCGTTTGCAAAAATGGGTCGGGTTGACCCGTTTAGATCCGACCTGAACCCAACCCGTCGACCAGAATTGACACCCATATTTTTTACTTCTTCGAAGTTACACTGAATATCAAATTAAATATGTAAAAAATTTGGTTATACATTTATAAGAATATTCAATGGAGCCCAGGTAAATCTAGCATTATCACCATTAAATTACATTGAGGTCCATTTTGCCTCATTAGGGATCCCTTTTGCCCCACCAGCTACGCAAGTATCTTTTTTTTTGTCATTTTGACCCACCTACAATACAAGTTTAGTAATTAGGTCTTTTTGTCCACCTGATATTGCAGATATCATATCATAGAATAGCAAATCTTTAATTTTAACTTCATATTTCTTATATTATACCTTCATAGTTCATATCTGATTTTAATGGTTACAGCCTTCAAGTATGTTTATAATCATACATCTGGTGTATTAAGAATTTGATAGCTACTAAGTTAAAAAGAAAACTTCTTTGCATAAAATTATCAATTAAGGAAATGCTGAAATAAGCACACTTAAACATCTATCAAATCTCTCTTATTCTCATGGATAGACAATTGTGAATACCCCAATGTATTCTCATGATGACTAACAAAATTCTCATAATACATTCATTATAATAAAATTTCAAAATATAAAGGATAGACTAACCATTCATACTCATTACAATTATAAATAATTACATACCTTACCTTCCTCATGAGTGGTCTCTTCAAAACCTACATCACGAAGCATTTTCCTTTGATACACAAACTCAAAACATTCTTTCTGCATAAATATACGAATAATCCTACAATATGAATAGGTTATCATCTTTTAGAAACTTTATTAATTTTAGGTAACATAAAAATGACAATACTCAATATACTTCTTACTTTTTTCTTCTTTTAAATTTCCACTCTTAAGCTTTCTTCACTATATTATCACCTTTGAATCAAACTATAATTCATCACAAAATTCTATGTTAATCACATCCAAGTCTTGCTTACAACATTCACTAATTTTGATTTTACTAATTTGATAATACCTGTAACAAAAATGTTACTGCATTGATTTGAAACTCCCAATTAAGGTGCTGAATTCTCTACAGGATTTTCTTCTTTTGCCCTTTTGCTATTACTGTGTCGGATTCTTCTCAGCACAAATCACTGTGCCGCCTCCAACACAGTGAATTCTGCGGCTTCTTCCACTGTCCCGAGTGGGTTCTGCGAAATGCCCCCAATCCCGCAGCCTTCAAGAACCTTCAGTCGCTAAACCCATCCTTCACTTCTCCGCCTCTTGCTACACGACTTCTCCGCCTTCCCTTAACAGAAGCAACGACATTCTCTACAAATTGATTACAGGATATGAATAAAAAAAAGGTTCCCATTCTAACTGCTCTAACTCCTTATCCACTCCGAGGGAAGCATCCATTCAAGAATTCAATAATTACTTTATTTTTATTAATAAAAATACTAATAATTACTTAATAATAATCTAATTATAAAAAAAATTAACACTAAAATAAATTGTTTTTACCTGATTTGAGACTTTGGACATTACAAATCTTCCCTCCTAAATAGAATTTCGTCCCCGAAATTCAAATGTTCATACATCATCAAATGAGGAAATTTATATTTCATGTTTGCCTCTTTTTTCCATATAGTCTGTTTTATTGTTCTGTGCTTCCACTTAATTTTTACAAAAGGTATCATTCTGCTTCTCAGTTCACGAAAATCCCTTTTTAGTATCATTTTAGGTTCTTCAACATATGTCAAATCTTTCTGAAGTTCAATGTCTTTCAGAGGAATTCTTTGACCTTCATCGGTAACCCACTTTCTGAGCATATACATGAAAACATTATGTATATCGAACATATCTAAAGGTAGAGCCAATCTGTATGCTACTTGTCCCACTCTTTCAATGATTTCAAATGGCCCAATAAATCTAGGACTGAGTTTTTCACCTTGACCAAATCTAGAAACACCCTTCATTGGTCGTACCTTCAGAAAAATAAAATTTCCTATTTTAAAATCTACCACTTTATGTTTGGTATCATAGTATTTCTATTAACGGTCTTGAGCTGCTGTAGTCTATCTCTGTAAAACCTGAAAATTGTCATTTTAGACCTCGCAGCTTTTCGATGCATCGCGACGAGATTTAAGTGAATTTTTTTAAATCATCAAAATTTGACGAAAATAATTTTATAAAATTTTACACAAAATTTTAAACAATTCGATATAAAGAACTTATATTTAAATTCACTTAATTTTGAAATAAAAATATTTTAAGTTAAAATATACCCCAAGTTTTTATTCAAACATGCATTGTTTAAGTGAGGGCAAAATAGACATTTTGTCATATAAGGGGAATTAAAGGGACCGGTCCCTCATTCTTTTGTTCGGCCAAAATCAAACCGAGCGGGAGCAAGGAGAAAAGGCACGCGAAAGGGGTGACGGGAAGGGCATCGGCGGCGGATTCCGGCAGCAAAGCTTGGGGAAAAATGTATAGGAGACTAAGGAAAGGCTAAGATATGATTATAATTAAGAATTTCTCTCTTTTCCCTTAGATTTTTGAAAGAAAAATTTTTAGGATTTTGTGGAATCATTGAAATTTCTTTAAGAAATTTTGTGGAATCATTAAAATTTATTTAAGAAATTAAGAGGGAAGATCCAGGGAAATGATTTTATACATGAGCCCGGAGATCTGTGGGATTGTGGCTTGGTGTAGGAGCTTGCATTGACAAGCCAAAATTTTGGGATGTCTTGACTATCAGATTGCTTCCTTTACCAGACACAATAGGTTCCTGCCAATGACACCGATTATAGGGGGTTTTGGTTTGCCTGTTCTGTTGCATCTCTATCTTCATAGCAAAATTCACGGCTCGAGCCATCGATCATACGGAATTCAATTCCAAGTGATCTTGAATGTTGTCTTTTAACCCGCTAATATAACGTGCCACTAAATGATTAGTAAACTCATTAAGATTGTTTCTAGCTGATAATCAATTAAATTCCTCTGTGTAATCGCTCACGGACCTCGAACCTTGGGTACAATGTTGATACCTCATGTATGATATATGCTCGTAATCTGTAGGCAAAAACTGAGCTCGCAACAGTTGCTTCATCCGGTTCCAACTCCGAACCTTCCCCTTGCCTTTTCTGTCTCATTTGTAAAATATGCACCCACCAAGCGCTAGCATCGGCCTTTAATCGACAAGCAACATAGCGCACTTGTTTATCCAGACTAACTTCCATGTATTCAAAGAAGTTTTCCACTGCTTTTTCCCAATCCAAATAATCTTCTATATGCATACGGCCATCAAAATAAGGAATATCAAGTTTAGCCTTGAATTCATCTGGCTGAAATGGGGAAGTATTGGTCTCCGATACCTTTGAAAATCCAAATGATGCGGGTTGCCTTCATCATCGTCTGCATACTCTATCAAATATGTTTCTATGTGGAATTGGGTCTCCTCAAAATCTGAAAATTCCTATATATTTGCGGGAATGCGACAGAACAGTCTGGCCGCAGCCACACCCCTTCGCCGCATTGGCCTGATTCCATGTTGTTCGACTTGCGTCGGCTGCTACTATGGTTGCCTCGCACGAATGAGATTGAACTCGTGGCGAATCTCCACGGTAAGCCTCTGCACGTTGGCCACTAGCTCATCCAGCCTGTAGTTAATGTTATCCTGGTTTGCCCAAAGAACGCCAAGTCTCCGCACTTCATCGGTGATGGGTTCCTTACTGCGATCTATCATCTCCTTCACAATCGAGGCTCTGATACCAACCTATTGCAAACCTCAATACATGCAAAGAAACAGAGCAACAACAAAAGAACAATCCAAAGCCGGAATTCCTCAAACCTGTATATTCAGGTGTTTGTGCTAATTCATTAGTAGACAAAGCATCAAATAAAAACTGTCTTTCTCCCCAACCATTCTCGGCTATAAGTATTTTCTAGAATACTAAATTTTGCTATATTTAAAATTGCTAAAATAAAGCTAAAGGGTAATAGTGGTAACTGAAAATAGCACTGCGTAGTGGATGTCAGAAGTCGTTAGGATGGCATAAGATATCTCGCGCCTCCTCAAAGCAATCGTGCACTACATCAAATCCTTTGCTGTTTTTCTCTATCTTTGTTAGGATTTACCTGGTATATTCAAGTTTTTCCTATCATACATCCATGATTCAATGATATGCTTGATGGAAAGCATGGATTCCTTTTCAATGCGGGCACTATCCCAGTGTTCATAGATGTGAACAGCAACAACTATAAAATCCCTATGTTCAATACTGAGGACCTCTCCAATACCATCTTTGCCATATGCTAAAAGGGCTCCGTCGACATTCCCCTTGATGCATCAAGGAGAGGGGAGACACCATGAGTGAGAAAAGTATAGCTCAGAGTGTTAAATGGAATCTCAGTGCTAACAAATGGGAAAATCCCAATGATGAGTAAGAGAAACCAAAACAGTAGCTGCCATGATGGTGGGAGTAGCATATGGTCGATTGCACTTCTTCACATTCCTTGCTCTCCAATTTCAGTGCTAACAAATGGGAAAATCCCAATGATGTGTAAGAGAAACCAAAACAGTAGCTTCCATGATGATGGGAGTAGCATATGGTCGATTGCACTTCTTCACATTCCTTGCTCTCCGATTTCAATACACCGCAAAGCAATTTTAGACTAGCGGCTTCTATGATTGTGTTGTAGGGTGTTATCCATATATATAACATAGTTGACAGTTGTCATTCTAATATGCATGTTAGAAGATGTTTTATAAATATATTTCTTTGATTTAAAAGTATGGATTATGCATGATTAGCATATTTTCATGTATATGATTGAATACCTCTAGTAGTTATGTGTTGACTGCTGATGGTGTACACTTGATATTTAATTTGGCATACTTTTTTTATGAATCTGTAGATGGATCTTTACTACATAAATATTCATGTTTCATACTAAGACTTAAACATTGTTCATGATATCTCTTTTATGTATATAAAATATTGCATACATGATGGATTTGATTGTCCACAAAGCCCTATTAAGTGATATGCTGCTAGCTAAGCTGAATAATAGGCCAAATATTTAGAAAGATGGCACTGTTAAGAGAGACTGATACACTATG
Source organism: Dendrobium huoshanense (assembly GCA_016618105.1). Taxonomy (NCBI): domain Eukaryota; kingdom Viridiplantae; phylum Streptophyta; class Magnoliopsida; order Asparagales; family Orchidaceae; genus Dendrobium; species Dendrobium huoshanense. Next base: position 56,746,332 of record CM028355.1, on the reverse strand, counting down.
CCTGGTTGTTAATGATCTTCCAATAGATTAATGGTTGTTGTTAGACACTAACACATTGCTATTTGATCTTGCTAGAAGATATACATTCCTAAATACACCCATTATATATTAAATATAGTTTGAATGTTCATCAGTTACTTCTTGTAGTTGAACTTGGTTGCATATTACCTATTTACTCTTATAATTCTATCTGTATATATATTTCATATATTTACTGTTGAGCAGCTTGGATGCCCCATACTGATGTTTATACTTCAATAAGTTACCTAATCTGTTTGCTCTGCAAGCTCCACTTGTCAATGTTAATGGATACATCTCGCTTGATTGGTGGACCACCTCCTTAAGAGCAGCATCATAAACAACTTGCTGGTTTCAAACAAGTACATTTTCTTTACAGTTTTGTACTGAAGACAGCACAATAGACCATTATAAAGAATGCCAAAGTCACATGAGCATAATTTCTTCATGAAAGTTTGTAAGCTAAGGATTTCCCTTCCGAATTATGTTGGTTACCCGCAGAGATAACATAGGCATTCCAAGCATAATCCACAACAGGACAGTTAAATAACTATTCAATTCAAACCGGCACAAAATAGTTTCTGTTGGTAAGACACATCACACGAATCGTCATATGAAGGTATGAATAAACAGCATTATGTAAAAGCAGCAGCATATATAAGGAAGCTGCTAGTCGGGTCAAACAATAAGAAGGCAAATGAGAGGTATCACAGTAACATTGGCAAAATTCCTTCGGAGGAGGATTAAAAAAATGCAAATAACCAAAAAGTAAACGAAGAATTAATATCAATGCTTGTTGGTGTAGAGCCAATCAATTAAGGCTAACAAAGTTTAGTGCTTACCGCTGAGTAAGCCTTTCTAACGCAAGCCATACACTCAACTCCTCCCACATCCAGAAGCATATAAGCAGGGATTGAAACTATGCAACCACAGTGAATCCTCTGCAGAAAGATCTTCTAGCTCAATTATAAACAGCAATATAGTAAGCAGAATATTCAATCCAAGCTAGCATATTTCCAAGTAGCAGTGAGGCGCAAAACCATCGATCAATGAAATCCAACAAATAAATCCCACGCTCCAACTAAGCTTCTTACCTTGGCACACGACTCGCACTTCCTCCACCCAGCAGCATCTGAATGGAAAGTCTCGCAGAAGTTACCTTGATCAAAAGTAGAACTGCAGTCGAGCAATGTTAGCAAACAACGTAAGCCAACATACCCAGATCGAAATATTCACTTAAATATATTTGATCACTCGCTACAGATTCAAAATTAGTTGACTCGGACCAGAAGACGATAGCATTATTAAGCATGCAGTCCAATTGAGCATGAAGATTCTTAGTCAAATCTACTTCAAAAACAACAGAAAATCCCATAAAATTCGAAATTTCGATATTTTCTTAAAAAAATCGGTAATTTCCTTAAGACCCGTAACCAACTAACCAAATACAGCCCAAAAATAGCTAAATTACCCACCGAAAAAAATGAATTCACGAGGACTTTTCTGCCAATATAAAGACTTGAAATCGATGAAAAAGTCAAAAAGTAAATTAAGTTCGTTAAAAGGGAAAGGAAGAAGAGAGGGGGCGAAGACTAGAGGAGGCGAAAGTGCGTACTGGCAGCGGTCGCAGAGCTCGGCAAACTCGCCAGAACGCAGACGCCATCCTTTACGGCGAGTTTGCTCCGCTAAAGCCTCCTTGCAGTGCGCGTTAAAGCAGATCTTAAAGACACCTATCGCCGTCGCCGCCGCCGCCGAGGACGACGACATGGCTGTGATCTGTATCGATCAGCGTGATAAGAGCCCAAGCCTGAAGAAACGCCGACGTCGCGCTCCTAAATCATGCAGATAAATAGCAGAAGACCAGAACAAAGAGGAGAGGGGTTGCGGGTTGGGGTTAGATACAAGGATTTGGAAGGAGAAAAATTCGGGGCGGGTTTTTAACGGAGTGGAAACGAATTTATTTATACTTATACTCCTCAAGTACTACTTATTACATTCTGAACCCTACAAATCAACTGCTTGAACTTTGAATAGCTCAATTGCTACTTGAGTCGATTTCTATTTTCCGTCTGAGAAATATTTATAATACTGCGTGTTTATTAACATTGTTGTTGCATAAAAAGTAAAATTTTGTGACCTTAATGTACATATTTCGGCGAATTAAGGAGGGCATGTCATGTCCTTTAAAAAATTTTAATTTATTTGATTCAAAATGAATATTTTACTTAGCTCAATGTTGAACATATGTTTACTTTTATTTGACTTAATAGTTTAGGGTTTAGGATTTAGAATTTTGGGTTTAAACTATTGTAGCGTCCTAGAGTATTCGCGGCGGTAGAGAAATATAAAGTTTAGCGTCTTAGCTTTGAACAAAAATCTGGCACACAATCAGATAAGAGAAAGGGTGTAGCATTTATGAGACATCAAGATTTTTATATGGAAAACCCTTGAAAAGGGGGAAAAACCATGGGGCATAGCCCAATTTGAATGAATCCACTAGTATTTGTAGTTGATTATAAATGAGGCCCTTCCTTGGGGGGAAGGCCTTGGCTCTATGTATATCATAAGAAGTACATTATATGGTGGGAATACAAAGAATCATTATTGACTTGTTCGTTTGGTCAGAATGACTATAGTCTAGCGACGGAGGTCAGAAGGATTGTAGTCGGCGGGCGAAGTAAGTCAGAAGAACCGTAGTCGGCGAGCGATGGAGGTTATAAAGATCGTTGTCTGACGACGGAGGTCGGAAAGACTGTAGTCGGTGGGCGACATAAGTCGGAAGAACCGTAGTCGGTGGGCGATATAAGTCGGAAGAACCGTAGTCGGCATGAGACAAAGGTTAGAGGGACTGTAATCGGTGGGTGATGTAAGTTGGAAGGATCGTAATTGACGAGCAACGGAGGTTGGAAGGACCGTTGTCTGACGATGGAGGTCATAAAAATGACATCGGGTAGAAGTCCAACAATAGACAAAAATCCAACATTGGATAGATGTCCGACAAAAATCCGACAACGGGCATAAGTCCGACGTCTAGTAAAAATCTATCGACGAGCGGAGATCCGGCATTGGGTAGAAGTCCGACGTCAGTCGGCGACAGGAAAGAACTCCAAAGTTAGATGGTATTCGGACAAAACTCCAGAGTCACTTGGAGATCGGACTGAACTCTGGTGTCACTTAAAAGCCGAGCGGAACTCCTGCGTCACTTGAAAGCCGGACGAAACTCCAGCGTCACTTGAAAGCCAGGTGAAACTTCGGCGTCACTTGGAAGTCGGGCAGAATTCCGGCATCACTTGGAAGTCGGGCAGAATCATGGCATCCCGTGGAAGTTGGGCAAAATTTTGGCGGTGGTCAAGGAGGAGTTTATTCCTTTCTTCTTCTTCTCTTCTTCTTCTTGCTTCCTCTCCTCTCTTAAGAGAAATGAGGGGCTATTTATAGTTTTTTGAGAATGGCATGACCCGTAAATAAGATGATCAAGGGCAAATGTGGAGTGGTTTGGATGGACGGCCGATATTGAATCCCTTAATCGTGGAATGATCGTTGGACATTTGAAGGTCTTAATGATATCAGAATTTGGCGATCTTGGGCTCGTTGGATTCGTCTCATCGAGCCGCTTGATTCAACTATAAGCATGTCATATTTGAAAACTTTTTTGGTAATCCAAATTATGGATTGAACCTTCCGAATGTGCTTCGGGTCTTCGATTTTGACCTATTTGGGCTTGAATCGAGTTGAATTTGGTGTCGTTGGGTTCATATTTCCGAGACGCTCAGTTCGACTTTAAGTTCGCTGAAATTGAAGTTCATATGATCCTAGATTTAATTTTTGAAGTTTCAAATTTGATTTTTGCCTCAAGATTCGTGTCCGATCAAGATAATTTTTTTGATGACACATCAACTATAATGGATGTTTCTTGCAATGATGGTGCCAACTATTGAAGAATGATAGAGTTGATAGGTAAAAGATGGATAAAAATTCATGTTAGCATTAGTTGAGGGCAATGGTAAGTGTTCATTTTAAAGAACGAGTGGAGATAAGCATTGAGGTTCATGTAGTAATGTGTTATTCTATGGAATCCTAATTCTTATTTGACTTAATAATCAACGAGTATTGTTGCGTCCAGGAGTATTCACGGCGGTAGAGAAATATAAAGTTTATCGTCTTAGTGTTGTACGAAAATCCGGCACGCAATCAGATAAGGAGAGAGGGTCTATCATTTATGAGACACCAAGATTTTTACGTGGAAAACCCCTGTAAAAAGGGGGAAAAACCACGGGGCCTAGCCCAGTTTGAACGAATCCACTAGTTTTTGCAGTTGATTACAAATGAGGCCCTTCCTTGGGAGAAGGCCTTAGCTTGATGTACATCTTATGGAGTACATTAAATTATGTAAAATACAAAGAGCTACTATCGACGTATTCGCTTTGTTAGAAAAACTGCAGTCGGCGGGCGACGTAGGTCAGGAGGACCGTAGTCAGCTGGCGACGGAGGACTGTAGTCGGCGGGCGACGTAAGTCAGGAGGACCGTAGTCGGCGCGCGACGGAGGTCGGAAAGAATGTAGTCGGCGGGCGACATAAGTCAGGAGGACCGTATTCAACGGGCGACGGATGTCGGGAACTGTAGTCGGCGAGCGACGTAAGTTAGGAGGACCGTAGTCGGCTGGCGACGGAGGTCGGAAGGACTGTAGTCTGACGACGAAGATCAGAAGAACAGCGTCAGGTAGAAGTACGTCCAGCAATAGAAAGAAATAAATTTTCGCATAGACATCCAGCGAAGTCCGATAACCGGTAGAAGTCCAGCGTCGGGTAGAAACTTGGCGAAGAGTGAAGGTCCGACATCGGATAGAAGTCCGACGTCTTTGGCGGCAGAGGAGAACTCCGGCTTCACTTGGGCGGAGTTTCGGCGTCAGGAGGGAACTCTCTTGTAAAATGGGAAAAATTTTAGCATCCCATGGAAGTTGGGTAGAATTCTGGCGTTCTCCCGAATATCCGGCAGAGTTCCGGCGTCCTCAGGCGGCAGGAAGAGCACCGGTGGTGGTCGAGGAGGTGAGGAATCTCTTTTTCCCCTTTCTCCTCTTCTTCTTCTCTCTCTTCAGTTGAGTCCCCTCGGTGTAGAATGAGGGCTCTATTTATAGTTTTTCTGGAGTGGCATAACACGTAAGTAGGCGTGAGATCAAGGGCAAATTGGGAGTGTTTTGAATGGACGGCCAATATTGAATCCTTTGATCATGCACCGTTCGTTCAACATTTAAAGGCCTTAATGATGTTGGAATTCGGCGATCTTGGGCTCGTTGGATTCTTCTCGTTGAGCCGTTCGATTCGAGTATAAGCTCGTCAAAATCGGAGACCGTTTGGTAACTCAAATTATGGTTTGAACCTTCCAATAGCACTTTGAGCCCTTGATTCGGACTCATTTGGGATTGGATTGGGTTGATCTTGGTGTCGTTGGGTTCGTATTTCCGAGACGCTCAGTTTGATTAGAAGCTTGCCAAAATCGGAGTTCGGGAGCTTTTAAATTTAATTTTTGAAGTTTCCAACTAGCTTTTGCCTCAAGATTCGTGCCCGATCAAGATAATTTTTCCATGATGTATCAGTTGCCCCCCTATTTTCGGACTTCGAAGCTCCAGGAGTCCGAAAATATATGTTTCAAAAATTTGTATTGGCCAAAACACCAAAAATTGTGCTCCGAAAATTAATCGTTTCTCGAAACTTAATCATAGAGGCTTCGTTGAGCTCCGAAAATTATAAAATTGAGTCTGAAACGTCAAAAAACGTGTCCGGGGACCCCAAAAACATCGAATTTGGACTTGTCGGGGAAAAAAATGGATCCATAATAGACTGGGTGGCCGAACCGGCCGAACCGGCCAACCGGCCGCCGCCGCCGCTGTCGGCGGTGCAAAACCGCTCGTTAAGCGCGCCTGGGGCCGCTGGCTCGCACACCGGCCTGCTTGGGCTCGCCCGCACCGGACCAGGGCTTGCCCGTGCAATGCCCCGCCTGGCCCGCGTAGTGAACCCCGTGTGGGTCTGCCGCGATTCCGCCAGCGGGCTGCTGCCGCTGCAACTGCCGGCGGCGGCCGATTTCGCTTGAAATCAGTGTTGTCGCGCCTGATTGCTGCAATCCACGTGAAGGACTTCGCAGATCGGCGCGGTTCTCGCATGTCAGGTTTGCTGCCACCAACATAGGTGGTGCCCATGAGTGCAAAAATGTTTCGCTTTTTATTGTTTTTGGGCCCAAAAATTCCGAAAAATTTCTAAAAAATTCAGAAAAAATTTAGAAAAATTGGGAATTCCAAAAATTGCAATAACTCCCGCCTTTTTTCTTTAAAAACTATAAATAGGTCCCCTAGGCATTTAGAAAACTTACACCTTCTCTTTCTTTCTCCCTCTGGCTCTCTGGCGGCTGAGGCTTCCGCTATTTGCGAGCGGAAAATTTTCCTGCTCGAATTAGAGCCCTCCTCGCGCGCAGGAGTTACGGGATTTCTTCTCCTCCCCCACGGCTCTCTGGCGGCTGAGGCGTCCGCTATTTTTTGAGTGGGAAACTTCCCCTGCTCGAATTAGCGCCCCTCCTCGCGCGTAGGAGTTACGGGATTTCTTCTCCTCCCCTACGGCTCTCTGGCGGCTGAGGCTTCTGCTATTTGCGAGTGGAAAATTTTTTCTGCTCGAATTAGCGCCCCTCCTCACGTGCAGGAGTTACGGGATTTCTTCTCCTCCCCCACGGCTCTCTGGAGGCTGAGGCTTCCGCTATTTGCGAGCGGAAAAATTTCCTTGCTCGAATTAGCGCCTCTCCTCGCGCGCAGGAGTTACGGGATTTCTTCTCCTACCCCACGGCTCTCTGGCGGCTGAGGCTTCCGCTATTTTTGAGTGGGAAACTTTCTCTGCTCGAATTAGCGCCCCTCCTCGCGCGCAGGAGTTACGGAATTTTTCTTTCTTCCCCCACAGCTTTCTAACTGTTGAGGCTTCCGCTATTTGTGAGCGGGAAACTTCTCCTGCTCAAATTAGCGCCCCTCCTCGCGTGTAGAAGTTTACGGGATTTGGATGCCATTTGAGCGGAAGTTTGCTGGCGATGAACGATCGAGTTGAAGCCCATTAGCAGTCAACGATCGAGTGTGGAGCCAAAAGAGAGAGTTCGAGGGTGCGTTGCATGTAACATTCAAGCGAGAAGCTGATGATGAGTAGTAGTCCATTGACGAGCAGAAGTCCGACGATATGAAGAAGTCCGTTGTCGGGTAGAAGTTCAACGTCTGGTAGAAGACCGACGAGCAGAAGTTCGACGACGAGTAGGAGTCTGCTGATGAGCAAAAATCCGACGTCGGGTGGAAGTTCAACGTCGGGTAGAAGACCGACAAAAATTTATCGACGAGCAGAAGTCTGACGATGAGTAGGAGTCTGCTGACGAGCAGAAGTCTGACGTCGGGTATTAGTTCAACGTCAGGTAGAAGACCGACGAAAATTTGTCGACGAGTAGGAGTCTAACGACGAGTAGGAGTCTGCTGACGAGCAGAAGTCCGACGTCGGGTATCATTTCAACGTCGGGTAGAAGATCGACAAAAATTCGTTCGACGAGCAGGAGTCTGACGACGAGTAGAATTTGTTGATGAGCAGAAGTCCGACGTCGGGTAGAAGTTCAACGTCGGGTAGAAGACCTACGAAAATTCATCGACGAGCAGGAGTCTGACGACGAGTAGAAGTTCGCTAACGAGCAGACGTCCGACGTCGAGTAGAAGACCGTTAAAAGTCCTGCAAGGCAAAAGTTCAGCGACAGGAGGAAATTCAACATCATATAGAAATTTAACTTTGTGGAGAAGTTAAATGGAAGTCCCTTGACAGCATTCTGGCGACGTTAACCAAGGATGTAAGACCTATCCGAGGTTGTATGTTAGAGCCTTTGCACGATGATGTTATCTTATATGGAAGAGGTCGGGAGAATCCACCAAGGATGTGAGACCTTTCCGAGGTTGTATGTCAGAACATTTGTTCGACGACGTTAACCTGTGTGAAAGAGGTCGGGAGAATCCACCAAGGATGTGAGATCTTTCCGAGGTTGTATGTCGGAGCCTTTTCTCGACGACGTTAACCTGTGTGGAAGAGGTCGAGAGAATCCACTAAGGATGTGAGACCTTTCGAGGTTGTATATCGGAGCCTTTGCTCGACGACGTTAACCTGTGTGGAAGAGGTCGGGAGAATCCACCAAGGATGAGAGACCTTTCCGAGGTTGTATGTCGGAGCCTTTGCTCGATGACGTTAACCTATGTGGAAGAGGTCGGGAGAATCCACCAAGGATGCGAGACCTTTCAGAGGTTGTATGTAAGAGCCTTTGCTCGACGACGTTACCTATGTGGAAGAGGTCTGGAGAATCCACCAAGGATGCGAGACCTTTCTGAGGTTGTATGTCTGAGCCTTTGCTCGACGATGTTAACCTGTGTGGAAGATGTCTGGAGAATCCACCAAGGATGTGAGACCTTTCCGAGGTTGTATGTCGGAGCCTTTGCTCGACGACGTTAACCTGTGTGTAAGAGGCCGAGAGAATCCACCAAGGATGAGAGACCTTTCTGAGGTTGTATGTCGGAGCCTTTTCTCGGCGACGTTAACCTGTGTGGAAGAGGTCGAGAGAATAAACCAAGGATGTGAGACCTTTCCGAGATTATATGTCGGAGCCTTTGCTCGACGACGTTAACCTGTGTGGAAGAGGTCGAATCGGATCCCCCTGTGATCGATTTTACCTTGATTGGGAGGGGGTGAATGCCGCGTGTATCCCGAATCAAAGGTGAAGAATGGTCTATTTTTAGACCGTTACTGCCTTTTTGAAGTCGAGGTTAAGACCTTGCCCGAGGAGTAGAAGTCCAACAATGGACTGTATAAAGCTTGTAATTGATTTGAAGTATCCTTGCATTTGCTCGGATATTCCTGAAATATCAACTTGGTGTTGAAGGCATTAGAGGCGATAGGAGCAAAAGTTGCCCCCAGTCCGCATCTGCTTCTTATGATATTGATGCTATGAGTGATCTTTTGAGATAGGAGCAAAAGTTGCCCCCCAGTCGGGAACCACGTTCCCACAGACGGCGCCAAACTGTTGCGTCCAGGAGTATTCGCGGCGGTAGAGAAATATAATATTTATCGTCTTAGTGTTGTACGAAAATCCGGCACGCAATCAGATAAGGAGAGAGGGTCTATCATTTATGAGACATCAAGATTTTTACGTGGAAAACCCCTTTTAAAAGGGGAAAAAACCACGGGGCCTAGCCCAGTTTGAACGAATCCACTAGTATTTGCAGTTTATTACAAATGAGGCCCTTCCTTGGGAAAAAGGCCTTAGCTTGATGTACATCTTATGGAGTACATTACATGATGTAAATACAAAGAGCTACTATCGACGTATTCACTTTGTTAGAAGAACAGCATTCGGCGGGCGACGTAGGACAGGAGGACCGTAGTTAGCTGGCGACGGAGGATTGTAGTCGGCGGGCGACGTAAGTCAGGAGGACCGTAGTCGGCGGGCGACGGAGGTTGGAAAGAATGTAGTCGGCAGGCGACATAAGTCAGGAGGACCGTATTCAACGGGCGACGGATGTCGGGAAGACTGTAGTCGGCGAGCGACGTAAGTCAGGAGGACTGTAGTCGGCTGGCGACGGAGGTCGGAAGGACTGTAGTCTGACGACGAAGATCAGAAGAACAGCGTCAGGTAGAAGTACATCCAGCAATGGAAAGAAATGCATTTTCGCATAGACGTCCAGCGAAGTCCGATAACCGGTAGAAGTCCGGCGTCGGGTAGAAACTTGGCGAAGAGTGAAGGTCCGACATCGGATAGAAGTCCGACGTCTTTGGCGGCAGAGGAGAACTCCGGCTTCACTTGGGTGGAGTTTCGGCGTCAGGAGGGAACTCTCTTATAAATTGGGAAGAATTTCAGCATCCCATGGAAGTTGGGCAGAATTCTGGCATTCTCCCGAATATCCGGCAGAGTTCCGGCGTCCTCAGGCTGAAGGAAGAGCTCCGGTGGTTGTCGAGGAGGTGAGGAATCTCCTTTTCCCCTTTCTCCTCTTCTTCTTCTCTCTCTTCACTTGAGTCCCCTTGGTGTAGAATGAGGGCTCTATTTATAATTTTTCTGGAGTGGCATAGCCCGTAAATAGGCGTGAGATCAAGGGCAAATTGGGAGTGTTTTGAATGGACGGCCGATATCGAATCCTTTGATCATGCACCGTTCATTCGGCATTTGAAGGCTTAATGATGTTGGATTCGGCGATCTTGAGCTCGTTGGATTTGTCTCGTCGAGCCATTCGATTCGAGTATAAGCTCGTCAAAATTAGAGACCGTTTGGTAACTCAAATTATGGTTTGAACCTTCCAACAGCGCTTTGAGCCCTTGATTCGGACTCATTTGGGCTCGGATTGGGGTTATCTTGGTGTCGTTGGGTTCGTATTTCTGAGACGCTCAGTTTGACTATAAGCTCGCCAAAATCAGAGTTCGAGAGCTTTCAAATTTAATTTTTGAAGTTTCCAACTAGCTTTTGCCTCAAGATTCGTGCCCGATCAAGATAATTTTTGCATGATGTATCAAGTATAAATGGATTTTATTCCAAGTTATGGTCATTTACCTAGTAACCTCCCTCTCCTTAAAAGAATTGCAATAAGCATGTAAAATGCAAATAAATGCTCATTGGATAAAAAGAGAATGTCCCAAGATAGGAACTTTTATTTGGTCCGATCACCTAACATAGCTCTATGTTCGGACTCCAGAAAATTAGTGCCACGTATTCTCGCTATTTACCGCGCGGCCCAACAATCTGACCCGGAATGGAGCCGGGATTGCTATGTTCGCGTATTGCTAGGTATTACTCCATATTGCTAGGTATTGGTCGATTTTGCTCGGCAATAATGAGAAATACCATTATGTGAAGACCAATACTGAGCAATATCGAGTAATACCGAGAAATACCGAGCAATACCGAGTTTTTCTTGGTATTGCTCAGTATTTCTCGGTATTGGTCTTGACAGAGTCGTATTTCTCGTTATTGCCAAGCAATACCTAGCAATACCGAGCTGATGAAATGCAAAATCCTTCGGTGAGGAAGGAGACACGACGGGAGATAAAAAAGTAAATTCTTTATTATCTTAAACTGTATAGCATACATGAATATTTATAGACCGTAATGTATAAGGAAAGCTCTAGATAAAACTTAATCAACGGTCATTAGTACATTGTTCTTTCTTGTTTTATTTTTATATTCTAACACCCCCGGGCAAATTGATAATGATATGGTTGAGATCAGTTTGTTGGATAGTTTACGAAATGATGCCGTCGGCAGAGCTTTAGTGAAGAGATCGGCAATTTGATCCTTAGTGGATATGTGATGCACGGTGATGATATTGTTTTTGATACATTCCCTAATAAAATGACAGTCCACCTAGATGTGCTTGGTGCGAGCGTGGAATACCGGATTGTTGGCCAAGGCTATGGCGGAGATGTTGTCACAGTATAGCTTTGTCGGTTCTTGTTGAGGATATCCAAGTTCTTGCAGCAATGTCCGAGTCCAAATAACTTCTGTAGCAGCCGAAGCCAATGCCCGATATTCCGCTTTAGTGGACGAGCGATACACGGTTGATTGTTTCTTGATGCTCCACACAACAATTGAACTGCCCAGAATGGTACAATAACCGAATGTAGATTTCCGATCTTGGTGGTCACCGGCCCAGTCATAATCTATATAATAAGTTAGCATAATCGATTCACGAGCAAGAGGTAATCCAATATTATAGGAACCCTTGATAAACCGAAGAATACGTTTGAGTGAATGAAAGTTTTGATTCGTTGGTTTATGCATGAATTGACATGCATGATTAACCGCGTAAGCGATATCCGGACGAGTAAGTGTCAAATATTGGAGTGATCCTACCAATTGGCGGTAAAGGAGCGGATTTGCAAAGTCTGGAGACGGAGAGCTGGAGTGAGGTTCTTTAGTGCATATTGGCGTGGACACAGGCTTACAGTTACCATGCCGGCTCATTCAAGGATTGTATGTGCAAACCGTTGTTGATGAAGTAGGATTCCTTGGTCAGTTTTGACTGCTGTAATGCCTAAAAATTGGGATAATTGGCCAAGGTTGCGCATGTTGAAAACAAGCATGGAGGTTCTGAAGGATCTCTTGTACTGCAGTTTGGTTATTACCGGTTAAAATGATATCATCAACATATATTAAAAAATATAATATAATTTGAACTTTGCAAAAAATGAGTAAAGAAGTATCCGAATGACTTGTACCAAATCCGAGAGACGATAAGTGGCCGGTTAGCGCAGCAAACCATTGGCGCGACGATTGCTTTAAACCGTAAAGAGCCTTCTTTAGTTTGCAAACATAAGTAGGATACGAGGTATCTTGAAAATCAGGAGGTTGTTTCATGTAAATAGTTTCATTGAGAGAACCATGTAAAAAAAGCATTTGAAACGTTTAATTGGTGAATGGGCCAAGAATTATGCAAAGCTATAGTAATTAATATACGAAACGTGGGTATTTTTGCTACAGGGCTGAACGTTTCATAATAGTCAATACCATACTCTTGATTGCAACCGAGAGCCACAAGCCATGCCTTGTGCCGTGAAATAGAGCCGTCTGAATGATACTTGGTGCGGAACATCCATTTACAGCCAAGAACGTTCATGTGAGGGGAGAAAGGAACAAGATCCCATATGCCTTGGGATTGAAGAGCTTGAAAATCAAGAGACATAGCGTTATGCCAATGAGAAAATTTGGACGCTTGAGTGTAAAACGTGGGATCAGGTGTGTTGAGTTGGTGAGATAAATTAAAAACAGTTTTGGGTTTAAGGTGTCCAGTGTGAGAACGAGTCGTCATGTGATGCGTGCGAGCGCACTGTTCAACCTGGGTAGTCCGAAGCGGTAGTTGTATGTTAAGGTTCAGCCAAGAGTTGTGGTGTAGGAGGTGGGCTGGAATTATGCACAGGTGTGTGAGAAACAGAGACTCGAGTTGTGGGTACCGGGATGCAAGAAGCTGGAACCAACAATAGAGGCGAAACATTGCCTGGATCAATATTAAACCCATTGAATTTATGTAGTTGATTGTAAGGAAACACATGTTCAGTAAATACCACATGTCGAGACGTATATATTTTGTTAGTGTTAGGGTCAAGACAGTGATAACCTTTCTGAGAAGAAGCGTAGCCGATGAACACACATGGTTTGGAGAGAGGACCGAGTTTGGATTTTAAATATGGACGGAGCCAAGGATAGCACAAACACCTGAAAGTCTTTATATGAGCGTAAGTGGGCTTGTGTTTGAACAAGATTTCGTGTGGGGTCTTGTTGTTTAAAGTGCGAGAAGGAAGAAGGTTTATAAGATAGACTGCAGTGAACAACACATGCGTCCAGAGGGTGTGTATAGTGGAAGAGTGAAGCAACAGACTTCGAACCGTTTCTATAATATGCCTATGTTTTCTTTCAGTGATGCAGTTTTGTGCAAGGGTGTAGGGACAAGTATATTGATGTAGTAGACCGTAGTTTTTGCAAAATTGTTGAAAGTGACGATTTAAATATTATCCGCCGCCGTCAGTGCGAATAATTTTTATAGTTCTACCAAATTGACATTTAACCATATGATAAAATTCAACACATTTTGAATAAACTTCAGATTTCTGAAATAGCGGAAACACCCAGCAAAATCTCAAAAAATCGTCGATGAAAGAAACATAATACGAAAATCCATGAATTAACTTAGTAGGGGACGGTCCCCAAACATCAGAGTGAATAATTTCGAACGGACCTAAAGTATTAGAAGTAGAATTTGAAAAAGATAAACGTCTGCTTTTAGCTAAATTACAATTGTGACAGTTCTTGGTAGCAAGAATTATATGAATATCAGGATTATGTTTAGCCAATGAGCGAATTTTATTAGGATCCGAATGACCCAGTCGACTATGCCAAAGGTCTTGAACAGTTTGAAGTGCAAGAAGCGCCAAGCTGGATGTCGGAATGGACGACCGAACCGAATAAAGACCGTTATGACATGGTCCCTGTAGTAGAACCCGTTTGATCTTCAAATCCTTAATTTGATAACCACGAGAAGAAAATGTTACGGTGCACGAGTTATCTTGAGTCAATTGAGAAAGTAAAAGTAAATTGAATGAAAGATTTGAAACTTGATATAGATTTTTCAGTTGGAGATTACCTGATGGAGTCGGCAATATACCTTTACCTGTGTACTGTATCGGCAGTTGTTGGCCATTTCCTATAGTAACCTGGGACTGTCCATGGTATGGTTCAGTAGAGCGAAAATGTGAAGCATTGGATGTAAGGTGGGTTGAAGCACCGGTGTCCAAGAACCAGTTCGATTGAGGAGAGGAATCTGTAGGACTGAATAGCGCTTTAGTTGGCGACACTTCTTGGTAGGTGATATCATGTCGATACTAGCATTTAACAGCAGAGTGTCCTTGCTTGGAGCATATCTGGCAAATGTTGTTGTGATAGGCTTGCCGATCATTTTTCTGTGAAGTGTTGGATACAGCATTTGACGAACGATTTGTTCGTTGCAGGTTTGATGGACGGCCACAACCGAATAATTGTTGTCGGCCACGGCCTTTGCCGCGTGATGCCGCCAACGCCAACATGGGATCTGATAGATGCAAAGATTGCAATTCTTTGGATGCTTCATGTGCAAGATTCAATTCTTCACTTCACAAAAGTGTGTAGAGATCATCAAGGGAGAGCGGCTGCAGATTTGTGCGAATTGCTGACTTGAATGATTGATATTTAGCGGGAAGGCCATTAAGTGTGTAAAAGATGATTTCCTCTTAGTTAAGCGAGATGTCGGCAGCGACAATAGCATCTACTTTGGATTTGACCGTAAGCAGATATTGAGTCATAGATTGATCGCCTTTGGACAGATGGTAGAGCTCGTTCTTGACTTGGACAATGCGTGATCTGGTGGACGCTTGGAGGCGGTGAGACAATGTAGCCCAAATCTCGGCGCAATGTTTTAGAGATAGAACGTAAGGGAGAATGGAAACAGAAATGACTGAGAGTAATGCGGAAGCAAGATTCTGGTCTAACAAAGACCAAACTTGATACATAGATTCACGATCAGGTTGTTGTAAAGACGATTCCGTGGGAGGACATTTGATCGAACCATCAAGAAAACCCATGAACCCGTTTGCCGAGAAGATTTTCTTGATTTGAGATCACCATAGCGGATAATTTTCGGATGTTAGAGGATTAGATACAAGAATCTTGATTTGGGTTACCAGGAATTTAAGTTGTGGGGGAATGGGGATAAGCGGGTGTGGCAAGATGGCCTTTAGGGCAGAGTTTTGACTGGATGATTCCTCCATAAAAAAAAAAGACGAAATGACAAGAACGAGCAAAACAAGGATGATCGGAGACAAATTGATTTAGAGAAGAATGAAGAAGAGACTTAGCTCTAATACCATGATGAAATGCAAAATCCTTCAGTGAGGAACGAGACACGACGGGAGACAGAAAAAGTAAATTCTTTATTATCTTAAACTATATAGCATACATGAATATTTATAGACCGTAATGTATAAGGAAAGCTCTAGATAAAACTTAATCAACGGTCATCAGTACATTGTCCTTTCTTGTTTTATTTTTATATTCTAACACAAGAAATGCCGAGTAATATTGAGCAATACATGAATATAGCAATCCCGGGTCAGGTCGTCGGGCCGCGCAGTAAAGAGTAAGAGCACGTGGCGACATATTATTTGCGTCCAAACGTAGAGCTACGACAGGTCACCTGACCTGATAATTGTTCCCAAGATAGGCAAATCAAATTTTCACTTTTTAAAATGTTTGCATCTAATTTTCAAACTTGTGAGTGTTTGTTACTCAAGTCATTTTTCCACAAATCAAATTTCCACCTCGGCATCTTTACTCTACTTTCTCCCTACGACCATGAAGGTGGTCATCGCCCGGTTTATTCATTGGATACGAGTTGTACAATTGATGAGATTGTTGAAACTTTAGCACCCATAATTTACATGCAAAATTCCACCAATCAGTGTTCAACACAAAATCGTCAGATCCATTAAGGTGCTAGAGCATGTGTTTGTAATTTTAAACTTTTGATTTTTATTTAATGCAGACAAAAAAAAATTCATGTCAAGGCATGATTTATGTAGTCGAATTGCATGAAAATTCAGTTAAAAAGGACAACATGAAAAGTGAAAATAATACTAAGACAAAATTTATTAAAATGAATTAATCAAAATTTAAAAAAATTAAATTACTATTTCACTAATTTCAGGAAAATATATATACATATATATTTGATGTATAAACATATAAATGTAAAGTATCTAGCAGTCAATATAAACAGTGTCATCTCATATAAGTAATAAAATTCAATTTAAGCAATGTAGTTCATAATTAGTTATTAGAGGCATCAAAATGGATTTTAGAGTCGGGTTCAAGTTCAACCCAAAAATATCCTGCTATCACTTCACTCAACCCGAACCAGACCCCGACCCGATTAGAAAAATGGATCACATAATTAGACACAAACTCGACCCAGTTTGGGTCCTGGTCTACCCGACACGACCTGCAAACCTATTTATTAAAAAAATATTTTTTGCTATGCCAAATACCTAAATTAAATTGAAAAAATCCCACACATCAAGATTTAGGATTTCATGCGCTTTTGGGTCATTGAGTACAAATGTGTATTGATATTTTGAATTATGGAGTTTATTTCTATTGTTTATTAATGATATATGAAATTATATAGCTCTAGTTAATGTTATAATAAAAGATAAAAGAAAGAATTCTTCTAAATTATATTCTGGGGTGTGACAAGCAGGTTGACAAAAACTCGACCCATTTAAAAAATGGGTTAAGTTTTTAGACATGAACATAGGAGTGTCAATATTTGACACGGCTTGAAAATCCGACATAAAAAATTTTTGTTAGGGTCAACCCGTTTGTCAAATGGGTCAGATTCGAGTTCAATAAATGGACCCATTTCAAAAATATGGTCGAGTTTGATTCAGAGAATAACATGGAACCCATTCTAACGCTGTAACATGAAATCCAGGATTTCAAATCCCGCTGATCTAATTCCTTGCCATCCTGCTCGCACTCGCGACTTGCGAGTCAAGCCGCCGTGCACCTCTCCCGTCGTCCACCTCTCCCATCGTCCGGCACTCCTCTTCTCATCTTCCCTGTCACAACGAACACACCTCAACCCTGATGACTTGTTTGAGCAGATATTCTCCATGCCAGGATACACGTCAGTCGATGGCAGCCTCGCCGGCGGTTCTGGGATTGTGCAACAGTTCAACTTCGGAGACGATTCTTCTATTGGTACTTTCTTAGTGTTTTCTCTTGGTCTCAGCTTGAGTAGGGAAGGCCTGGCTTCACCGTGGCAGAAGAGGGCTCTTGCGGCAGCGGTGGCGATGTAGGGAAGCGGCTCCTTTGAGGGTGTTGAGGCAGAAACCTCATCGGATGCGATGAGCTCGTCCTACTCCTTTCTGAAGTCATTAAACTCATTCTCAGCTCTGCCATTTTAACATCCACCTGTGATTTGGTAGGTCGGGTCCATGTTGTGAAATCTGATCCATTTAAAAAGATGGGTCAGGTTTTGGTCATGTCGAACAAAAGTGAGTCAATGTCGGGTTCGATCCAAACCCGACGTGCAACCCGATTTTGACACCCCTACCCGAAACCCACCTATTTGTTAAACGGATCAACTTGAACCAAGAATTTTTCAGTTGGGTCTAAGTCGGGTTGGCATGTTAGGTCAATTTTTGACACCCCTATCAGTGATTAGAAATCATATAAAGGATCAGTAGGTTTTATCATTCATATACCCATCATTTACATGTCAATCTATATTATATTTTATGTAAATAAGTACACCAATCATTTAATCAATATTGATTGTGCTAGTATGTATATCATATTTCTATCAAGTGTCATGTATCATGTATCATTGTTATCAATCATATTAGCCTTATATGCACTGTTATATGTTTTTATATGTACATGCATATCATATAATATCAATATCATATGCAATGTATATCATATAATTTATGAGTACTCTTATATCAATCATATCAGTCATATCACGTTCATGTATCAGTCATTTCTTATATCATGTACGCATCATATATTATCATGTCACTTATGCAATTTATCATATATGTTATTGCCATATACATAAGTAAGCAATGTAAGAAAGATATGATATTTGAATACTTGTGGTGATTTTCCTATATCATATAATATAGGCGAACCCTCCGGGAATTAGTCTTAATCATATCAGTCCATATTTTTAGAAATTTGTCATATATCACAAATCATGTGGCTTTCATGTAAAAAGTCGTCAGTTCCTCTTGGTAGCATATTATAACATATTAGTTAGTCTCTTTGTGCCTCTCTTTTTCATATCACTTAGGATTATATTATGAATCTTTATTTAAAAGAAAGCTAGTCGGCCCACCCTCCTGTACAACATTAAATATATCCAACTAACATGAATCAATCAATCATTTTAGTCCACTTTCTTGCATTCCATACATTTCATATTATATAAATTGTAATAGCAATCATCATGTAAATCTGATGCAATTATCACTATACTCGTCAGTATGCTAGTAATATGCAAAAAATACATGTTTGACTATATATATATTAAATGTATGTATATCGTGTATTTCATGTCCAGTAGTAATATACTAACTCCTGATCATTTTATATCAAATATTATACAACTCATTTTAATTAAAATGACGTATAAACATAACAACCCAATAAGATTTTAAATGCCCCCAAATCTCAAAATTAATCATTAAGGAGCTCCAATTTTAATAAAAGTTTAAAACTCAAAATCACAAAAATTAAGATATTTAAAATGAAATAATTCATCTAATAACTTAAAACAAAAAAATTCATCCACCGTCTGTAATAGTTTTAAATTTGAAAATCACTTTAGCCCACAAAAAGCCAAATATCCAGCGAGAATATCACTAGGATGTGATAGTAAGGATGTGGCATGTGTCATTTAACTAGTAGTTTAGCTATGATTCAAATGACACCACATATAAACGGCTATGGCCGAGAGGTTTTGCCACCAAATAGTATCACTAAATTACGGTCATAGCCAGAGCCCCTATATTCCCCAATGGCTTTAAATCTTTGAGTAATGAATCAATTTAGTATAACTGATAGGGCACAAAACCCTTTGTTAGGAATGGTGGACTCAAATATGTCCCATTAGACAAATATTCACCCTACATCTATAAGGTACTCTTGGACGAAGTAACCCACGGCTGCCGACAAAGATATTTTCAGTGAGGTTGGATCGACTACCTCCTCTGACTAAGTAGAATGGGGATCATGATGGTCTGGGCTAATTGAATAATGGGATCTTGATCGAGTTCATCATCATCCCCCCCCCCCCCCCCCCCCCCCCCCCCCCCACTTTAAGTATATGGTGATAAAAATTCAATTTTAATATTAAATTATGTTGCTACTATATATTGGGTAATATGTATCTATTTAATGATTAGCCTTAATAAAAAATTATCTCTCATTAATGGGAGGGTAATTAATTATAGGGGATTGCGCTTATAGGAAACCTAAACTCATGTCATAAAGTCCTCATAAAATGATGTTGAAATCTCTGGGTAATGGCTTATCTAAAAGCCCAATAATCTACCTTCTGAAAATTTACCCCATAACCTTAGCTCTTTTAAACTCTCCTTACCCACACACAAATAGAAAGGGGTCCCAGTCGAGAGGCCGGGGCACAAATTTTTGGGGCCCACACACTTATGTATTGACGCTTCAACATTAAAGGCATTTTTTTTCTAACAACTAATATCAAAGTAGAGATTTATGGGGAATGAGATGACATTAAAAGTTCAAAATTGAGAAGTTTGATGGTTTAAAGAGTTTTAAGTTTTGGAGAACCAAGTTGAGTGATATGCTAATCTAGTATGGACTAGGGGTGCAACCGAGTCAAGCCAACTCGTGAGCTGGCTTGAGCTCAACTCGATAAGTTGAGCTTGTCGAGCTCGTGAATCAAGCTCAACAGCTTATCAAGTTTGAGCTTAAACAACCATCCCCTCGACTTGCGAGCTCGTCGAGGAGCTCGCAAAATGTGCGAATGGGGGGGGGTGGGGGGGACAAAGCCTCACGACTAATGCTGGTGGCCGGACTGTGATGACTGATGCTGGTGAAGGTGAAGATGGATACTAGCCAATTCTTACAATGAACGCTAGCAACAGACGATGACATTGGCAACGGCCAATGACGCTAGCGATGGACAATGACACTGGCGAAGGTGATGGATGTTGGCCAAGGCAACGAATGCTGGTGAAGATGACTCAAACTTTTGCTCGATGAACATCTCGACGAGCTTGCTTTTCCCTATCGAGTCGAGCTGAGCTCGAGCTCAGTATTTGATATTTGAGCTCAACTCGAACACCCACAACTCGAGCTCTACTCGACTTGTTTACACCCCTAGCAGGGACTTATAAAGGCACTAGTGGAGCTAGGATAACTATGTATGAAGACCAGCTTCAGATGGAGAAAAAGGTTCTCATCGATCCAATTTGTTTAGCAAATGAGATCTCGAAGGTAGTCCTCGAGGAAACAATCATCTAAAGTTTATGGCTAAAATTATAATCTTAATTTATTATAAAAAACCTCTCTAAAAAAACTTTGTCAGAAGGAGAGCCTTGACTTGCTTCACATGCAGAAATATATAATTATTAAACACATGTGAAAGAGTTTAATTTCATCACTTAAGATTTGAATAATATTGATGTGATTTTTTATGATAAATATCAAGTTTTGTTATATTATACCCTTTGTCTCTCTTTTACAAGCCTTTATATGACACTATGTTGTTGAGAGATACAACCAACCTATGATGTTGAAATTCACTTATTTCTAAAGATGTGATTTTCAAGCTTAAGCGTTTGTGGGAGATGAAAATCCTATTAAGAAATTACTAGCTAGGAAAAGTTCTTCTTAGAGAATATTTATCTTGAAATTCACTTATTTCTAAAGATGTGATTTTCAAGCTTAAGAGTTAGTGGGAGATGAAAATCATGTTAAGAAATTACTAACTAGGAAAAGTTCTTCTTAGAGAATATTTATCTTTAGCTATGGTTGAAGTATTTATGGTGCTAGATTCGAGGATACTAATAGGTTTTATTATAATAAGAAATAACACATTAAGAGAGATTGTTATGTTTTGAGCAGTGCTTTAAAAATCGGATCGGACCCGGTTTGAGGACCGGTCCGGTCCAGTCTGAAAACCGGCCTTGCTTTAAACCGGGCGATTTTGAAATGAACCGCCGGTTCAACCAGTAAACCAGCGAACCGGTCCCGATTTTTTAAAACCGGCCGGTTCAAGCTTTTAGAATAATATTTCTTAAATAAATTATTTAATATTAAATAATATTAAACTTAATAATAATTAATATAAATATTATTATATAACTCTTAAATTAAATTAAAGATAATATTATTATAATTTCATCAATCTCATGTCTTCATGATTTCTTAAGAGCTCTTGTCATGAGGGAAAGCAAGAAGGTATATACACTATACAAAGCAAAACTTCTAAGTTATGTGAGACTAAACATACAAAGGAAAGAGCCATCTTTAGTTTCATATTCACACTATACAACTTATTTTTTTTAATGATTTGAAATTAAATTTAATAATATGAATAATATTTATTTTTTTAGTTGATAATATTTATTTTTTTAATTGATAATATTTATTTTTTATCTATTTATGTTTTTATATTTTTTATCTATTTATTTTTATATTTTTATGTGGATTCTATATTAATAGCTCTAAAATTTATTTGTTTTTCACCTCTAAAAAATTTTTATGTTACTAAATGAAATACTTTTATATTAAAATATTTAATTATATTATATTTATAATTTTATATATGTGAATTTTTAAATAATTTATATTTATAAATTAAATTTAAATATGTAATATAAATTAGCAATGATTTATATAAAATTATATGGTTATTATCTTTCTTTATTTTGTTAATTTTATTAAATTTTTATAATAATATTATTATTTATTATGTCATCTGGTTCGACCCCGGTTCGATGGGTCGAACCGTGAACCTCTATTTCTTCAGGTTCGTTGTCTGGTCCGGTTTTCAGAACCTTAGTTTTGAGGAGAAAGGTGCAATGTGCAAATAAGTTTTTTGAAATAACAACCATAAGAGGAGAAATATGAATAAGCAAGTGTAATTACATATTAGGTTGGTTATATATCATTGATAGTTTTTTGGCGGCTAATAGAGATAAATGCATGGTCCTAGCCCTTGTGTTTATATGAGAAATTAATCTATATATATATATATATATATATATATATATATATATATATATATATATATATATATATATATATATATATATATATATATATATAAGATTATAAATTCAAGAACCATGAAATTCTAAACACATGATGGTGTGACTATTTTTTAAGTTGAAGTAATGTTTGAAACAACCCTTTAAATTTTCAAGGTTTTTTTTTTAAAGTTCGTCCAGTACGAACTAAGTTCGTCTGGGACGAACAGTTCGAATTTTTTATTTCGTCTGTATGAATCGTCTGGACGAAATGAGCGAGAACATAACAAAGAAGTTCGTCCTGGTATGAACATAAATATCGTATGTACGATCATCATCCGAGGATAGAATAGAGACGTTCATCCTGATACGAACATAAATATCATCCGTACTATCAAAAATATCTAAACTCATTATTTACTCATTTTCACGGTTTAGAGAAACGAAGAAATAGGAGAGAGAGAGAGAGAGAGAGAGAGAAAGAGAAGGAAAAAGAGAGGAAATCCAGATTTTTGGGCGACTTCAGACCGTTTTCGTCCGTCGACGCAGTTGGGAAAGTTATTCGACTAGAGGTAAGACACATTATGTCTATCTCAATTTTCAAAATGTGAAAGTTTGGCGAATATTCCGATCAAAATTTTGTATCCGAGAGCGAAAAAACGGGGATAACTTTGCACCGGTCAAATTTTCACCGCGTAACTTTTTATATGTCATAGAGATTATGATTATGCACATTCTGAATAATTTTTGGAAAATTTTCACCAAGTATTCTAAAATCTAAAGGGTTTTTAATGAATAGAAAATTTTTGGGATGTTGAAAAATAGTGCAACAGTACAATAAAAGTCTTAGAACATTGTTCTACGTAATCCCTGATAATCTGATAATTTTCTAGAACTGTGTATTTTTGCCTCGTTAAATTTTCTGTTATCTACCATTATACAATATGGTGATATTTTGATACATGCTCAATTACTCTGTAATTATTATAATGTGATGATATATGTGCACCTGTGATTAAATGATATTTATTGGGAGTTATAAGGGGCCAGAATCCTTTGAGATTTTGTCTGTGTCAGGGAATTTCTATGAGTTATAAAGGGCTAGAATCCTTTAAGATTCAGTCTGTGTCAGAGAATTTCTGAGAGTCATATGGGGCCCGAATCCTTTGAGATTCTGTCTAGATCCGAAAATGTGATTTGAACAACTCTGTGTATCTGATATGTTCTGGTGTTATAAGCACGAATAAAAAGTGAGTAATAAGGGGTCAGAATCCTTTGAGATTCTGTCTGGGTCTGGAAAATATGTCTGAACATCTCTGTGTATCTGATATGTTCTGGTGTTATAAGCACAAATAAGAAGGAGTCATAAGAGGTCAGAATCATTTGAGATTCTGTCTGGGTCCGAGAAATGTGATTTAAATAACACTGTGATATGAATTTTCATTTATTCATTTATTCTATATTGTTATCAGATTCATTTATTATGTATTATTATCTGATTCATTTGTTTTGTACTGTTATCTGATTTATCTATTCTATACTGTTGTTTGATTTATTTATTATGTATTATTATCTATTTTCTATGTTCTGTACTGTTATCTGATTTATCTGTTATGTATTGTTATCTGATTATTTATCCTGTACTGTTATCTGATTCATCTATTATGTACTGTTATCTGATTCATTTGTTCTATATTGTTATTTGATTCATCTGTTATGTACTATTATCTTATTTATTTGTTATGTATTGTTATATGATTATATGTTCTGTATTGTTATCTGATTTATCTATTCTATATTGTTATTTGATTTATCTGTTATGTATTGTTATCTGATTTATATGTTATGTACTGTTATTTGATTTATCTATTCTGTACTGTTATCTGATTCATCTGTTTTGTACTATTATCTGAATTATATAATATTTGCTATATATTTATTATATTTTTCTATTTTGTGATTCTCAATTCAGTGAATTATTTAAACTGCAATTAACTGCTTTTAAATCTTCAGTAAAATATTTGAAATAAAAGAATATTTGAAAATTTAGATTGGCTCGTGTGACTTGGTGAGCTGTTATAGCTCACTGTGGTTTTACTCATGGTTTTCAGGACCTGGTAGAGGGAAAGAGGTTGTGGACTAGCTGTTCAAGATCACATAAGAGATTATAGGTATCTTGCTATTTTGATTTTTCTACAATCATGGCTAGTTTACTTTTCATTTCTGTAACTCTTGTTTGTAGCTATGTACTGTAGTGTATATAATTATTTTGATGAATAAAAGAAACTTTATGAATGAGTTTTTTAGTATTTGGATATTTTAGTAGTTCTGTGATTCATCATTATTTCAATGAATATCGGCAAAAAATCTGAAATAATTTCATAACTAGATCTTGGGGTTTGCTTGTCACCGCTCAACACGATAGGACCCGTCCTGGTCGGGTTAGGTTGTGACATAATGTTTGTGCTATATTTGGGAAATAGTCAAATACTCTAAAGAGGAACTAGTGTTGTAGAATTTAAGCATTCTACTGCTCATATTATTTAGTTTTGTAAGTGTGTTTTAGTTGTCCTGAAGAAAAAAAAAAAAGAGTTAGTGAGCTCTATGTGATATAGTGCAATATTGAGTAATGACACGTAGCTTCAATGAAGTTATAATTTTGTGAAGCCAAGAGCTCTCTTCCCGACAACACAAAAGATTTCAATATAAATAGAGGGACAAGTTAACGGGAAGACCTTTAGAGATGACACAAAGATTAATCTTGTGTTGCATAGTGTGCCTCAATTCCAAGTTGTACCATTATAACATTCAAAGTAAGAGATGACTAATTTATAGGTAAACTAGTTTAATAGTGGGAGCACAATTAGGTCAAGTACCATTTTAAAGTGCATCATTTGTGTTATATATGTGTCATGTAAGTACTCACCTCAAGCAACATTTAAGCTGAATAAGATTGTATTGTGTTGAGCCCTTCGAAAATTTGGGAGCATAGAATGCTCGATTTGGCGAGGGGCCACTTAAATAGGTATCAAATTTCTTATGTGAAAATTTGAAAATAACTTGACTAATTTATCAGGAATTGAGTCAATATCCTTGCATGATTCACATGGTGATATAAGCAAGCTCTTTATGTGAAAGCATGCAAGTTAGATGATTTTGCATATAAGCTAGATAAATTTGCATTAGATTGGTGGCTATATGTTGAGGCATGGATGCATAAACTTGAGTGCTTTGGGGGGGGGGGGGGCAATAAATCACAAGAAGCACAAGAGTTCATTGCCAAGAGTTTGAAATATCATCTCGATGAGCTGACTTCTAAAGCATATATTTTAAGGGTATTTATTTAGCCGCTGTTCCTTCTCTCTCTATTTTATTCGTCTTCAGAAATATAAATCTGTACTTTTCTTTGTTATATAAAGGTGTACTCAAATTTTAGAAATAATTGATGATCGCCATTTAATTTTACACTACCTTGTAACTTTTTTTGTTAATGATAAAATTCTCTCATAATGCATAGTCATATGCTTAAGTTTATCCATATAATTTTTGACAATTTTTTGTGTGCAGTGCTTCATATATTTGTAGTTGCTTTATGATTCATTAATGCTTCTAAAATCGACACAGTTTTTCTTCGCAGATTTGGCCAAATCACATAAATCTTGAATGATTTCTCTACTATTACTTCATCGTTTATAGTATTCTCTAAGTATATGCGTTGTATGTGTGAATTTTCCTTATATGACTTAAATGTCCCAAGAAAAAAAAAAAACAAGCCTCCAATCTCTATTATATAGATCAAAATCAAAACCACTCGGGGCCAAGGCCCAAGGGTCTGGTGATCTAAAATTTTATCTAAATTATCTTTCGTTCGTCTCCTTCAATGGTTGACATTGGTTTCCAATCATCCATGTTCCAATCTCATCAAAATATATACCGAATAATTTTTCATGGGTTAACAGACATTCAGCCATAGGCAGTATCACATGGATCATCAGTAAATTTTTTTGCTGACAATAAAGCTTTTAATACGTAGAGTTGCGTTGGAAAGAGATACAAGTACCGAATGGTGTTGTATGTAGGTTTAACACATGTATTTTGAGAATTTTTTTTTTTTTTTTCTTTCGTTCCTTCCTCAAGCTTCACCAATTCAAAACCCAAACAGGGCTAAGATGGTGGGATTTTGTTCAGTATTGGTAAGGACGTTACTTGATGTACAAGTTTTCTTATAATTAACTTAGTATAGCTTGTGAAACGGGCTATGTTGATTTAAAAGCCAAAAGATTTTTTGGCTCAAAGACAGCACTCTACAAAAGAGATGGCAGTAAAACAAGCCAAATATGGACCACTATTATTTGAGAGAGTGAAAAGTGGAAGGGGCTATTTACACAATTTCATCCACTTGCTCTAAATTAAATATTGGATGTGCACACAAGCAGCACAGTGCCAACAACCAGGAGTTGGATAAGAGAAATGCCACGTGTAAATGGACAAAAGTTGGTCATATGGGGGTGAAGATTGTGGCCAATCCCTGGTCGACAATCAATTGGATCGGAGAGCCATACACCATTAGATCCCTTTCTTTCCCATGCGTGTAAGTCCCTTCTCCCCTAGCAATGACTTCACCGTCGACGTCAATGATGCCTCCTTTTTTGGGGTTCTCCACACGGTTGCCAGGAACCAAACGAAATGCTTTCACCTGAAAGAGTAAAATGAATGCCTTTTCACATATTAGAAAAAAGCCAACTCCAACAAAATTCATCCATAGGAGTAAAAAAGTAAATCTTTAAAGGAAGTGCAGATTTGCATTGGATTGCTTACTTTGAGATACACCACATATGGGGACTTAACATGGCTTCCATCACTCATCTTCAGCAATAAAGATATCAGGGCAGCTTTTGAACAGTCCTTGAGAATAGCCAGGTCAAGGAAGCCATCCGAAAACTGCAAAGCAGAACAACAATGTCATGAAAACACAAGCAAAGGGTAAAGAAAACCGCCAAGATGCCCGCAAGAAATAATGATACCAATTCAAGAAATTTACATCAGAAATGATTGCTTCTTTGAAAGCTGCAAACTACACAAAAATAATTGCTGACCTTCGATAGCATTCTAAATCCTACATGCGATATACAAAAGTCAACATGCCTAACCAAAGATGACAGACAGCACATACATGTCCACGTCAACGTGTATTTTTTTTTTTTTATGATTTTCTGAGATTAAACCAAACAGTCTCATGTGTCTATATAAATCTCCCCTTAATATAAGAGTTTTCTACTTCATCCATCCTATCAAAGCTTTCTTAATCAAAGTAGTACATATCAAAAACGTAATAGAGAAACGCCATACAGCCAAAAATACAACTCAGTTTTGCTGAACAATGTCAGAGTAAAGCAGGAACCACTAATGCGTTGATGACTAACCATAGCCAAAGCCAAGGCTCTATTACGTCTTGCTAAGTAGTTTAAGCCCAGAAATTAGTGTGCAAAGACCTATTCGATCTAAAAGCTTAAGCCAATAAGTGAAAACCAACAACTAGCATATTCACATTGACTGTATGTTTCCAATTACCATGTGTGGACTAATCCCTACACTCGTGTTCTTGACAGGAACTTCAAAAAGGGTCCAAAAATAACGTTTGTGGTATTGACACGAAACAATTTTATGTTACTGAGACAGCTTACCACATGCATGAACCCCTTCTTTAAGAATTATTGTTAAAAAAAATTACGAAGAAGACCATTGTAAAGTTCGATAATTTGATTGTATTAAAAACTTCTATCAGATGTTGCGAAACCTGTGTAATCTGCTTGATATAGGAAGTGCTTATGATAAACATGGCAAAATTGACTGGTACCTTGGCTTCAGGTGCTGGCTTAGCATCCTCTCCAACCCAGGGAACATTGAATAGTGAAACCGATATAAAGGGGCCTTCAA
Organism: Dendrobium huoshanense; assembly: GCA_016618105.1. Lineage (NCBI taxonomy): Eukaryota > Viridiplantae > Streptophyta > Magnoliopsida > Asparagales > Orchidaceae > Dendrobium > Dendrobium huoshanense. The sequence continues at coordinate 56,718,021 of CM028355.1, read as the reverse complement.
GAAATCTCCATTCTGAATGATCAAAACAAGCAGTGGGGCCCTGGTAACCACCTTGCAGGACTTCAGAACTGTTATGTCGTGAATTAGAGGAATCCATGCTAGCAGCATAACTTCCTCTATCATTTATTTTTTCCCCATAGAATTCATGTCCTGGAGCAGGTACAAATTCGACTCGCCCATGATACTTGCGCAAGTTCATCATTCTTAGAAAACACTGAAACAAAAGCACCATTAACAAGAAGCACCAGCCCATTAACTCCGCACGCTATTATATTCAAGCAACATAAAATATCCTTTATACAGGAACAAGTAATATAAAACATCCTTCGTAGAGAAGAAACAAACAAACCATTTCCTATTGAAATGAATAAAACAAGGAATTTCCATTCTAATTAGCGAAATCTTGGCCTCATACTTTTTCGGTTCAAGTCATCAAGAAAAAGGTTACATAAGTATATATATTTTGTTACATAACTTATTGAAAAGAATAAAACAAATCATTTCCTATTGAAATGAAAAAGGTTACATAACTTATAATTTTTATTATAACAACTGTAGAAGAAAAGATGGAAGTGATGAAAGTTCAATTTATGGTTGTTAAACCACTTAAACTATAAATACTTGAAATCAAGTATTTCCTATTCACCTTTACAGCAAATCTCCACGAAATACTGCTGTCCGGAGCAGGAGAACAGTGAAAACAGTGGAAAAACTGTAGAAAACTGAGAGAAAATCGTAGGAATAACTCGTATTTTACTAGTAGATGCAAGGAAATTAGCAAAGATACAATTGATCCTCAATTCGAGAGGAGGATCGATCTCTCCCAAATCTCTAGACGCCGCTAGAGCCCAAAGAAACCTAAATCTAAGAGATCTCAAATTTCAGCCAAATTCAAGATACTCAAACCCTAGCCAAATCAACTATTTAATGCATACAAATCAAAAGGAATTCTCTAAACAGTCCCTACATTCAAATTCCCTCCTAAAATCCATTCAAAAACCATCCTAAAACAGTCCCGCAAGATGAGCGGCTCGCGCGGCATCCCGCACAGGCGGAGTTCTCTCCGCTGTTTCGCGAAGTTCACCCATGAACCGGTCCCGCCTGGGACCGGCTGGACCGGTCCAGTGGACCAGTCTAACAATACTCCCCTCCCAAAGATCCACCTTGTCCGCAAGGTGGAAAGACGACACCCTCCATTCCTTCTTCATCACAAACAGTAAGAACTTGAAGAGTTCGGTCTTTACACCTGTGCCCCGGCATATACCTCTCGTCACATATGAAACAAAGGCCTTTTGCCCTCTTCTCCTGTAATTCTGTCTCAGTGAGCTTCTTGAAGTTATCCCCACTCCCTCCTCCTACTGGCTTCTCCCTGGTGATCTCATTATTGTTGACTAATGCAGGCCCCTTTGGTGCTAAAAGAGTAGTCGTAGTCTTGTAAGGGCCTCCTGAGCTGCTGCTCCTGGCTCCCTTCTCCATATTATTCTGATTTTCTACCAGCTGTGCCAACTTCATTGCCTCCTCCAAATCACTAGGCATCAGAACTTTAACTGCCGCTCGGATCTCTGCCTTCAACCCCTTCATGAAGTTCCCCTCCAATACGCTATCTGATAATCGCTCCACCCTACTAGCCAGGTGCTCGAACCGCTCACGGTAGTCTGCTATTGATCCCTCCTGCACCAGAGCAAAGAATTGCTCATAGAAATCTCCTCCTCGATCGGCTTGGAAACGTTCTATTATGCAGTTTTTGAATTCCCTCCAGTTTCTGATAGGCTCCCTCCTGTCACGCCATTGATACCATGACAAAGCTTTTCCTTCCAGACACAATCCTGCCGCCGTCAGCTTCTCATCCTCTGTCAACCCATTGACAGCAAAGTAACGCTCCACCTTGTAGATCCAGCCATGGCCGTCTTCCCCATCGAAAACGGGCATCTTCAATTTCCTCACCTTGGGATCTCCCCGGTATCCTCCATAGCCTCCCATTCCCCTCAGAGGAGGCGTTCCCCAATTGTCCTGATCTCCCCTCCGACGAATATACTCTAACCCCTTTTCATACTCACCTCTCCTCCCTTCAACATCATCACCTCGACGCTGAATACCTTCAAATTCAGCACCTCGACGATGACGTTCCTCCCTTCTTCCTTCAAAATTCCCCCCTCGACGCTGAATTCTTTCGAATTCAGCACCCCTTATGTCATATCCAATACTCATCTCTTCCCTCGAAAGAGGCTCTAGAGGAGGCATGTCGTTCTCTTCCTCTAGGATCTCGACCTCCACATTTCTCCTCCCCCGCAAGGGGTTCGGATTTCCTCCCATGCCATGGCCATCGGCGATCTCTCTTACTTCTGATGTCGCCGGATTGGTTTTCATCTTAAGTAGTTTCTTCAACATTTCCTCCATTGCGGTGAACTTCCCTTCCAACCTTTCATTGTTGGAGGTGATTTGATTTTGAAGGTTGAAGAATCTTTCCTTCAAATCGGCTTTCAATTGGCCGACTTCGCCTTCCAAGATGTCAACCTTCTTTCCGGTCATCTTTCTTCCCAATGGATCTCAAGAATATCACTTCCGGAAACCAAAAGCTCGCTGAAAAATTAGGATTTCAGCCGCCTAAGGTCCAAAAAACGATGCTTTGATACCAATTTGATATGAAATACTTGAAATCAAGTATTTCCTCTTCACCTTTACAGCAAATCTCCACGAAATACTGCTGTTAGGAGTAGGAGAACAGTGAAAACATTGGAAAAACTGTAGAAAACTGAGAGAAAATCGTAGGAAAAACTCGTATTTTACTAGTAGATGCAAGGAAATTAGCAAAGATACAATTGATCCTCAATTCGAGAGGAGGATCGATCTCTCCCAAATCTCTAGACGCCGCTAGAGCCCAAAGAAACTTAAATCTAAGAGATCTCAAATTTCAGCCAAATTCAAGATACTCAAACCCTAGCCAAATCAACTATTTAATGCATACAAATCAAAAGGAATTCTCTAAACAGTCCCTACATTCAAATTCCCTCCTAAAATCCATTCAAAAACCTTACTAAAATAGTCCCTCAAGATGAGCGGCTCGCGCGGCATCCCGCACAGGCGGAGTTCTCTCCGCTGTTTTGCGAATTTCACCCGTGAACCGGTCCTGCCTGGACCGGCTGGACCGGTCCAAAGGACCGGTCTAACAGCACATTAAGAGGGAGTGAATTGGTGTTTTGAAAATTTTCTTTTCAAAAAATTCCCTTGTGAAATACTTAAACCAAATTCACAGCTTAAATTTAAAAATAAATTTTTCAAAGTGGATGCAAATAAAAAAACAACTTTTTATTTTATTTTATACAACAACAACAACATCAAGCCTTTATCCCACTATGTGGGGTCGGCTACATAAATCATTTATCTCCATTATTAAAGGTCACATTCTCATTTAAATCTAATAAAGAAAGGTCATCCCTAATATTTTATAAGTTATAACCAAGTCTTTTTAGGTCTGCCTCTACCTTTCTTAACATGAGTTAAATCTAATACCTCTACTCTCCTAACCAGGTCATTGGAAGGCCGCCGTTTTATGTGACCAAACCATCTAAGGCGACTCTCTCTAATCTTATCTTCTACTGGAGCTACTCCAACCTTTTCACGTATATGCTCATTTTATTTTATAGAAAAACAAAATTATATTTTTATTCTTTTGATTTTCAGATATTTTTTTTTTACCGAACAAAAACTAAATCCAAAGCACTCTCAATATTATCGTATCACAGAGGTGTCAATTTTCAACTCAAATTTGCAGGAAAATTATTTTGTAAATAAGTAAAGTGGAAAAACAAAAGTGTAAAAAAATAAACAAATGAGCACACCATAATTTTTATAGTGGTTGGTCAACTTGACCTACAGTCACTCCCTAAAATCCTCTCCGGGTATTGCACTAAAACTCTTTAGCGTCTCTTCTTTTGCCCCACAATAAGGCGGAGAGCCTTCACAAGAATTACTTCCACCTTTTCCCGGTGCAACAGAGTGGCTGAATTCCTTCAAACTTCCTTGGTGCGGCGGAGTAGCCGAATCCCTTTCATCTTCTCCAGTGTGGCGGAGTTATCGGTGGCCCATTGACATGAAGAGGTTCTTCCTGCAATTTTCCTCAAACAAAGCTTTGACTCATGGAGGAATAAGATGGATGTTAGCCAGAGTAATCGTGTGTAAACTCTTTCTCACACTCCCTTGATCCCACAACGCTATTCTCTCTCTCACAACTTCACCTCTCTCTCTCCCTTTCTCAAAACCCTCTCTTCAAATCCTTGCATACAGAGGACACACCTCTTGACTGCCAAATTAGGGGTTGTTTAGGGATTTTGTATTCTCCTTTGACTTTAATTAGTTGTTAAAGCTAGAATTAGGGTTTCATCTTGAATCTAAATTTGAAATTTGAGATCTCTTGTGTACTTGGGCTCTAGTCTCTAGGCTAGAGATTTGGAGAGTCGTTTCTTCCTCTCGAATTGAAGAAACGTGTATCTTTTGCGGTTTTTCTGCATCCGTTAGTGGAATCCTTCATTTTTCTCTCAGATTTTCTTAGTTTTCTCAAGGTTGCTGCTATCAAGTTGTTTTCTTTCAAAAACATCAATTTTTCTGCTTTTGAGTACTGTGGGCTCCGAAAATTCGGCCCCGGCCTCCCCACCGCGCTGATTGCTTGTTTTTCTTTCGGTGATGGAGTTTTAACGGAATAAGTTCCGAGGTAAATTTTGGAAGGCATATGGGTTTGTAGATAAGACACTACCCAGAGATTTCGCCCTCATTTTGTGAGGACTTTATGATCTGAGTTCTGGTTTCCTATAGGCGCAAGCCCCTATAGTTAATTACTCCTCCCGATCACGAGAGAGAACTTTCGATTAAGGCTAGTCGTCAATCAGATACGTAGAGATACGTGTTATCTGGCTATAGTAGCAGCAAAGGGTATTGAGATTTGAGGTGTTTAGAGGTTTGAAAATTTAGGAATTTAAAGATTTGGATGTTTGGGAAAATGGTTGGGAATTGAAGAGTTTGATATTTAAAATAAGAAATTTCACCATCTTTCACTTAAAGCGGATGGTAGGGGAATGGATGATAGACCCGAACTAGATCCCATGGTTCCGTCGTCCCGGGCCATCGTCGTCCCTGGTCTACTTAGTCAGAGAAGGTAGTCGACCCAACCTAACAGAAGGATCCTTGTCGGCAGCCATGGGTTGCTTCGTTTAAGGGGACCTTATAGACCTGGGGTGAATATTTTCCTAAGAGGACTAATTTGAATCCACCTTAGCTAACAAAGAGCTTTGTGCCCTATCGATCATATCCTATCAATTCATATCTCAAGGATTTGATGTCATTAAGGAGCGTATTGGCTCTAGCCATAACCGTTATCTATGGTGCCATTTGGCGGCAAAACAACTCGGTTCAGAGGGCCCCGGGTCATAACCGTTTACCTTCAGTGCCATTTGGCAGCGAAACTGCCGGTTAGAGGACATGTACCACGTCCTTACTGGCAGGAGATTGTTTGAGAATGGATCATAGTGATATTTTCGACTAGGCATTTGGCTCTATATGAGCTGAAGTAAATTTTGATTTATCCATCCCGACAAACTGTTGCGGAGGGTGGATGGATTTTGCTTTAAGCATTTGATGGTTGGATTTTGATTTTAAGTATCTGGATTTGGGATTTTTAGATTTTAGGAATTTTCTGGGATTTTGGGTGGAGCTTTGGAATATTTCAAATGGACTTTGGATATTTGTGAGACATTTGAAAATATTTGGGAACCCCTCCGGTTGAGATCTGCATTCAACACGGCCATCATCGGGGTGTTTGGGATTATTTCTCTTTATTGATTGAACCCTATCAACCATATCATCTTGACGATAAGGGATCAGGTTTCGTAGGCTTTATGCCCTTGATAGTGAAATCTCATTGTTATAGGTCTTGAAGTCATAATATGAATGTATTAAGACAAATATAATGGTCGCCACAACCGTATATTTGTTTGTTGGTTTGAACCCTGTCGACTTCTATTGACCCGTATAGAAGTATCGGTTTCGAACTTGAATTCACTTGTCAACCCACGCAGCATCCCTAGACGTCACGTGTGTACCAATAACACGCTCGTCGGGGCCCATGCAGGTATTTGAGGGCATTTTATAATTATTTATCGGACATTATCGACTCTTATTTATTTGTTTAGGAGGATCGGGTCCATATTTAATAACCCGCGCAACATCCCTAGACGTCACATGTGTACCAATAACACGCTCGTCGGGGCCCATGCAGATGTTAATTGTATACCCTCTTTAAGTGTACCTAAGTGTGTACAAACTACAGTGCATGTGCGAGGGTATTTTAGAGTATTCGTGAAACGCCTTCTGTCCGTTTCCAAGAACGTCGCGGATCCGGTGGCGCGAAGTAGCAGCTTCTGAATAGAGTTGTTCGCTGCTTCGTACAGGTAGACTGTCGTACACTACTCATTACCTTCTGCAGGCAGATCGTAGTGTACCAACTAATCTCCTGTCTTGGGTTGTAGAAGCTCGTAGGAACTTGTATTCTTTATGCATTCCGCTGTGATTTTGGTCTTTACAATACATCCACTACTGTTGGAGGTAGATGTATTCATCCTTAAACTGAAGTTGACTACAGGATACTGCATTTACTGTAGTCTTTATGCATCTACCCATAAGTAACATGTGGCATGTACATCTGTCTTTGTAGAGAGCTGATATGTGTTGCAGATCTTACATTCTTGATTGCATGAAAGTCAATTTGTGTGTTTGAATTTCGATGTTGACTACGAGGATGCTAGAATACCCTTGATACAAGAGTTTGCGGGTGCTTGTATCTGTTGTATGTCAGTCGTTGCATCAATTTAGGGCTTCTAATCTTCAACATATAAATTCATTGGTAGATTGATATGAACACTACAGATTTCATGTTGGCTATACATAAATCAAGGGTCTTATAGTATATCTATTATTCTCATTTGAAAGTAGACTGTTGTGTGCTCATTTATATATTAGTCTAAATTGATAACAAAAAATCTGCTTCTTCTACATCTCCCTTGCTTTGCTTGTGAACAACTCCTTCACTATTGTACTCCTCCGTGCTCATCTACTTTGCAATTCTATTACTTGTGTATGAATCATCTTAGCATTACAAATATTTCAGCATCCTTGGGAATAGGTTGTAGTTTGCATGATGAACTTGCACCTTTGATGGTCTCTTGCAATTGATTGTATATCCCTTCCAATTTTTGTCACTTGGAAAACTTATCTTGATTGTCTTCTGAGTGAATTATGTTTGCAAGAGTTTGGCATATCCTCACATTCTCTACAACCATTGTTGATTGATTGTAGATAGTCATGCGAAATGTTACAAGTCTTCTACCATCTTTTGAGGATGACTTGTGACTTTTATAGATCTTCCTTTAACTTTGTCAATTGATACATGCAAGAAAGTTGTATTGATGTTTCATTTGGACAATTCAAAGTCTTAAATAGCATTTGTACTCTTTTTGTTTGATTTAAACATTTATCAGTCAAAGTCTGAGTTTTTGTAGTCAAACTGCAAGTTCTGTTTCATATCCAAGATGAGTTCAAGTTCTAGTTCTTTGTTCAAGTGCATGTCCACAAGTCCTCTGTTGTTTTCTGATTTGAGTTCAAGTTCCAAGTTCAAGTGATCCTTGTAGTTGTCCCAAACTACAATCTCAAGTATAAGTTCTTTGCATTCGTTCTTTCTGAGTTGAATCAAGTCCTCTTGTATTATTCAAATTCACTTGAGTTTTAAGTTCATTTAGGTCCATTTGGTTCAAGTTCACAAATCCATTGTCCTCTCAAGTTCAAAGGTTCATAAGTTTGAGTCCAAGTTTGATCGTCCTTCGAGTTCAATCAAGTCCAAGTGTAGCATTATGTTCACCCAAAATTTCGGCAGCCTCCCGACGTCTCCCCCGTTTAGGGGAAAACTAAGAAAAACTAGGCCTTTCCCACCACGCTAAAAAAAGCGTGTATGGGTATTTGGTACATTTTGTAAGAAAAACAATTATTTCCCCGCAAGCGGGTACTTATGAGTATCCCCGCTTCGTCGTACGCATCGCACCGGATTCCCATCCCACCACGCTAAGAAAAGCGTGTATAGGCGGTTTTCCGGTGCACTAATAACTTCGAATAAGAGATTTTAGGTGATTACCTGCTTCGTCGCAAGCGTCGGGACGCACGTCCTCCTACCACGCTAAGAAAAGCGTGTATATGTGGTCGTTTTGTCTCGACGCATGCGTTGAAATCGGGTTCTCGAGAGTTTTAGGGTGAAGAGGTTATACCTTAGCTTTCCATCAAGGTGGTGTTGGCATGCAAGTCGAGGTGAGGGCATATCTAATTCATAACTAATTACAAATTATATATATAATTAATTATATTTGACATATAATTAACTATATTCAATTCATAATTAATTATAAATTAAATATATATGATTTATAATTAATTATAAAATAATTATAATTAATACATAATTAATTATATTTACTCTAAAATTAATTATAAATTCATTAGGTTTATTTTACAATTAAGTTAAAAAATAATAATTAATTATATTTAGTCTATAATTAATTATTTTTAATTTAAAATTAATCATAACTTAATTAGATTTAATTTATGATTAATCAAAAATTAATTATAATTAATTACATTTTAATATACACTTAATTATATTAATTTAAATTAATTATAAGTAAATCATTTTAATTTATAATTTATGATAAATTAAATATAATTAATTATATTAATTATATTAATTAATTATATTTAATTTAAAATTAATTATAAATCAAAAATTAAATTAGATTAAACCTAATCGTATTAAACAGAGAGTTTAAGTCTCTTAAACTCTCTATTTAAGAGACTTGGCTGAAGAAGCACACGTGAGAGAGGTGGTTTTGAGAAGTTCGACCAAGGTCAATGCCGGCACCTGCAAGAGATAGATCAAGAGGAGTGGACTTCGGCTATGTAGTCGGGTGAGGCGGAGAGAGCTCAAGTGCAGGAGATAAGAAGGTCTTGTATGAGGAGCTCGGCTGGGGGTTCCGGCTTGGAGTTGAAAGGAGGCGTTGGGCTTCAGGTAAGGTGGATCGACCTCCCTCTCTCTCTCTCTCTCTCTCTCTCTCTCTCTCTCTCTCTCTCTCTCTCTCTCTCTCTCTGGATCGGCGGGAAACAAGAGGCATTGACGGGAATTAGGACAGGGGGTCGTTCGTGTGCAGTCGGAGGAGAGGTCAGGAGGAGAAGGTCGGGGAGAAGAACGGGAGGGAGAAGAGCTCGTCTCCCTCTTATAGACGCAAACGGGAGGCGATTGAGGGCGAAATACGGGATTTGGGCAGGATTTCTGGGAGACGACTGCAAACGGCGCCGAATCGGCGTGATTAGCGGGATAGGGGCGACTACAGGTATTTTGATTTTGATTTTGATTTTTTTTTTTTTCTTCTGGATTTGCTGGCAAAGGTCAACAAGTACGTGTTTTCTATCAGACACATCTCAATCCTCACCCAATAACACATCTATTATACAACCAAGTTCAATCTCCTCACATTCTTCTCTCCACCGTCCACCCACCTCTCCAACCAATGTACACCCCATGAAAACCTGTGGCAAAACAGGTCACTTAAAACCAAACATCTCTTCACTCTCCATGCTACCTCAAATATCACTTCTGCTCCCACTTGTTATTCTCAGGCTTCACATATCCCAGCATGGCAAAGAGCTATGTCTCAAGAGTTTTTAGCTCTACAACATTAAGATACCTGGTCACTAGTTCCTTCCCCTCCTAACACCCCATTCTCAGTTGTCGTTGGATTTATAAAATTAAACTCGGCCCAATCAATAAACATAAAGCTCATCTTGTGGCCCAAGATTTTAAGCAAACTCATGACATTGATTATGTTGAAACATTAAGCCCAATTGCAAAATTGCCTACCATCCATCTTCTACTTACCGTAGCTCATCATAAAAACTAACCAGTGCAACAACTTGACATTTCTAATGCCTTCCTTCAAGGGACGCTTTCAAAAACTGTTTACATGACTCAACCCATCGGCTTCATCGACCCAACTCTTCCAAATCATGTTTGCAAACTTCAAAAAGCAATGTATGTAAACAGGCACCAAAATAATGTTTTATCACATTTTCTAACTTTCTCCTCACACAAAATTTACACTACAGCTCTTCCAATACTATCTTCATTTACTCCAATGGTACTACCAAAATATATCTACTTCTCTACGTAAATGATATCCAAGTTACTGGAAACAATCCATCCCATATCTCTACACTACTCACAGCTCTACAAAGACAAATTTTCCTCACCGACCTCGTCCCAATATATATTTTTTCTTGGCATTCAAGTCATCCCAACACCCAACTCTTATTTCCTTCATCAAACCAAGTATGCCAAGGACATCATCCATAAATTTGGCCTTGCCGATTGCAAACCTGCCCAATCACCAATGTATCTCAAAATATTTTCCACAAATGGCAACAATAATCTCTCTTGAATCCCCTTCTTTACCACCAAATTGGTTCTTTACAATATCTTACCACAACCCAACCCATCATCGCCTTTGCTACCAACTCTCTTTGTCAATCCATACAGAAACCACTCAACAAACATTTCCAACAAATGAAACATCTTCTTCGCTACATAAAATGCACTCTTCATCTTGGTCTCCCAATCACCAGAGGCAACCTTACCTTACACTCATACTCGAATTCCAAGTGGACTTCTAATCCTCGTGATCATAAATCCATCATCGGTATTTCTCTTACCTAGAAAACACTGTTCAGTCCTAGAGTGTCAAAAAGCAACCCACAGTTGCACAATCCTAAACTGAAGCTAAGTATCGGGCTCTTGCATCTGTCGCCCCTAATAATGTTTGGCTTCGTTGACTGCTATATGACCTCAATGTTCCTTATGTCGCTCCAACCATTCTTCATTGTGACAATGTTTCAGCAAACAACAAAGTTTTTCATGCTCGTACAAAGTATATTGAGATCGACTATCATTTCATCTGAAACAAGACTCGCTCAAATGAAGTTTTAGTTCAACACATCCACTCCACTAATCAGTCGGCAAACATCCGCACCAAAGCACTCTCACCCTCATGGTTCATGCTTCTAAGGGACAAACTATCTCACCAATCAATGGCTCCTTAATTTGCGAGGGGGTAATAAGTTGCATACTAATACGCAAGCCACCATATCAGCGAACTCTGCTCCACCTTCACCTGCTATAGTTCTCTGCCATTCACCAACCAGCTTTGTCACCATATACTTTAATTATGATTTCTACATATATTGAAAAATACTTTTCTCATCTTTTACACTTATATATATTGTACCTAAACTTTGAAAACTATAAGGTTAATGCATACAAAAATTTCCATCTATTCTGTACTCTATTTTCTACATTATCCTTCCCGGTTGCTTGTCTTTTAGTCGCCTCCATCATCATCGTTGACACTAAAGGTGTTCCCATTTAACAAGCCAACATTCCCAGCCATTCCTCGTGCAACCTTGAGCTTTGCTTCTACACCACCATATGTGATCATGACCTTGCTCCCCATCATTATCTAGTGGTGTGGCTTAGTTTCCTATATAAATTTGTTCCATTAAGCTAATTTATATTAATATTATAAAAAAAAGATATTACAATAACATCATGTGTTTATCCCACTACATGAGGTCGGCTACATGAAAAAGATATTGCACTAATAAATATTTAAATAGTTGATTACATAAAAAATGAATTCATTTTATAGTTAATTAAACGCAAAAAAATAATTTCATGAACATATTTTATAACAAACAAAACAAGCATGAGACATCAAAATGAATGGTATTTAATTTACACTACATTCACACAATGCATGAATCATAAATACTTGCAACCATAAATTTCCTAAGAAATAAATAAATTTCTAACAAATTTAATGACAATAACTCGAGTAATTCAAATAAAATAATGAAATATTAAAGATGTAAAAAATTATAATATTAAAAAAAATAAAATTTAACAATTTCTTTCTACATAAATTCTCTTGTTTGCAAAAGATTTATTCTGGGGAGGCACCTAAAGTAAATGTCATAAGTCATATGGATGTTGAAGGAACACTAGCAAGCTCATATAGAAATAATAATATAATAATCGACACCTTCATAGTGTTATGTCTTTGAAGACGATTTCTTGAGTCCCTTAGGCAACGAAGATGGATTTTTTTTTAGAATGATGTGGATGATCACGAAGAATAACTATTTATATATAGAATCTAGTTAGATTTTGTTCTATTTAACATTCTTTCTTTGCCTTTTTGATCTTTGAATCTTCTATTTTTTCATGATTGAAATTTCTTAAGTATCTTTCCTTACTTTTTCTTTTCTATTCTTTCTACTTCTTTTTTTCCAACAACCCATTCTTCATGGAAGAAAATAAGGGACCAAAATGGTTTTATGCGACCGATAAATTACTATTCATAGTAAAAATAATAATTTGATGTCATATGAACAATTATTTACTATTGATAGTGTGAATTTGTTGTAGTTTGAGAAATTAGGAAGTGGATTTCAAAGAGATCCATATATAAAGTGATTCAAAACCATAATGATGATACCAATTTGATGCAGGATGGTCATGAAAAATAAACTAGAAAGATAATAGAGAAGATAATAAGATTAAAAAAGTATAGCAATAAGCAAAGTTCATTTGTTAACAAAGAGAACATTTTCCAAAAGAGTTTTAAACCTTACACAAGATGAAGGATTAAATCCCAAAATAGATGATGAAGAAGAAAATTCTTCACATCCAACGGAAATTTATTCATGCCATCAACCTATCTTAAATTACTAAGAATTTCACATTTATATGGAAGAAATATAAACTAACAAATTGCTAATAAGATGCTTAAAACCTTAAAAAAAACTCCTAATAAACTAGAAGCCTATTTGCAAACAAACAAACTGCAAATAGATTAACAAATTGCTAACAAACTATAAATAAATTACTAACAAATTTAATAACATTTATTAAAATAATCATACTTAAAGGACAAAATAATTTCAATATCAACGACAAAATAAAAATTAAGAACTTACGTCCATATCATTATTGAATTTTGGGGAGTTGAACAATATTGGAGAGAAATTACATAGGAGATCCAAAATAATGTTTGTCATATTATCAAGTCAAGGAAGAGATTTGTTAGATTTAAACTTTATAAATTTTTGCAAGGTAGCTACAAAATAAAATTAGCTTATTTGCAGATAAGTAATATATAATTATTATTATTATTATTATTTTATTTGTTGCACAAACACTTGAACACCTTTTGCAATTATGCAAGCAGGAATAAACCATCGTTTGCATGTACATAAGATGCCCCTAAAGCTATGTTGCACCGATACGGATACGGAGACACGGATACGACACGATACGGATACGGGACAAGTCAATTCTTAAAAATACATGATACGGGTACGGTGCGGACACGGCATCATAATTTATAAATCATACATAAAAATTAAGAAAGCAATCAAAGCATAATATTTAAAATTACAAAAAAAAAAAAAAACAACAACAACAACATCATTTGTAGCCTTGTAGCTTATAATATCAAAATATAAGTAAGCATTAAATGTCTAGTACAACAATAAAAGCATAAACATAAATTGTCTAGCACATAAAGTTTCAACTATTCAATAGAATGAATGATATGATTAGCTTCTTCAGTGGTTTATCTTTGAACATCTATATCATATTCAATAAATATCATAGGTTTTAATTCAGGCTCATCAAGTGAAAGATTAGTAATTTCTAATATTTTCATATCATCAAGAGACTCAAATCCATCTCGGAAATGAGAGAACTTTGCTCGCAACCGCGGAAGTAAATACAACGCATCTTTTTTTTTCGGATTTCTTTTTGTTTTTCAACGGACACGTGTATCGGATACGTGTGTCCTTTTGAAGTTAAATAGTATTTTAATTGGATACGTCTTTGGCGTATCCGACACGTATCGGTGGAGTATCGGAGGCGTATCCGTGTATCGGTGTATCGGATACAGCACACCTTCATAAATAAGTGTATCGGTGCAACATAGCCCCAAAGTAGTTGTCTTTCTCATTTTCATCACATCAACAGGAATTGTAATCAAGATAGTCAAGAGAGATTGCATAGCAAATAGATGGAAGTTCACAAACATGGTCTCTCATTTGATAGGGTATCACAACAAGCAAGTTTTATGCTGATATCGCTAATCTCCCTTCACATGATCTTTCTTCCCATTTCCTACTGTAGTCATACTTTTCGAGGTTTGCCCAATCTTCTTAGATGTTATAGAGGCTTATATTAGAATCATCATGCTAAGGATCGTAGGAAGCTATCACTTGTTTTGTTATAAGAAGGATGGTCATTCTTCTAAAGCATATCCTTATTCTTAGTAAAAGGTGTAGTTTCTATCCAAACGCCTTCCATGAAAAAGGTTGAAGATGTTACGGTGTTTTACAACTCTATAAATACACTTTTGTCTTCAACATTAGAATCAAGTGAGCATAACTTTCAAAAGCACTTAATTAGCACTAAAATAAAATCTGCTCTCACTCTGATACTTTCATTAAACCAAGTTCGTTCATTGCAAAACTCAATTTAAAAAAAAAATCATAGATTCCTTTTTGAATGGAAAAAAAAAACTGTAAAAATATCCTAATAAAAATTGAATCAAAATGGGCTTGGAAAATTATTAGATTTGCTTTGGGATTAGTGTTATACATATGAAGAGTTTAATTATGGATAGTTATTGATGGTTATGGCAACTTGGGTCAATCAAACATTGTTCAAGTTTCATTCTCTTACTACAGGAATAATTTTGGAAATCAAGGTATGGACGCCTATATTATGGTGGGCTATTAAAAGCTTTTCTCTTCTTATAGTTCCCATCTCCTCCTTAATATAGCTGAACATTTTTCTATGGAGGAAATTAGAAGTGTTAACATTTCTCTTTAAGCTTCCAAAGCACCTAGGTCAAGTGATTTTTCTGTAATATATTTTAAGAAATAAGGGATATCATTCATCTTGATCTTTTAGCTATGTTTGAATATATCTATTATTACAAATCTTCGATGATCAGTCTCAATTCTACAGTCATTTGACTAATCCCTATAGGATAACCATACCATCTCAAAGAATTTAGATTAAAAAAAAACTACCTTATCTGGTTGATATCTCTCAAATAGCATTTATTGATGATAGGAATGCTATTGATTGTATTGTTACAGCATATGAATTAATTCACTCTTCCATTAAACATAAAAAAGGAGATATTCATCTTGAAGGTGTATCTTAAGGAAACTTTTGATAGCTTCAAATGAATTTTTTTTATTAAATACTATAGTGGGGCGAATCTTCCCTACAAAATTCTTCTAGATTATGGACACTATCTCACATTGTCACTAGGGAGTCAGTAAACAACTTAGGAGCTTCGAAGGTTATAATCAAGGTGCCAATATCTCTACTTTTATTTATTATCATAAGTTTAGAATATTTGCTTGAAGGAGGGAAGCACCACAAAACATACTAGCAAATTGAACATTATTAATTGAATGTACCCCAATTTTCATAGTATTTTAATCATCTTTGAAGAGGTATTTGAAATCAAAATCAATTTCTCCAAATCGTTTCTCATTTATCTTGGTAGATAAATTGCTTGGGGTGCTCTTATGACTAATATCATGGGCTTCTCTTCTAAACTCATCCATTCAAATATTTAGATATTCCTTGTTAAATTCTAAATCTATTCAAAGTGCTCTTTGGAATTCTTGCATTGAAAAGATTCATAAACACCTCTCAGTGTCAAAAGAAAACTTTTTATCAAAAGGTGGTAGGATTCTTCTTATCAATTCAATATTATCTTCTACCACTTATACTGTTACTCTTTATTTTGGATTCCAAATTAGGTCATAAAAATTTGAGCATATTAGAAAGAATGTATTTTGGAAGGGACTTGAGGATGGAAGTGATTTTTATCTTAACAAATAGAAGAATCTTTGCAGACCCAAAGATATGGGAGGCATTGGCATCAAAGAACTTTTAGGCATGGATATTTCTCTCATAGTTAAAAAATTTTGGAATTATTTACAGCCCAACCAAGCTTCTTTCATTGGTTTATTTCGAAACAAGAATTTTAGCAACTTTATCCCCAGGATTTCTAGTCTAGTAGCAATTCCCGCTGCTCCAATTTTATTAAATAGATTTCCATGGATTTTAATCCCTTATGGTTGAACATTTCACGAAAATTGCATAAGCAGAAGCATTAATCTTGGAATGATAAATACTCTTTTGAATGTTCTCTTTCAATTGATTTCTATAACATTCTCAGTTATGCCATAAAATTATAGTTATGCTGGTTATTTTTATATAATTAACAAGGTTGACAAAATTTTTGGAAAAGTATCATTCAAATTCATTTAAGTGATTGCAATGAAAGTTTTCTCACTGATGTCACTCATCTTAATCTTCGCCCTACTATATATTCTGTCAACACTTTACATTTTCTACTCCATCCATATGATTGGAGGAGTCCTTAATCTTTATAGCTCTTCGATTTAAAATTCTATTTCTTCTATTAAGATTAAAGAGCTCATTTGATTTCTTTCAAGAGAAAAAATTCTAGCAAAGTATCGCTTTTTTCCATAAGGGATTTTCAATATTGCTCTATGTGATTCACAAAGCTTCGCTGTTAGAGAATCATAAGAGGCCAATGATAGTCAGAATACTATAGTCGAACGACTCTTATTGAGAGACCGTAGTTAGATAATGGTGGTTAAATGACCATATTCAAGAGAAGGTGGTTGAAGGACTATAGTCGCGCAAAGGAGTTCGAAGGACCATAGGAGGGTGATAATAGTTAGAGGACCGTAAGAGGGAAACGGTGGTTGGAGGATAGTGGTCAGAACATTGAAGCTAGACAATAGTGGTCAAATTATAATAATCGTTTGACAGTGGTCAGATGATCGAAGTCAAGCGACAGTATTTAGAGAAGCATAGCCAGACGAAGGTGGTTATAGGAGCATAGTCATGCAACAATAGTAGTAGGAGCTTATCCAGGTGATAATGGTTGAAGAACCATTGTTGGGCAACGGTGGTCGGAGGATCATAGTTGGGTGACGATATTTGAAGGATTGTAGTCAGGCAATGATAGTCGGAGGAACATAGTCCAACATTGGTGGTCGGAGACCAAAGTTCGGCCATAATAATCAAAGGAATAAATATGGACAATGGTGATCTAAAGGTTGACGTCAAGCAATGGTGATCGAATGACTATAGTTGGGCAGTGGAGGTTGGATGATTATAGTCAGGCAGTGGAGGTTGGATGATTGTAGTAAGGAGATGGTTGGAGGACCATAATCGAGGGATGTTGGTCGGAGGACCATAGTCGGATGATGGTAACTCGATAATTGGCGGTCTAATAATGGCTGCTGAGTAGTAGTCCGTGGTGGTCCGAAGTAGACAGGGGTTGTCCGACGGAGACCGTCAAACACTCATCAAACAATGGTGCTAGAGTGGAGCTCTAATATTCTTTAAATCTCAGAGCTCTCTTGAATCTGAAGCCAAATGTAGGGAGTATATGCATATTTATATGTTTTTTAGACTTGCATGTCCTATAAATATAGCTCAAATCTGAAACACTCCATTATACGACCCATACTGATTTTTTTAATTATCGATCATTCTATCAACATTTAGGTTCATTAACAATATCAAAATTAAATGCTTTTGAGCTCATTGGATTCATCTCGTCGAGACGTCAATTAGACAATAAATATGCAAGATTTGGAGGTCGTTTGGTCTTCCAATTAGAGTGCCAAAAAAATTTTATTGTGCTTAATCTAGCCTCATTCGAACTTGCATCAAACCATATTTAGCGTTCACTGGGTTCGTTTCGTCTAAATATTCAGTTATACTTTAGGTTTGCTAAAATCAGAGTTCAAATATCTTAAATTTAATTTCAAAAGTATTAAACTCAAATATGCACCAAAATTCATGCTCGATTAAGTCAATTTTTAACAACGTATCAGTTGTCCCTATTTTTTGATGTCTAAGATTGTGTCATCCAATCTATTCCATCCGACGAGGACAATCAATGCCTCAAGTGAAGGCTGTAGCCTCATTGTGGTGACTGAAAGTCTTGATTGCCAACGCAGGGGCGCATTAGATACAATAGTGTATGCCTACAATCTCAAGCTACCTCTCATCAATTTTTTTTCTTCTTGGATTTGAAGACCCACAAGGAGCACCCTTTCAACATGTGCAACATGCGCGAGTCATCATTCTAGGTTCAAAAATGGCTCGATAGGGGTTGTTAGGTAGTGGTCAACATTAAAGATCAAGCAGTGATCTGGAAATGATGCTTTATGATTCTTTAAAGATCTAAGCTTTCTTGAATATTAAGTCAAGGTCAAGTCTCGCCTTCATGTAAAGAGTGAAAATCTATATAAATTTTAAAGATAACCAAAACTCGAATTATTCCACTGAAAGACCTCTAGTTAGCATTTAAATGCATAAATGATGTTAAACTAAGATAATTTTGGTGCACTTGGATTTGTCTCATTGAGGCGCTCAATTTGCCTATAAGCATGTTGAAATTTTCTACATTGCTCAAATTATTGATTTGGGCTCATTCATACTCTCAGATCAGACCTCTTTAATTATTGTTGGTTCGTCTCATTGAGACATTTAGTTGGACTATAAATTTGCTAAAATCAGAGTTCAAATGGTCTTGCATTTAGTTTTGGAAGTTTCCAATTTAAATATATGTTTAGATTCGTATATATTCTAGCCAAATTTTTTATGACGTGTCACTTCCTTAATATTTGTGTGAAAAAGGTGATCAGTCCCACCGTCACCGGCATAGCTCTATAAGAAAATCTAACAAGACTTACCCCACACCTTACTGAAATGTCAATCAACTCGAAAGGAGGTGGAAACCGTAGCCCCGCTCGTAGATTGGTCTTGTAGATCGTCAGGTATCATGGGGGAGGAAGGCACACCTGATCAGATCTTTTAGGGACCGTCACTATGAGATCATTGGGAAAGTAGAACTTCTTGTGGAGAACAATTAGAGAATCACCAGTAATGATGGACATAACATCATCCGCCTTGGCTCCCTTGTTTGGCCTTCTCTCCCCATCATTCTGGCAGCAGGATGTGAATGCCCCTTTGTTGTGGGATCTCTCGAAGAAGGATTCTCACATGTCATGACCTTTGTATAGGGAGGGGCCCTGCAGTGAGATAAGGGATATCACTTATCCAAAGTAAGGAAGGCCTCGCTTATTGGAAGAGGACAGAAGGGGGAGAAGAGAAAAGGAGGAGACTCCTACTCAGTGAGGGGCCCTAGACCTGGACAAGGGATACCACCAGATCAAGACTGGGGAAGGCCTCAGCCTCAGCCTCAGAAGGAAAAGAAAGGGAAAAGTGCAATTTTAATACTATTGGGAGGTATTTATAGGTTTGGAGGGAGGTTGGGGAGGTTAAAAAAAAATTAGCCGGCTTAATGGCCGGCTAACAGCTGGCTATTAGTCAGCGTTTGACGCACGACCCGCGGGTCTTGGGCCGCGACCGGCTCTACCCGATCAAGCTGTCGGCAGAGCCGGGCAGGCCAGGGTAGCCAGGCAAGTGCGCGAGGCAACCGGGCAGGCGCGCTGACGCTGGGGGCAGGCGTGCAAGGTAGCACAGGCAAAGCGCGGTGGCGGCTTGTCCGTCCCAACTTGTTTTTGGGCCCAATTTTTAGCTTGGAAATGTCAAATCTGATGTTTTTTTGGGTCCCCAGGATCAATTTTTTACATTCTGGACTCAAGTTTGACACTTTTAAGCATTCTTTCTCCAATCACTTTGTAACTTTTACTTTTCTTTAATAAGAAAGGTTCACTTAGTTTTTAATAAAAAAAAAAAAAGATTAGTAACAAATGTTCTATTTTTATTATTGGATAAAATTAGGTGTCAAAGATTGTTATATTGGACAGTTCCAAGTCTAAATTTGAACTGATTTATTTTTAAAATATGCCTTTTTTAACTTCTGTAAATAAGAGGCAAGAAAAATAGTTGGTTTATGGGCTTTGAGCACGCCAGCAAATATGGCCAACAAAAAAAATTCAATAAATTGTTGGTTGGTGAAAGTTGTATGGCCACAACTAAACAAATGAAGGTTTGATAGAATTTAATTAAATAAGAGAGCTAGAAGAGAAAATGAGTAAAAAAAAACATTTTTTTGCGAAATAAAAAAAGATCTTAGACTTTGTGCAAAGAATGGTGGTGCCAGAACTATTGTAATCATTCTATAAAGATATGAAAAGGTATCATTTTAAGGAGCTTTCAAGCAAAGAGCTTCTAATATTAGCTAAATCTTTTAGTTTATTATCTCTAATGTTATTCTTTCTAGTAATAGTTCAATCTTCTACAGCTAGAGATTTGGGGTTTATGTTTTGTCGTGAGATTAGGTATAATTAGATTTGGAGAATAGCGTTTTCTTTTGCCTCCTTCATTTGTACACATGGGTGAGTTCTCTATAGTAGATTTAATCTATTCTCCTCGTGGACATAAATCTTGGTGTAAGTTGACATAAAAATTTGGTGCTTGGTCTCATTATTATTATTAGTTTTTTTTATCATATTGACTATTGTTTGGCGCTTTACAGAAAATGTTAAATTTCTCTTATAAGATGTAAAATATATAGCAAATTAGGCAGATAACATGAGCGGAATAAGTGATAAGATGTTCAGGATAAGATCTGTAGACAACAAATGGAAGGAATAAGTAATGACCTGTTCTGTATGGTCTATAGCTACACATAGGCAACAATATTGTGTTTCGTAGTTCATAACTAGCTTGTTATCATTATTATTGCTGCTATAATATAAACAAACATGCATTGGTAATGAAAGTGATGAATGTGGCATAAAATTTCAAGGAGAAATGACCAAAAAAATTAACATCATACATGAAAGTCTATGCGAGAGCGTCCCATCCATCTGTACTTCTCCGACTCAATGTCAACATCAGCTATCAAACCTGCATATACCATTATGTTATATTAGACAACAGGATAGTTCTACATCTTCAAATCTCTAACCATAAGCAACTCTCAAGAAGATTACTGCCAGCAAAGCATTGCAAAATTGACTGATAACATGCGGATGATAAAGTTTATCAGGTTGCATTTATCCAAAGTGTTCATTAACATACCCCATGTAAGCATTAAAATGCTAAAAAACTTTGTTTCTCCTTGCATTATGGTCGTAACATCAAGTGATCTTTTATGGCCTGCAATGTTGAGGAGTGAAGATCATTAAAGCGACGTTAAGAAGCAATAAAGCACCACGGGAATAAGTTAAAGGATATGTCACCTCTTACAATTGCAAATGTAGCATGTTGTATTGAGTACATTTCACCGACTGCATCTGAGAGTGATTTTGCCAACCCGTTTCCTGTTCCTGCGGTTGTATTCATCAAAAATTAGCAAGAGCCTCCACAATAACCTGTTAAAAGATTATTTTCCATAGAGAACAACTAGCATGTTTGACGAAAAAACAAAAGGAGCAAAAGAGAATTTTATCAAAAACTAAAATCTTGTCCTTCTGGAGGATCTTCGACTAGGAAATCCTAACCACCTTCGCAGAGGATCATTTGTTTGCTTCAATCATTTTCCTTTCACTTAATAACCCATATATTTTACCATGAACAGATTATCCTGTCACATGCTTTGTCCTTCTGTGTTTTCCATGCAATCTTAGTATTAGGAAGTGTGTTTGGCTTGACACTGTGAGTTCTTTGCCACTTAACTAAAAAATTTTAGAACCCTTCGTCCTTTTTAATATATTCATAGATTGACTTGCACCTCTTTCCCCGTAGACCAAGCTAGTAAAAGTGTAAAACTACAGCATGATTGCACAAGAAAGAACCATAACACTGAAGTGACAATGAAATATTGTACAGCACAAAGGGTGCAACGAGCTAATCTGGAAATGGAAGAACTTTTAATATTTCAGCATTCAGAAAAGGTAGTAACTTTTCCATCAAAAAGAAGTAAGCGCTACAAATTTTATCCCCATGCTATTATGAAATAATATACCTGCAGGAAGGATACCAATAGGTACTTTGATTGCAGTATCCCAGTCTTCTCTTTTAAGTAATCCGTTGAACACCTAATTAGTAAGGGGAGGGTAAACAAGCCGGAAAAAATGGAGAAAGAAATTAAAGACTATAGCATTTAATCAAGAAGGCCAGCTAGACTAGTCTAAGGAAGCTATTGCAAGAGCACAGTGTCAATAGTAAAAGAGCAACCATTCACATGAATATTGTTACAGGCTCCTGATACTTTAGTCAATTAACAAAAATAACAGTAGGCCATACTTATAAAGCCATGACTACTTGAGCACTATAGGCCAGTCCATACAATGCCATAGATCTTCATACTAAGAAAGAAAGAGCAACTTCATTTTAAAGATAGCCCACTCTAACTACTTACAGAAATTAATGCTTTATAAGCAATAAAAGAAAATATTGATCATTCATTTCACTCCATTCCAAAAAAAAAAAGATAAGTTAATGAAATTATATACATAAAAATACAATAGTTGGTTTTGAAAGATGCCCATAGCTCATATTCTATAAAAGGATCTCACAGCTCTGAAAATATAACTTTATAATCTATTATAACAATAAACACAAGAAAATTGAGGCTGACCGCATCCCATGCCTTGAACAAAAAAGAAATAAATTTGCTGTCTACATTATTCAGTTTAGACGATTCTGCAAGATGAAGATTAACAGTTACATAAGGTAATTTCTTCAGAACCATTACTGTAAAACCGATGTTTCCCTGTTATGAAGTTAAAGTAGCTTTTCCAAAGTGTGCTGCAGATGAGAAATCTATCACAAAACTTCACCACAACTTCCACTCATTAAATAAAAAGATGAAAGTCACGTAATTATTTACATGCCAGTCCACAAATACCCTGTTTGGATGAGGAGGTGCCCCCGCCCCCCGCCCCTGATTGGCTGGCAGTAAATGTTGACGGTGCCATCCTCCAATCCAACTGTGGTGATATCGGGATTGTTATTCGGAACGATCATGGGGATCCGGTGGTTGCTGCAGGGTGGAGCTTGGAACATTGGGACAGTGTGCAAGTGGAACTTCAAACCATGCTAAATATCAACCGTGTGCTTCAGGAATGGATGTTCGATATGAAGGGCATCATAATTGAAGGGGATAGTTCCAAAGTCATCAAGCTTATGCAGGATTTCATGGACAAGCAATGATGGACCATGCAGCCGCAATCTGGTACTGAGCTCAACTGGCTTCATCTTTTCCATAATGTGATATTTCAGCAATACTCCCAGGAATTTCAATAGGGCTGCCCATTTTTTGTGCCCAAAGGGCTATGCATTATAATTTTGTTTTGATATTTGAGGAACGGGATATGTACACTATTACTCAGGTGTTTTTTGATATCCTGACGGAGGATATAAGCACTCATGTCCACTTTTAGGGCCTTTTGTTTTTTACCCCTTTTGTAATTATCTTACTTTAGTTTAATGCAATATGCAAACTTTCAAGGATGAGGAGCGTCGGCTGCTCTGAAGGCACCAGGTTTCGAGATCGGTGTGCATTTGTATTGAACTTGGAGACTCCAATCGTTTTGATATGTCGCACAAGAAGTTGGACCAAAATAAAATTTATATGAATTTGTTTGAGCAATATTCATACCCAAAACTCAAGCAGTTCAAATTTCGGTATCAAAAGTAGTCATCAAGACCAATGTTTAAAATTGTGTATTCGAGTATTGAGGCGTTTTTTATTCGTGAGGCGAGGCGTAAGCCTCAAGGCGTTTTGAGGCGTAAGCCTCAAAATCAAAAGATTGCGTAAACATAAATTGATAAATTTTTTATATACTAATGAGTGAATAATATAAAACATAAAAAAGCATAAGATATGAAGTGAAATCAAAATATCTCAATAATAAGACAACATGAAATATAGTTCAACTCAAAATTCTATCTTTCCCAAATCCCAATATTCTTTTCATTAACATATGATTAAAATTTCCTAAAATAAATAGCAATGACATATCACATAAGAACTCATAAGTCATCAACACTATCATCACTAAGGGGTTATTCATTTGAATCATCATTATGATGAACTGCTCTCTCCCCTTCCTCCTCTCCTATATAGTCCAATGTCGGGCATTTACTTCAAGATTTATATAAGCTTTTATATATATAACGTGAGGCGTAAGCCTCATGCCAGTGAGGTGAGGTGGGCCTCAACGCGGGCCTCAACCAAGTTGAGGCGCAAGCCTCATAAAAAAAACTCGAGGCGTAAGCATCGAGGCGTTTTTTACTGGAATTGCGCAAAGGCGGGCCTCAAGGCGAGCTTCATATTGCGCAAGTTTAAACCATGATCAAGACCAAGCTTATTTGATAGTGTTCAAATTCCAAGATGCATTAATTACTAACCTCAACAAGAACTCCATCTCCGCTTACACACACAATTCCATCATATTTTAGGAGATCCAGTTTATAGGCTATTTCTTGTGCATGAAGCTGATATTTTGTTTCTGTTGGAAGATTCAAAAAAAAAAAAAAGTCATAAACTAGCTGAGAATGCACATTTATCTTAAGCATGAGGCATAGCCAACTCAAAAGCAATGAAGTTAGAAAACCAACAAACCTTGCAAAGTGTAAATGATACTAGCTGCAACCAGTAAGGGCTTGATCTCGGTATGAAAAATCTTTCGGGCGCATTTCTTTCCCCCATACGGGTTTACAATAATGAACAATCTCTTCGGTCGGCCTATTTTAATTTTAAAACAAGTTTACATACATTAATCACTTCTGAGTAATAAAAACCCCAAAACTCAGCAGTGCAGTTTTAGAAGACAAAACAACAATTTGAACATGTTATTTAAGAGGCAAAAAAAATTATCAAATATCTAATCAAAATTTATGCAAAATCAATTACTATCGCTGAAAAGTTAAAAGTAATAAAAAAAACCCCGGTTTTCCTTACCGCTTCCTGGACCTCCGCATCTGCACTCTAAAAAATGTTCAAACCCATATTGCAATGAAGGGGAAAATTTTGGAGATTCAAATTTAGTCAGGATAAATTATATACCCATTGTATCTAGATCAATAGATTCTATGAGAAATGAATTAGCCTCAAAGAAAATCAAAATCCAATCCTTACCCAAAATTTCCACCCGATGAAGGCCCGTTTGGCATTGTTTTTTTTTTTTTTTTGGTTTGTTTGTTTAGGGTTTAGTCGACTTGTGCTGTGTTGTATTACGCCGATATCAGTTTGATTAAAAAAACATTGTTGTTGTTTGAATGATCTGTGACTTCGGTTATTAAATAAAAAAATCTGATGAACGCCAGATCTGAGTTGATTTAAAAAAATTAAAAAATTAATCATAATTAATACGTACATTATAAAAATAATTTATTTTATTTATTAAATAAAAAGTAAAATTTGAAAGGAAAAAAAAAAACATTTGTCCTAGGAGCAAAGCAAACCACAATTTTTAAGAAGTTAATGCTATTCAAGGTAGCAAAAGCAAGCTGATGAAAACTATGCCCAACGGAGCTGAGGCGTCTTAAAGAGATAGAATGACACGCTACCAATTCGGTTTTTTTTTTTTTCTTTTTGAAGCGTATCTATCAAAAATCTCAAGTTCGGCCGTTCGGGCAGCTATTGCGATTGTCGAATTGTTCTCCGAAAACAATCTGGCAAAGCTAACATCGCTCTAACAAGGGAAATAGAGAAGGAATAATGCCAATGCATACAGAATGCAAAACCACTTTTTTTCTGGTGTTCATCGGTAAAGAAAAAAATCTGGTATTCAAAATCATGAAAATCTAAATTTCACCAGAGAAATCCAGCAATAGTTTCCTAGAGAGAAACTTCGTATTAAAAAAAAGAGAGAAAAAAAGAATAATAGAATATGCGAAAGTCCAACCTAACACGATGATGTCCAATTACAGAAAAAAAAAAAAAAAAAATCAAGAGAGAGAGAGAGAGCGGGTTACCACCTAAGATGTTCATCGAACAAAAATTAAAGTATTCGTGTCATTACTTTCATCAACCAGTATTAAACGAAGCCCTAAATTAAACGTAAACCTTCTTACCGAGCGAATTTATGCAATCCGTTAGCCGATTTGTCCACCTCTCCGCAGCCACCTCCGTTGGCATCTCCAGAACGAAATCTTTCCTCAACCTCTTCCCAAATCCACCACTGCCACCGCAGGAAAAACCCTTCACCTCGTTAACGAATGCCCTTACACTGATCTCCCTCCCCTCTACCGAGAATCCAAGAACTTCCGAGTCGACAATCAAGCTTCGCTCTCCGCCGCCGCTGTCGTCGTTTTGTCTCCAACGAAGTTCACCTCCAGTGCTAAGGCTAGCCTCTGACAGGAATCCATTAACACGGATACTCTCCTCCATCTCTCCCGCCATTCCAACGCTGCGGATAAGAGATGCGGGCGAAGGCTGTGCTAGAGGCAATTGCGCTGCGCTCCCCTTTAAATAAAGCAGGGAGCATTCTTGTAAATTAAGATAGCAGGGAGGGGTAAAAATGAAAATCAAGCTACACCGCAGAAGATGTAACATGATATAGAATAGAATTTGAAGAGCATTTACACGTGTGAACTGACGCTGCACGCAATACCAACATCATCCATAATGAGGGCGAAGAGTTACGGCTGCGAGCCGCTGAGGACATCATTGCCGGTTTTTCGACTTCGCTCATTTAGATTTAGTTAGTTTCTGTTTCTCAATATGGAATATGGATGATGGTGGTTGTGTCTGTTTTTTTATTATTTATCCTTTTTTTTTTGGGGGGGCGCTCTCGAATACAGATGGTACGTAACTCATATAAAGGTATCTTACTGATCTCGTAGCTGTGGGCAAATTATTGCATCCGGTCATCGGATACGGAGATAGTTCTAGATATTAATAAAATATTATTTTAAATTAAGTGCGTCAAAAATGTAGATAAAGCGCAGGTAAAGTGCAGGTAAAGCGTAGTCAAAAGTGGAGTCAAAAGCGCAGGTAAAGCGCAGTCAAAGCGCAACTAAAACGTAACAAAAGTGTAAGTGACATGACAAATTTTTATTAGATGTCCGAACCTATTTTCTGCGTCTGGTGACCGGATGCAATAATTTGCTGTAGCTGTGAGGGGATCAAGGATTGATTATTCTTTTATTATTTTTCTGGCCTTTTGCTTAGATTCATTTTTTGTTTCTTATTATTAGGCTGTTAGCTGTTATTTCTTTCATATTGGGAGTCTTCTTTTTATATAACTTTGCACATGTAATTTTATTAATCAATAAAAATGAGGCATGACTCTTAAATCTCAAATATTACTTATAATAAATTTTAAAATCATTAAAATAATTTTAGATAAATATTATTGTAAACATTCATAGTGACAAAAGGGGGATTTCATCATTTTAACATTATATGAAAATCTCACGTGCCTAAAATAAATAAATCTCATTCACACAAATAATAAAAGTGCTTTTTAGCATTTTACGTGAAAATTCATAAAAGGGGAAAATAATGGATTTGACCTAGTTAAAATGATTCTACTATCATATGTCATAAGTTATAAATGACGTATTTTTCCATAATTGGGAAAAATAATGATATAATGTAACATACAAGAATTGTGAAGGATGACATTCATGATATTAAGTCGTCAAAGTTATCTTCAATATATAATAGATATTATATTCAATCATTGTCCTTAGAGCTATTAAATCTCAACTAGGCCAACTGCTATTGTTAACAAATTACTATCTTTTGACTGACTTTAATCTCTGTTGAACATTATTTCATAGAGGATGCCCTGGTGAAGCTCATAAAGAAATTAACTTGTCAAGAAGAAGAGTCATTCTCTATAGATGTACAAGGTCGTTAGGTTCTCTCCCATATGTTTGGAATATATTAACAAGAAGTTTTCTTCTTAGGGCAAGATCATTCTTACTTTGTATATTAAAGTGATTGATTGGAGACAAGCCCTTATTGACTATCTTTAAGAAGGAAAACTTCTTCGAAAGAAAGTGCTTGTTGACCATATTAAGAGAGCTTAACTTTCTTTTACCATGGTCAATAAAACTTTTATACGGCTAGTCATTCAAATGAGATAGAGTTACATTGACTTAACAAACATGAAACTCTGAAGATCAAGATCAAGATACATGCTAGATTATGTGGTGTGCGCTCATTAATAAAACTATAAAATAAAATAAAAAGTTTATGATATTATTGGTCATCGATGATAGATGACTACATGTTTGTTGCACATCATTATCATTAATGCTAAGTACATGGTTTAATTCTGCATTAGTTGCCTAATATGTTGCACTAGATGATTACTTCATGGGCCTTTGAGAGTTGGGACACGAATATTATTGGGTTGTGAGAGGTCAAAGCTCATCAGTTCATATTGGTTATGACTGACTACTTCCTTAAGTAGGTTGAAACCATCCAGTTGTAGGAGTTCAAAGCTCATCATGTCCTTCAATTCTTCAAGGATAATATCATATCGGGTTAGTGTACCTCATTTAATTATATATGATAATGGTTCCTCCTTCAAGGTACCAAAATAAATAACTTCATCAAGATGCATAATATTTATTATAGATACTCAACCATCCATTATCCTATCAAAGGAAATCAATATCCACATTTGTACTTATATAGCTAAGCGATTCATAAATAACTCAGATGCCATTTAGAAGAATAACATAAAATAAGTTTGTTGTTTATGAAACATTAATATTGGATTTACTTGCACTTATATATTTAACTTCATCAGAAAGTTGATATATTTGCTATATATATATATATATATATATATATATATATATATATATATATATATATATATATATATATATATATATATATATATCAAAAACATAAATATGAACATAACTTAAACATCACTTGTACTTGATTGTTAACATCAAAAATATTAGTTATAGCTTTAACTTAGCTTCAACATGAGTATTAATATAAATCCACCTGCACAAGGCAAATGGATTGGAACCATGCCTAATTTTCCTTATGACTCCACTTCAACTTATAACTCCTTTGATAATCTCAGGTATTTATAAGACAAAGTGGGGAACATAAACATAACATAACAAAGAGGGCACTAAAATATTATTTATAATACACTTTAACATCTCTAAAATCAGAACTTCCACCGTGACATAATATGCACATACAAAACTTGTATGTTTAACATGAATTTATAACATTTAATATGACTATAAACAATCATAAATTGTCATATATATGCTATTTTAGGAGATGACACATGTGAAATTTACATATACACTCACCCTTCACCAATTTAAAAATCATTCATGGGAGATATTTATAAAATTTTATATGGTGGAAAGTTTTTTTAACCTTAATAAAATCACATTTTATTTTGCATTTTCATATCAAAATTGAATTCATAACTAGCGTATCGGGAAACTACCTTGAGTTGGACGTTTTCTTTAACAAGCCCGACAAACGAATTCTACACCTTAGCCTCCAAAACCTTTCTTCTCATATTCTTTTTCTTTGGAAGCTAAGTTAGGTTAGTGAAAATGAGGTTATATATATATATATATATATAACCTCATTTCTAACACAACACTATAGCGCTCTTTTTCCTAGCACAGTAATGCTCCCTCAAATATTCAAGATATTTATAAATAGAGATCTCAGTACCACAATGCCCTCACCAACACTGCTAAGCTCCCTAAATCATCACTCCAATACATAAAGTGAAGCACCGCAATGCCACCATGCACAACATCATTGCTCTCTCTAAACCAAATTTCCTTAAATAAAAAAGGCAGCACTGCCACGTACAACATAATAGTGCTCCCAATGAGTTTTTTGCATGTAACTTTCATACTCGTTTCTAACTTGATCCAAGATTCTATAGACTTAATAAACACTTAATAATTTGAAATTCATAAATACTTAACATATACAAGGGCATATATGAAACTCTTATTAAGCTTAAATCAAGTCAACATGTTTCTTTAGCAACATTTATTACATAAATATTGCAAAAGACCTTTATCTCGAACCTATCATAGTATAATGTATTATAATATTTGCATTATGTTGGGTTGCTTCATGACACATGGTGTAATGTAAAAATAAAATTTGGAAGAATTATCTTTTTATTGTTTTAAGAATAAATCAGAGCTTCTATAAAACATCAATATAAATAATACCCAATGAAAGCAACTAAAATTACATACATCAAGATATTTTGCTATTCTTCAAAATATTATTTACACTAGTCAGAAGATCATTACAATCACTAATTTATCACAAACTCTTAACTATAAAAAAATAAAAGAAAATACATAATAAAATCTAAAGAAAATATAATGAACACTACCAACCTCACTCTAATTGGTCCTGACTTATTTTCTGACATAAAAAAAAATAAATTAAAAACCCACATAATGAGCTCAAAAGCCAACATTAATCCAAAACTCATTAAAGCTTTCAAAGCAAGAACTAAAGAATCAATATGATATGTTCGGTCTAATATAATCAATATCAGTCAATATAGTTAATGACCAAATATTATAAATAAAACTCAAAATGATTAATAATAAAGTAGAGAATCATTATAATGAATCTAATAATCAATACACTACAGGAAAATCGCACATTACCGTTGCGGGCAGACTATTTTCCTGCAAATTTTTCGACGGCTTTCTAACGGATAAGGATGGAATATTTTCGACTTATTTTCAGGAAGATTTTCTAGTGACTTTCCAGCAGATTTGTTTCTAACGGATATATATTAGTAATTTCATTAATTAATAATTTTATAGTTTATTTTAATTAAGTTTTAATTTAATAAGTTTAATATAACTTTAAATAATTAAAATTTAGTTGTTAAAGTAATAATTAGTTTAATTATTATTAATAGCTTTAAATTATTATTCTATTAATAACTTTAATATTAATATTAATATAATAATTGGGTGATAATGTTAGAAGATTGTAGATAGTATGTTATGTGCATGACGGGTATGAAAATAAAAAATAAAAATAAAACTCCATTATTTTGTATTGGAATAGCTTACCTTCATATCGTAAATTAATATCTTATAGAGTAGATGGCTCGTCAGCCATAATTTAAAAAAAAAAAAAAATGTTGGCCAACAACTCTTATTTTAGCTTATTAATCCTGAATGAATGAATCAAATTTGAAAAAAAAAAATATATTATCTAATAATTCGAAAATTAACCATAACAAGCTGAATTAATAATAATAATAATATTTTAAACTACTAACATTATAATTAAATCATCTGTAAAGTTTACGATTCTATGCGGTGCAGTTGAACAAAATATGCCCTATGGTCAACCGATTATAGTTGACCGTACATTTTAAGAAATTCTTTATAGGATAAATTATTTTTTTATTTTCCTCTCAAAAGAACATAAGTAACGTGCTTTCTGATTTTTCTATATATCGTACTACAATCAATGGAAAACTATGCCAACGCTTGCAGTTGATGGGCAGAAGCTTCCCGTGACGGAAAATGGAAAATAATAAGAGCCGTCTGATTGGAATCGGAAGGCAAGAGTGGTAGCGCATGATAAAATTGGACAGAGAGTACTTTTTGGGGCAACTGCGCGCGACCAAAAGTCTTCCAATAAAATGGCATTATTTACTTTGGATTATAGTGTTGACGGACATCGATTGCCTACCTGCCCTTTTATCTTTTTCTTTTTTCACTTTGCCTGGGCAATGCGCACTGTATGAGGAGAAAAGTTTATTTTATTTTTGATGAAATGATATAAATTATATATATATATTACATTTGTTTTAAAATATAGTTTGAATTTTTAAGAACTATTTTAATTACTTTTTATTAAAATAGTCTAATATAATTGTTTCTCTCTCTATTCTTAATTAATTATAGCTAATCATATGTATATAATAGGGATTGACAGAGAGAGAAAGATGCCTCAATTCGTTTGGTTGGATATTTATTTCCTCCTATTCATGAAATTACATGCCTCTACAATGCTGTCTCACTAGTTGGTTGAGCGGTTTAAAGTTTTTCTTTGTGAAGATGGGAATTTGAGTGGATTAATTAATTATTAACTTTTAATATTCCAAAATTAATTAGGCCTCCCTGATCCTCTCTCTCATCTATGAGGATCCAAGAAGAGCTCTTCTCCTAAGAATTTTATGACAAGTGGTATCAAAGCTTGATCGGCAAGACCAATAGCATGGAGGTTGGCTGGTTGGGCAGGTCGGTCGTGCGTGAGAATGGGACGCACGATCGAACATTGTTTGGTCAAAGCAAACTGATGAAAGATGGAGTTCACACGTGTGGAGTGTGGATGCAGTCGCGGAACGATCTGGTGCCGTGGTCGGGCGAGTAGCTTAGGATAGGAAGCTGCACTCGCATGACAGAGGGAGCGTGATCGAGATGATCGCACGCAGCATTGAGATGTGGAAAGGGTCTGTAGGCAGAGGCGGGTGTTGCAGATAGGTCGTGGTTTTACAACAGCTAGCGCAGAGCAGCATGGCACCACCATCGGGACACCTGGGCTACAAGCGCGGGAACCGCGCGGGGGGTTAAGCAAGCCCTACGGATTCTAGAAGTGAGAGCATGGGCACACAAGAGAGCGCACGCATGAAGGGGGTTGTGTTGCATGGAGGAGCAGGCTAGTCATGTCGGAAGCTAGGTTTTGAATTGCCTGGAGTTGTGATGCGAAGCCGAGCGAGCAGAGTATCTGAACGTGTAATTTCACATGGGATCAGAGAATGGAGGCTAGGCTATGGGATTTGGAGACAGGGTCAGGGTGTATGGTTCGAGGCATATATGTTGGACGCAACTCGTGGGCTGACACCCAAGCGATCACCCTTGGGCGTGGGAGCCGTAGAGCGGGAGGCAACGAAGCTAGATGCACGAGACTTAAGTCGTGATCACCTTCCACCAGTCCAACTCTAGTGACCATGCCACGACTGCGACCAGCCTTGCACAAGCGATCCCCATGGCTACAAACATAAAGTTGTTTTGTTATGTGTAGATATTATGTTGTCTATCAAGTACGACATAAAATTTTTTTTGATATGTTTTATTGACTCATATGATTTATTTGTATAGGTGAGCAATGTGTATTAAATAGGGTGAGTGTGGTTGAGTCGAAAGAAAGGGCATTTTTTGGCATGATAATAAAATTTTGTTATTGTTTATGTATGGCAAAGCCGATTGATTAGACCAGCCCAACTTAAGAGCATAATCATCTAATCACCTTTACAATAATGGGATGATATGATATGTGTCATTCAATGATAACACAATAATGAAATATTGTGATTAAAAAAAGCAAAAATAACCCATTATAATTATAAAAATTTTCATTATGCATATTTTTACATATCCCTAATAAAGATAAAAGCGCCAAGTCATAAAGAAAATAAAATATATGTTCATTCTTTAGAGTGTCCGTCAATGATATGCTCTTAATATACTTATAGCAATTCTTCATTAATATCATCTTTATGTCGCTCAATCCTCCCTTAAGAGATTGCATATATCGCCTCTTGTCATTGAATAGCTCTTAGAATATTTCTAGTCCACTCTCCCTGTAACAAAGGGATTGTAATCTTATTTGCCTTAGTCATATGTTAAATCTTTTTTAATTAGTTTGTTATATCCCCTTTTTATAGGAGAGAAATTGTCTTGATGGTCTTAATCACCCACCGATTTTAATTTATTAGGTATCCTTCTAAGATGAAATATCCCTATCAATATGATAATCCAAAGATGTGACGAGAAATTCGTTATCTAATGATATGATAATCCAACATGCTCAATAATTGTGTGATGGATGAGATGCAGGGAATATGAGTGGACTTTCTTTTTGTTTTGTTAAGTTTGAATTTTGAAGCTTAAATTTAATATAATAAGTATTAGATCCTTGAATTTTGATAATAATTTCAAAAAATTTTAATTGTGAAAGGATCGGTGGCTCAATGGTTAGAGAAATATATTTCTTCAATGTCACGAGTCTGAGCATTATGCTTTATGATTTATTATTCAACATTCAACTAAATTAGATGATATAAATGTACATATGTTATGTTAGGTTGAATAGTCTAATGATGAATGATGAATGATGAATAACTGTTATGATACAGTTTACGTTAAATCTGGCGCTGTATGGGCTTACTTATCTCATTATGTTTTTTTTTTACTCATAGGAAGATTTTTTTTTTAATAAAAAAGTTATGTGTTTGGTTTATTGGAAAATGTCCTTAGAATAAATTAAAAAGTAAATGTGATCATCGTGAAATCTTGAATAAAAAAAAAGCGATTTGGAACTTTTATAATGCAAATATTATATTACTCATTTACAGCAAATAATAATAATAATAATAATATGCTTGATTAGCATTTAAAAATTAGGTGCAATATAAATATGGGGTAATTAATCTCTCTCTCTCTCTCTCTCTCTCTGGTGAAATTAGAAAAACATTATAAATAATTCTACTAACTTATAAAATAATAATAATAATAATAATAATAATAAAATATTATCACCCCCATTGCTTCATTTTCCTCTGCTAGGATTTTTTCCCTAGGCCTTGTCGGGGTCCCCCTGCCCTGCTGGGGCCTTCACGCTGGCAAACTCGCTGGGGCCTTCTCCGGCATTTGCCTAAATGACGTTGAATATGTTGTGCGACCCTGGTTTTTTAGGGGGTTTGTCTCACTCGAGCTCGTTTTTGGAGGCGCTAGCTGGTCTTCTTCGGTTTCCTCTTTTTCGGATTTGCGAACCTCTACTTATTTTGGTTTGTCCTCTCTTTAGATTTTTGACCAGGAAATCAATGAGTTAGCTACCCCTTATTTTTCCTTAGTTGGATTCTTCCCTTCAAAGCGGTCTTCTCTTGATTCAATTCACAAGTTTTTCTTTAACATAAATCTTAATATTGAGGTTTCGGTCACATTACTTTACCAATCGCATATTCTGATCAAATTAGCAAATGATCTTGACTATTGTAGGGTATTTTGCCATAGATTCTATCTTGTTTTCAACAACTATATGAAACTAATGAAATTGTCTCCTAGCTTGGATGTTTGTGTTGAGTCGCCTGTCATTCCAATTTGGGTCTCTTTTCCGCAATTACGCCATCATCTTTACAACCCTCATATATTTCATGGGTTAGGAACTATTTTTGGGAAACCTCTGAAAATAGATGAGGCTACTTCTGCGAGAATCCGGCCTTCCATCGCTCGTGTTTTGGTGGAGCTTGATATTACTAAATCCTACCATAATCAGGTTTGTTTAGGTTATGAAAGTTTAGGGTATTGTGCAGGTTTCAGGTTTTGGTGTTGATAATTTAGAGGAAAATGTTCTTTCCAATTCTAGTCCTAATGTTGTTGTTCCGTCTCCTGTTGTTTTACCATCTGTTGCTCCACCTATTGATAACATGGAGAATCAGGTGCTTGTTTATCCCATCTCTTTGCATGTTAACTCATTGGATGATGTGGTTATTGTTGATGCTGAAGTTGTTGTTATTTCTACTCTGTCTGGCCCAGTTCATTCCCTTATTCTCCCTGTTTCGATTGCTACAACTTCTTCTAGTGGCTCTCCTGTTTGTGATGTTGTTTTGGGTGGGGCTCCTCTGTTTGTCGCTCCTGACATGGCGGTTTTGTTGCATTCTAATTGTGGTGGTGATTCTAAGGCTAGTCCTTTACATAATGTTTGTGTGGAATCTTTAAATGTTAAATTGATCTCTTCAGCTGATGGTGGTGATGTTAACTCCGAAGGGGCGGGGGGGGGGGGGGGGGGGGGGGGGGTGAGTTCTTTGATTTCCTTCTGGGATCGTCCGGAATGATGTTGAGATCATCCAGAACGATCAGAAACAGCTGATTTATGGGTGGATCGTCCGGGCCAATTTTTGGATCGTCCTGGGACGATCAGTTCATGGCAAAGTCAGTGAGCAAGGGATTTTATCGTCCAAGGAAATTAATTATCGGCCTGAGATATCGTCCTGGACGATTGAATTTTGTTCAGATCGTCCTGGACGATGTGACGATCGGCCAGGCCGATCAGGTGTGTATTAAAAGAAAATCAGCTCGATTTGAAGAGAGAGAAAAATTATTTTTAAAAACAAAATATATGAGGAGAGAGAAAGAGAAGGAAAGCAAAGGAAAAAAGCCGGATTTCAAAGGCCGCGGAGCGCTTTTCGTCCGTAGCTGCTGTTGGGTAAAGTGTTTATCTCGCAGTAAGGACTTCGAACCCTATTTTTGTTTTCGAAGATGTCGAGTTTTGGTATTTCTGTGCTCAAATTTGTGTTTTCATTACCGATAAACGCGCCGCATTTTGTATTGACGAAACTTTCACCGCACAACTTTTGATATGTTATTGATATGATTTTTCTACACGTTTTGAGTATTTTTTGTAACGATTCTACCGTTTATTTTGGGTTCTGTGCGATTTTGATCGAATAGATAAATATCAGGTTGTTGATTGATGTTGCTTCAGTGGAATAGAAGTCTTATAATGTTGTTGTGAATGTTCTGTGGTAATTTGGTAAATTTCTGAATTTGTGATTTCTGTGTAAATTCTGTATACTGCCGTTATGCCGCTGAATTTTCGTACGATTTCTGATTTTCTGAAATTGATGATTTGAACTGATATGCATACGAATGTGAGTATATGATTGCTATATGGTTATTGTTACTGAAAGACAAGTGAAGACTGGTTGAACTGTTGGTTGGAGATTGACTTGACCTGTACAGGATGGTGGGCCGACGGGCTTTCCTTTAAAAAGGGTTTGGTGTTATCCTCTATTGATTCATTGATATAACGATTGAGAGTCATAAGGAGATTACTATGCCGACGGGCACAGAGTGACGAGTCTTATTGAACCAACAGATAGATATCTACAACAGCACTATGGATTTCTACAACAGCACTATGGATTTCTACGACAGCACTATGGATTTCTACAACAGCACTATGGATTTCTACAACAGCACTATGGATTGAAAAACACCTTAATAGCCAGTGATTGTACTTGTTTAGTAAGACTACTGTACTGAATTGCATGTGTACCATATTGACCTATATATCGCATTATGGATTCATGGATTTTATTGATATCGACGGATTTGTATTGAAATTAATTTATTAACGGATTTACGGATTTTCTGTACGGTTTCATTGATATCCGCATTATTTCACTGAGCATTGATACTGCTACTGATATGGATATTGTATTGATTCATTGATACTATTGATTCATTGATAATGATTCATTGATATTGATTCATTGACACTATCGCTTCATTAATACACCGTATTGAACTGCTGCATGTAATTCATTGATTGATATGGAATATGTTTTACTATATTGATTTGATTTCAATCGTTCTTACGACGCATTGGTTTGATTTTGACCAGAGATGATTGATTTGATCGATTTTATTGATATTATCGAGACGATGATTTTTCTTCTATTGATTTGATTGGATTCTTACAAGATGTATCGTATGTACTGGTTTATTGAGCATTATGGATTTCTTCCTACTGTTTATCGATTCTCCTATCGCTGACTTTGGATTTTATCGATCGTGCATTGATTTCTGATTTTTGTATCCGCTGCATAGATTCACTGATCATGTGCAACTGACTGTTATGGATTCGACTGATTGACATGCATATTATTTCCGCACCGTGCTTTGATTTTAGTTATAGGTATTAGGTGACCTGCTGGGCTTTTTGAAGCTCATTATATGTGGTTAACAATTTCAGAGCAAGGGAGCAGGAATGGAGATTGATCAAGACTATCGACGAATTCTTTCACTATGGATGCCTGGGGCATTATAGGGGGGGGGGGGGGGGGGGGGGGGGGGGGGGGGTTGGTGTTGACCCGCTGGTGGAAGTGCCTATTTTGATTATTTTGAACGCTAATTTACAAGCCCATCTTGCTAGGAACAATGTTCGATGACAATGTGATTGGCTACACGATGATTTGCCGTCTTAAGGGGAGGATACTTTTGACAGTGGTTTGGAAACTTGCTCACTTGATACTGTGGTTAGAAATCGTAAACGAAAATTGAAGAAAATTTGATTTCTAGTGCCTATTTTCGTGGTTTGTGGTTTTGGCTATTATCAGTTTTTGGCTACCGACGGTGTTTTGGATTTGGACTATGAGGAAGCACTCATTGTGCATACACCTGTGATGGCCAAGGTTGGGAAACCGTGGTGTTCTGCTGATTGCTACTTGTGTTTGGTTTCTTAACTAATTTTGGATCCTCACTGGATGGCCCTCCCTGGCAACTGGGTGTCGGTCTGAGTCTGTGTCGATCCGTTTCTGATTTTGATTTTTCGTTGATTGTACCTCTCATGATATGGCCCGGTCGTGGTCTTGTGATGTATCATTCGGTTTTTAATATTATTTTCTTTTTTATAATAATAATAAAAAAAAGAACTAACAATAAAAATAAGCGCAATCGCCACATGGACCTTTACTTGGTTTGCCATATTGGCAGGGCCGCTTAAGTCTGAACTTAAAAAAGGAAAAAAAAAAAAAGAAGTCTGAACTAAGACTTCAACAAATTTACAATACAATAAATCCATTAACAGATACTACAAGAAAAAGTGAGATTTCTGGCAAAATTACCTGCAAAAGCAAATCATTGAAAATTCTAAAGGTTCTTCCAACGAACTTTTATTTGATCCGGTCACCTGACGTAGCTCTACGTTCGGACGCCAGTAAAATAGTGTCACGTGTTCTCACTATTTATCGCGCGGCCCGACAACCCCAACCCAAAACGGAGACAGGATTGCTATATTCGCGTGTTGCTCGGTATTGGTTGATTTTGCTCGGCAATAATGAGAAATATCATTCTGTGAAGACCAATACATAGCAATACCGAGAAATACCGGTATTGCTCGATATTTCTCGGTATTGGTCTTGAAATAGCGATATTTTTTCATTATTTCCAAAGAATACCTAGCAATACAGAGCAATACCTAACAAAACCGAGCAATACGTGAGCATAGTAATCCCGGGTCAAGTCGTCGGGCCGCACGGTATTGAGTAAGACCATGTGGCGACATATCATTGACGTCCAAACATAGAGCTACGTCAGGTCACCTGACCTAATAATTGTTCTCTTCCAACATAAGCGAGTTGAATGTACTGATTTTTGGTGGATTTCCAACAAGCATGAATGTCGGAAATTCTCTCAATTATTTCTATGGACCATTCAAGTGAAAATCTACTGGAAAAAAGTAAATAAATTTCCACGTTCCTATTCTTCCTCCGATTACACATCCCAAGCTCCCTTTAAGCCATGAGTGCACTACCATCTGTTCGGAATTATTTTTTGACTAAATGTTTTTGGTTGTTTTATAGATCTGATCATTTGAAGTTAAATCTCCGCTTCTATCCCAAACTCCCTTTTCAATCATGATATAGGCTTCAAAAGTTTAAGGTTTAGTGTTCACAAATTTTTTAAGAAAATTATTAGATCTAAATTTTACTTTAGATTACAAATATATTTGTAGGAAATATTTATGTTTTAGATATATCATATTTATGTTATTTTGAGTTGGTGTAAAAATATTAACATATGATGGATATAAGTGAAATTTTATGTCTATATATATTTAGAATCTTTATATTTTTGTTACATTTTAGCAATGTTCTATAATTGCTACTAATTTTTGTAGTGGTGAAAATTGCCACAAAAGCATAATATCAGCATTGCATTAACTTTTTTCTCCATAGTGAACATTTATAAACAATGTGGCCCAATTCACCATATTTCAATAAACAAATTATTTTATCAAAAAGTTGGAAACTTTTTTTTCTATTTTTTATAATTTATTTATTTTAGTTTGAAAGAATAATAATGTTGCTTGTTGAAAGGTTCGCGGTGATTTTGCAACGCTTGTAAAGTCAAACTGACCATATTCAAGTTGGCTAGAGAGAGAGAAAGTTGGATTTGGGCGACTTCATACCATTTTCAATTTTATTGTGTGGAATCTAATTGTGTCGATCAATCAGATTGTACTGTTGCCTCGGACTTCAAGTATATTTCTCGTGCTAGCAAAGGGGCGTGGGGTCCTCTTGCTTGATTCTCAAGCTAAGGTCGTAATCTCACTTCACATAAAGAATGGAGGCTTATTTATTATTTCGTAGAATAACATAACCCATAAATATAATCAAAATATAAAACACTCTATTAGACAACACATATTGGTTATTTCACTCATATACCATTCTTTCAATATTTAACTACCTTAATGATGTCATAATTAAATGATTTTGGCTCGTTGGATTCATCTTAACAGGACACTTGATTTGATTATAAGCATGTAATATTTAAAAATCGTTTAGTCTTCTAATTAACATCACAAAATCTTAATGATGTCAAAATTAAATGATTTTGGCTCATTTGATGGATCATATCAGGACATTTGATGTGACTATAAGCATGCAATATTTGGATGTTGTTTAGTCTTATCATTAATGTCCCAAAATGTCTAGTTATGCTTCAAATGCTTGATTTTGGCTCATATGGAGTATGATCATATCACTATTGGTGTCGATGGATTCATCTCAACAAGACAATTCATTTGACTATAATTACTAAAAATAAAATTCAAAGGATCGTGAATTTAATTTCAAAAGTTTTTAGTTCAAATATGTATTAATATTCATATATGATCAATATTTTTTATAAGACATTAAACAAAATTATGGTTGTGAAAATAATTTTAAAATACCCAAAAATAAAAAAAATAAAAAAAAATAAATCTTACCAAACGACTGTAATAAGTTTATGACTGATTGGGCCTGTGTTGTGAGGAGAGAGAAGCTCTGCTAGGGTTTGTTTGCCTTTGCAATTTCTGTTTCGACTTCCTGCCGCCTGAGGAGGACTCCTTTTCTGGATGTCCTCCTCCGCCTTCCCCCCGCTCCCTTCCATTTCCACCGCTCCGATGGCCACCCTCTCTAGGGATCTTCTGCATTGGAAGCTTCTCTTATCCTCTCAAACCCCTGTCTCGCATGATTTCTCAAGTTCGCTGGCTTACCACCCTACCAAAAATTTCACGGCTCATTTTACCCAGTCACAGTTTGTTGCGGGTGCCCCGGAATGGTCGTTATCGTTAGTTGGTTATTCTATCGGTAAGAGGCCTTTCTACGAAGCTCTTCTTTCGCTTATCAAGCATACCTGGAAGCTGAAAGGGGAGCTTACTCTCTTAACGCTTGATGACGGTTTCTTCCTGCTAAAGTTCTCGGCTCCTGAAGATTATGAGATGGCTTGGTCGGGTGGTCCTTGGTTCTTCTTTGGAAAGCCTTTCATTCTTCAAAAGTGGTCTCCGGATTTTGTCCCTAAACGTGAAGAATTCGCCTCTATCCCTCTACGGATCAAGATCAAAAACCTACCACTTTCCTGCTGGACCCCTGAAGGTATCTCCAAAATTGCCAGTTGTGTTGGCGTGCCTTTGGCTGTGGACGCGCTAACTGCGGCGAAAACCAGGCTTACCTTCGCCAGAGTCTGCGTCCAGGTTACATGTTCTGACCCTTTACCAGACAAAATTTTTATCTCTGTGGACGGTAAATTAACTCCCCTCACTGTTCTCTACGATTGGAAGCCAACCCCCTGTGAACTTTGTAATTCCATCTACCATGCACCGCCTCAATGCCCAAAAAATCCAAACCCTCCGACTAACCCTCCTCCATCTTCTAAGCCGTCTAACTTTCCAACTGCTGCTCGTGGTCGTAGTTCTAGCC
The DNA here is from genome assembly GCA_016618105.1 of Dendrobium huoshanense. NCBI lineage: Eukaryota > Viridiplantae > Streptophyta > Magnoliopsida > Asparagales > Orchidaceae > Dendrobium > Dendrobium huoshanense. The sequence goes on along the minus strand of CM028355.1, from coordinate 56,676,135 downwards.
GTCGACCTAGAAAAAGCCAGCCTCCTCCTCCCCAAAACTTTCTTAGACCTTCTACCTCGGCTGCGGCTCCCGCTGTAGACCCGCCTCTTCTTCCCAATCCCCCGAATCTCACACCTATCTCTACCCTCCCAATTATCATTCCCAATCTGAATTCCCCTTCTACCGAAGCCTGCCTTACAACCAACTCTTCACCTACTAAGTGTGATCCGACCCTTAATCTTCATGATAAAAATCCCCTTCCTACTACGAATAAATTTGAGCTTCTTACTGGTCAACTGGATCAGCAGGACCAACAAGACCCACAGCCCCCCACTTCCTCTTCACCAATCAATTGTCAAACCAATAACCCCACTCCTCCAGTTATTCATGATAACTCTATTCTCCTATCTTCCCCTGCTAACTCCTCTTCTAACACGTCCTCTCCAAGTGCTAGCACTAGTTATAATCCTTCCCAAGACAAAGCCAGTCCTAAGAATACTAGGAGCAAACAAGCCAAAAAGGCTAACAACTCCAAATCTAAACATAAATGACCCTTCTCAGATTGGCTTCCTGGAACGTGAGGGGATTTAATAATCCAGCCAAAGTTTTGTCTTGTAAGTCGTTGATCAAAAAATATAACCTGGATATGGTTTTCATTCTGGAAGCAAAAATTTCGGTGCAGCCTTTAGCTGATAGCTAGTTCTCTCGCTCTCACTCGATTTTTCCTGTGGAGGGATCTTTTAATAATTTTGCATATTCCTCCCCTGGTCGAATATGGATTAAATGGAATGCCCAAACTGTTTCTTTTAGACCTCTTTTTACTTCATCCCAACTCATCCATGGGGTGATTCATCGGGGTGATTTGGATATTTGCTGTATTTCTGTTATTTACGCCTCCAATTCAATTTTGGACAGACAAGCTCTGTGGAACTTTACTGCTAGCCTGGCTAGTAACATCACTCTCCCTTGGGCAATTTTAGGTGACTTTAACTGCTGTAAAAATCTTTCTGATAAGGCGGGGGGTACGCCTCTACCTTTAAGTAAGCTTGGGGAGTTAAATAATTTTGTATTTAACTCTGCTGTTGATGACTTAGCTTCTGTTGGCCATTTTTACACTTGGTATAACCAGCGCTTAGACGATCCTATCCATATTAAATTGGATAGAGTTTTTATTAATGATGTGTGGATGAATTCATTTCCTAATTCTTACTATATTGTTGCTGACCCGGACATTTCTGATCATTGTCCTATAATATTACAAATGGATACTCTTTCTACTCAAAGGCACCGATTTTTGTACAAGAACTACTGGAGTAAAATTCCTGCTTTCTGGGAAGAGGTGATGTCTGTTTTCTCCTTGCCAACCTCGGGAAGTCCTATTTGTGATTTCTATCATAAGCTTAAGGATCTTAAGTGCTTACTTAAGCAAAGGAGTTGGAGCTCTTCTAATTCTTTAAGGGATGAAATTGAGAAACTTTCAAATTCCCAATCCCAAATTATCTCTTATCTTCAAAGAGACCCGCTTAACAATTCTCTAAATTCAAGCCTTAAGGTTATTAATGAAAGGCTTGCTGATGGCCAGGCTAAGTTTGTGGATTGGATTTCTCAAAGGAGCAAAGCTCACTGGCTGAAGGCTGGTGATGATGACTTGAAATTTCTTTACTCCAATATTCATATTCGTCACAACTACAATCAAATTAGGGGCATTATGGTGAACGGTATTCTTCAATCAGATATTCATGACATAAACTCTGCCTTTATTAACCATTTTCAAGCTCTGTTCAACACCCCCCACTATAATGTTCTTTCTCAAATTCCGGTTGGTAACACTGTTCCTACTGATTTGCTGGAAGGTTTAATTGCCCCTTTCTCTTATGATGAAATTAAGCAGGTCATTTTCTCCGCCCCCTCTAATGCTGCTCCCGGTCCGGATGGATTTACTTTTGAGTTCTATAAAGCTACTTGGAGTTTTTTAGGCAACAAGATTTGCCATGCTGTGAATTCTTTTTTTACTACTTCCTTCTTGCCTAGACAAGCCAAGAATTCTGCTATTGCTCTCATTCTGAAGCATCCTAATGCTTCTACTGTTAATGACTTCAGACCTATTTCCTTATGCAACTCTTTTTATAAGATTATTGCTAAGTTGCTGGCTAGCATAATGAAAAATGTAATGCCTTATATTGTCAACCCGGCCCAAGCGGGTTTCATCACTGATAGAATCATTTCTGATAATGTTATTCTGGCCTCTGAACTGCTTGGTACCTTTAACAGCAACTCAAAAAATTCCTTTTTTTGTGCCAAATTTGACATTCACAAGGCTTTTGATACTGTGTCTAGGCAATTTCTCATTGACAGGCTTGAGGCTAAAGGCTTCCCTTCAGTTTTTATATCTTGGATTCGGGCTTGTATTTCTGAGGTTCATTTCTCGGTTCTCATTAATGGCTCTATGGAAGGTTACTTTAATTCATTCTCTGGTTTGAGACAGGGATGCCCTTTATCCCCTTATTTGTTTACTATAGTCATGGATGGTCTGTCTACTTTCTTTGAGGAAGCCCTGCTATCTCAATCCTTCTCCGGTATCTCTATGGGTAACTCCTCTATTACTCACCTTTTACATGCGGATGATTTACTTGTATTCTCCAAAGCTAACCATGGTGAGGCTGCTACTCTTAAGTCTATCCTGGAGCATTTTGAGGCTCATTCTGGCCTTAAGGTCAATCCCAACAAAAGCTATATCCTCTTTTCTAAGAATTGTAGGCAAGCTGATGACATATGCGAGTTTCTTAACATTCAAAGGGCTACATCCCCTATTAAGTACTTGGGGATTCCTATTTTCACAAAGAAACTTTCTCAAGCTCAATTCCAGCCGCTTATTACGAAAATCACTAAAGCTTTAGATGAAAGCAAGGCTAAGGCTCTTTCCTTTGGAGGGAGAATTCAATTTCTTAAATATATCATCTTAAACACAATTGCTTATTGGTTGAGAAGTTCTTCTCTTCCAAAGTATTGCTTAAAGGTGTTAAACAAGCTCTGCTCCAGATTTCTCTTCTCTAGAGAAATTTCTGTTAAGAAACTACATCTTGTTGCTTGGAAAGATACCTACATTCCTAAAACTAAAGGGGGCCTTAGGTTTCCTTCCCTGGATTCCCTCTCTTACTGCTTTTCCTGCTCAATTATCTGGAGATTCATTTCTGGCTCAAACCCTCTGTTCCATTGGTGGCGTAACCGGTATAAATCTCTTTGGGCTCCTATTCCTCCCCGCAGCTCCCCTTATTGGATTAATCTTTGTAAGGTTGCACAGAAAACCCAACACTGCTTCAAACTTAAAGTTCATTCTAACTGTCATTTTTCCCTTCTTTGGGATCCTTGGTGTTTTGGTAAAACTCTTTCGGATGTTCTTTATGCTCATATGGGTTTGAGCTGGCTGGATAATTTGAAAAACTTGACAGTCTCTGATATTATCTGTAATGGGCATTGGGAAGTCCCGGCTACCTGACCTGCCTTTCTGCGGACGAAAATTATTGCTGTACCTATTTCTAATAGCATTGCTGGGAGTTTGTGGAATAATTCTGAGAAGGTTTCTAATAAGTTATTTTATAAAGAATTTTATAATTAGTTACCCACTGTTAGCTGGCATTCTTTTATTTGGCACAAGAGAACAGCCATTAGGTTCTCTTCATTTGGCTGGCTAGCAATTAAAAATGGCCTCAAAACTGCTGATCAACTGATTAAAAGAGGCATATTGGCGAATCCTATGTGTGCTTTCTGCCATGGTCACAGCGAAACCCACTCTCATTTATTCTTTGAATGTGGTTTCTCTTTTGGTATCGTCAATGCTCTGATTCCTCAAACCCAAAGTTTGCTTCTCAGACCAAACCTTTTACAAACTTTTGAATTTGTTGAGGACATTGCTGATAATGGGAGGATGAAGGTACTGTACTGTCTATTGCTAAATTCTGCTATCTATTTTATTTGGCGTGCCCGCAATGACAGAATTTTTGGAAATTTGATTGATTGCTGCACTACGGTGGTTAGAAAAATTAAAAAAGCCTGTCATGCTAAGCTTATGGGATGGAAAAATGCAAATGAGTTATTATATTTGCTGGATTAAATGGTTTTTTACCTTCTGGGAGGCGTTCTTTGCCTCTATCATCTGGAATTTCATCGTGGCTGCCTGGAAGACTAATCAGCTGTTCTGTCCCTTCTGGATGGCTGGATTGGCAACCGTTGGGACTTCGTTAATGCGATTTTTTTGCAGGACAATGATGAACGCTGCAGCATTTCTCCTTGGAGGGCCATGTTTTGGCAACCAGGAGGGTTTTTCTGTTCATTTTGATCCCGTGCCGCCGGGTTTTGGCTGCAGCAATATCTGAGTCCTGATTTTTTTTTGTATACCACAATTTTGTTTCTTAAATTGTAATTGGGGGGTGGTATAGGTTTTCCTTTTATAGTTTTTTTCTTTACAGTTGTTGTAATTTCTATGTTGTCCTCCTCTGCTTTTTGCTTGGGGTTGGACCTTTCTTATGTAATTTTTCTTAGTCAATAAATGAGCTTATGCCCCTAATTTTCCCAAAAAAAAAAAAAAAAAGTTTATGACTGATGGGGAAGGTACGACCCTAAGTTAGCAAATGTCGTTGTCATGAATTTCTCAGCATTGGTTAATTATTGGCTTATTCCATTACAACAAGCAATATACATTTATCATAAGCAAAGCTGTTGACCAAAGGCTTGATTTGATGAATAGCAATCAAGAAGCGAGAAGCCTAATTTAGTACTCAAAATTAGGTCATCGTCCAGCTAACAGTAAGGCTGCAATTAATCAATGCTTATTGTTTACACAGTTACGCCACGATCTAATCTTAACATTAAACAAAGAAAAAAATTCAATTTGTCAGTACAATTTTCAACCCAAAATGTGAATCTCAAATGACACACAAACCTTTCAATTGATGAGTCATTTAAACTAAAGGAGGCGAACATTTGGACATTAAAATGATGACATATATCATAACTTTCTAGCAACCTTATTTGATATAGACATTTTTACCAAAACTATTGCACCTATAATGTGAGGAACATTGTAGTCATCATGATCAGATAACCTTTTGTGGCATGAGTTGATTCTGGTAAGTGACATGAGCATTCTATATTCTCTGTAAATGTTTCTATGTGTGTTTTCAACATTAGATCAAGTCCTAAGAATCATGTGTGAAACATCCCCGAGGAGCTCTGCAACACTGTCTCTCTAGGCACTAGAGCATTATCCTCTCTATTTCTTGGTATAAAAAATGAGTTCATTGGGAGCACCATGGCTTTCGAGTTGGGCATTGTAACATTTTGTTCTCTGTATTCTATAGTCTGTTTGAATTCTCTTGGTGTGGTTCCCCATAAATAAATTTGGAAGAATTATATCTTTTATCTTTTTAATTAATTAACCAGAGCTTTCTATAAATCAATAATATACTCAAATATCCAATGAAAGCAATTAAAATCATACACATCAAAATACTTTATTACATTCATTCTCTCAAAATTAAAATATAATAGTAAGAAGATCAGTACAATTACTAGTCTATCACAAACTTCTGATTACAAAAGAATGAAAAAAAAAAAAAAAAAGCATAACATAATCTAAAGAAAGATATGAGAATCTCAGTCAACCTCACTCCACCTAGTTCTTGCCCCTTCCCTGACTTGAGATTATTTAAAACCATATAATGAGTCAAAAAGACTAGCAATAAACCAAACTCACTAAAGCTTTCAACACAATGTTAGAAGAACCAATAATCTAGATCCCTATAAAATTCATTTAAATTTGATAGACCTTAATAAAAGGTAAAAAATATCACAAAATTTATAAATATGCCCTAACCTTATATATTTTGGACATCTTAAATAGATTTGTAACTAATATGACAATTTTAATTTATAGAGAATTTGACAGCTTCGACTAATGTCTGGAGTGCCAACCAATTGCTTCAGATTTTTCCTATCCTACAATCTTCGATGCCTCCAAGCCACTTGATTCCCCTCATATTCCAAGAGTGGGCTCATCAGACCACCACCCAACATCCATTGACTCCTATTACTTTGTTCCCTCGCTCATTCAAGGAGAAGGGGCTATTCCAACTAGATATAGTCACCCAATGGCACAAGTTCATTCTATCTTCCCATTTCATTTTTGAGGTCAATGATCTTCCCTCCTATAATGCAACACTATAAACACCAACATCTTTGGACTCGCTTCACCATCATTATTTTGAGACTTTTACCAAAGTTTAATTCATTTAGTCTATCCTGGTTCCTTCTCCAAATTTCATGAAGGGCAACCCCTTGTAATCCATGAATCTAAGTAGTTGAAACTATTTAAACTTGTTTATGCCCCATGATTTTTAATTTCCAATTTTTAACATAAAATTTTTTGCCCCTTGTGTTATGCAAGTAGATTTTATTAGTGTGTGGAATATTCATTGAAAATTAAGGCATAAATTGTCTCTATATCAACACAACATTCATGCACAACAATTTGGCGACATTATGGTTAATAGTTGATTAACTAAACAAACAAAATGCCCACAACACTAGGCATTTCATTCCAACTCAATATGATTATTTTCTTTCCAATGTAGGCTTGTCAACACCTTCATTAAGTTAGCTTAACTTCATGCTTATTAGTTTATCACAAATATTAAAAGGCACTTACCACTTCTTTAGAATTTGTTAGAATGTGAGAAAGAGAGAGTGTGTGTGTGTGTGACTCTAAAAATAATAATTTCAAAGACTCCAGAAAATGCATAAGATATATTTATTACTACCATTCTTTCAATATTTAAAGACTTGTAGAATGGCTTCTACCTTGCTCCATTCTAAATTTATGCGAAAGATTTTTCATCCCTATACTAAACTTATCCAATGTTTCATGGAACCTTTAACCATTGATGAGCAGCTACAAATGCAAAATAAATGTTAGAAAGTCAACGTAACGTCCTACTTTTCATGTTGAGTGTCGTAATATTTTAACATAGATGGATTCGAGACGTCTCCTCAACTAAAAAGAAATAACATAACAGATTAATAAGTGAGAATCACAAATTAAAACCAATATAGTAATTAAAAAGAAACAAAAAATAGTGAAAAGATAAGAAAGAAATTACTGATAAATAATCACATTTCGTGAAGGCCGAATTTAATTAAGAAATAATTAGGTGTCCGTAAAGAAATAGCTATCATGAAAAAAGTAAAAATAAAAAATAAAATAAAAAAGGGATAATAATGTTAGAAACTGCATAATTTTGAAATGAGAACAGATTAAATATTCATTGATAAAAATATTTTTTCACAAGTTTTAAATCAGCATCAATTGTCTCGATCATACATTTGAGACGTCTATTTATTAAATAATTCTGTAAGGAAAGAACTATGTGCATATATATATATAAACAATTTTGTTGCCAAACAAAAGTCGCAAGGAAGTACTTGCTAGCCTGCACGTGTTAAGAAAATATATAAAGGTCTGATCATGAGCATGGTGTTCTACTCTTCCATAGAAACAGACTTTCATTTTTTTTTTTTTTTTTGAAAATTTGGGGCTTAGACTGTATATTTAAAAAAAATGAGAGATTACAAGGTAATACAAAAAACTGCTATGAAGAAAATACAAGTAAACCAACTCAAAAAAACAATCAAAAAGGGTGAAAATAGCACCTCAAAAAGTCAAAAACCCAAAAGGGGGCTCAGGTTAAAACGAAACAGACAGGAACGAGCATACAGAATCAAGGCAACATATGCTCAATTCCCACAGGAAGCAGCGGTCAAGCCCCAGTTGCCGGAACAGCAACAGGTTGCAACAAGTGCCAATCCAATTGCCAAAAACAGGAACAGATGAAATGCTCAGGCCATCCAGGGGCTGAGAGACAGAATTGTAGTGGAAGAGAAACTTAAGAACCAGCTAAAATTCGGTGGTGCAAAGAGAAGCATGTAGGATACTTGTTTTTCAACTTATCAATATTCCTCCAACTTCTCGTCTTAGTTGTGATCACATTTGAAATCTTACGATAGATAGTGTGAGGAAAGCTTTGAATACCACCAAAACGTCTGTCATTTCCTTCCCTCCACATATAATAAACCGAGCAAGAAATAACAAATAACAAAAAAAAAATGAATCTCAATATTTCTCTTGCTCAAAACATCCACAGTTTTGAACCCGTCACAAACAGCCAACCACGCAAAGGAAGAATATCTAAGTGCATAACCCTTATGTCAAACAAACTTGCTCCAATTAACAGTGAGGAATTCAGAGAAAAAATAATCTTTGAACGTTTTAAAATAAGGCTTTCCCTTACCAACCCATTCAGCACACCCCAGCTGGTTATCCTGAATCAGAATAGATGATATGTGTTGAATTACCGTGGGAGAAAAAGAATTTGGAAGAACCCAATTATCGAGCTGAATAAAGTTCTGCACAGAAGTAAAACTGATATTCAGTGGTTGCACAAGCTCAGAGACAGCCAAACCTCTAACCCATGGATCCCAAAACATATCCATTTTGCAGTTAAAGCAATCACCATGGAATTTAATGTTATGTTTAATACGATCAGCTATGACACAAATAAAATTCCAGAATTTAGAAGCTTTAGAAGAAGATGGTTTCCAAGGAGAAACATGTTTATATCTAAGCCAGTCAGCAATCCGAGAATTAGAGATGAAAAGCCGCCAAATGAAGGTGCATCCAAATCCAAATGAGATGGATTGGATGTCAGGATTGGATGTCAGGAATACCAAGGCCACCGACAGCAATGGGAAGACAAGTTTTCTTCCTAGCAATTAGGTGCAGCTTTTTCACCAAAGTAGAACCGTGGAAGAGAAACTTAGAGCAAAGTTTATCAATAGATTTAAAACAGTGCTTAGTTAGAATTGCCGCTCTAATCCAATAGACAATGGTATTGGCAATGGTAAACTTCAAATATTGGATCATACCTGTAAAAGATAAAAATTTTACTTTCCAACGAGCAAGTAGAGTAGTAACTTTACTCAGTAGTGGTTGGAAGTGAGCAGCAGAAAGATTTTTGGTAAAGATAGGGAGGCCCAAATATTTGATGGCGTGATCAGACTTGGAGAAGCCAAGGAGGTTGGAAACATTAGCAATGCAAGTATTCTGAGAAAAGATAATAGAACATTTAGCCTCATTAATGCTCAACCCTGAAGAAGCAGCAAAATTATCAAGTGTGCCTTTGAGATTTATAGCATTTTCCATCTTAGCCTCTCCAAACACCAACACATCATCTGCATAAAGTAGATGATTGAAATCTGTGGAACCACATGGGATGCCTTTAAATTTGCCATCATCAAAAGCACAAGAGAAGGCGTCCATAACAATAGTGAAGAGTAACGGAGAAAGTGGACATCCTTAATGAAGCCCAGATAAAGAGTTAAAGAACCCCACAAGAGCACCATTGATACAAATAGAGAATGGAACGTCCATAATGCACCCTTTGATCCAAGAAATAAATTTATCAGGAAAACCTTTCACACTAAAGTATATGAATAAGAAAATCGCGAGAGACAGTGTCGAAAGCCTTCCTAATGTCTAATTTGGCACAGAAATACTTATTGCCCCGGTTCACATTAAACTCTCCCAGGATTTCAGAAGCTAACACAATATTATCAGACTCTAATCTCTTATGAATGAAACCAACTTGGCTTTTATAAATAATAAAGGGCATAACCCCCTTAAGCCTGCTTGCCAAGATCATGGCGATGATCTTGTAAAAAACGTTGCAAAGGGAAATGGGGCAGTAATCTGAAATGTTGGAGGCATGAGAATGCTTGGGGATTAAAGCTATATCAGTGGCCTTGGCACCTTTCGGAAGGTGACCAATGGAGAAGTAGTGCTTGACGACATTGCAAACATAAAAACCAATAACATCCCAAGAAGACTTGTAGAATTCAAAGGTAAAGCTGTCCGGTCCAGGAGAAGAAGAATTATGGCCAGCAAAGACAATGTCCTTTATCTCTTCATTGGAGACCGGACCAATGAGAGGATCAATACGGTGAGCAAGAATGACAGATCCGTTAAGGATGAGGTTGTTGGAGGGGTTGGTCGGTCTAGGAGAATTGTAAATATTATTAAAGTAATAGTTGCAGTAGCAATGTCTTGATGCGAACAGAAAATTCTCTCAAAGGTTGAGAGCTCCCTGATGCGGTTAGAATTACATCTAGATTTAATTATAGCATATAAGAAGCCCAAGTCATCCTCCCGAGAAGAAAGTCATCTGGCTTTAGCTCTTTGGACAATCCAAGAAGACCAAGCCGACTGTAAATGATGGAGCTCTTTGTTGATATCTCTGAGATTAGCATTAAGCATAGGGTCTAAAGGATTGGTTTGAATTAATTTAAGTAAACAGGACTGCCTATTCTCCAAATCAGCAATGTTGTCACGAAGAAAACAAGAACTAGCTCAATTCCTCTTCCTAAGAAGATATTTCAAAAGCCTCAGTTTACCATAGAAGTTGGCAATATGACTACCCTCAAAATTAGAGGAGAAAGCAGATATAACATCGTCCCAATAACCTTCCATGTTGATCCAAAATTTCTTAAATTGGAATCTACTAAAATTGGGCGCAGAAGGATCACAAATAAGTACCAGAGGCGAATGATCAGAGCAACCAGGAGGCTCCACTTTGTAAAAAGAAGTGGGAAAAATATCCAACCAGAGTTGGTTGACAAGCATCCTATCAAGCTTAACATGAATTGGGCCCTTAGCTCTTTGATTAAACCAAATATAGTATAAGCCAATAAAAGATCAACCGTGCCAGAGCTAGAAATCCAATTGTTCATTTCTCCAAATGACTGAAATGTGGAGGATTGCCCCCAGATTTTTCTTTAGCCTCCTTGAAGCAATTAAAGTCCTCCATAATGATCCAAGGGGAAGTGATATTCTCAGACAGGGAGAAAAGCTGAAGCCATAGTTCATATCTTTCATCCAAGGAATTAGCAGCATAAACCACAGAAAATAAAAAACTAGCCAATTTACTAGAATGAAAAGAGCCATGAATTAACTGAGGTGAAGAGAGAGGAGTTAAAGTGACCACATAAGAGTTCCATTTTAACCAAATCCAGCTGGAGAAGTTGAAATTGTTACAACTCAACACATTGGGAAAAATCTGATGGGGAACCAAGGGTCTGAGATGTGCTGAGAGGATATTTTAGCTTCAAGAATGCAAAGCATGTCGATAGGATGAGTGGAAATCAGTTTTTTGCAAGCCATAATCTTTTCAGGACTGTTGAAGCCCCGAACATTCCAGCAGCCAATATGGGGAAGGTTCATTTAGACTTGGAGGTGTGTGCTTTTTTTGCGCTTTTAGCTCTAGAGGGCTTAGGGTTGTTGGATTTCAAGTTGAGGGTTTTATTTGGAGGATCTTTAGGCTTGCTCTGATGATTGCTTGAAGAAGTATCTGGGGAGTCCCGAGAATGGGGGCTCCTCAGGTTGCAAAATAACAAATTTGTTAGGAGAAGTGGTGAGATTGGGATGTTGTCGGGTCCAAACAGTAGTAGAGTTTGTGGGGGCTGAGATATGTGGGGGCTTCGCAATCGAAATTGATGGCAATTTATCCATGGAGGGAATAGAGCCAGATGGGGGTTGGACTGAGCAAGTAGGGAGAAGAACATCTGATGAGGAGGTATCATCAGTAGGTGAATTTAGATTAGGAATGATTTCTTTCTAATGTGGGAAACTAGTGGAGCTGTGGAAGGAGGAATGGAGGGTGAAATATGAAGCTTGAGGTTGTTGTTCGGTGCATACAAGTGTTTGTAGGTTGATTAGGAGGGGTTATTTGTGGATTGATATTGGGTTGGGGGTTTGACAAAATTGTTGGCACTTTAGTGGAAGGAAGGGGTCTAGACGAGCGAACTCGACTGGAACTTCTGCCACGGGTATTTGTATGTAACGAAGCTTTGGGCTGGGGGTTTTTATGATAGAGGGAATTAAGAAGGTTGAACTAGTGAGCCACAACCGGAACAGGGTACAGGCTTCCAATCGTAAATTACTTTGAGGGAAACGTCATCACCATCCAAGGAGATAGGAATTTCATCTGGGAGGGGGGAGGAGTTGGTAACCATAACACATACCCGTGCAAAAGTTACGCGAGTTTTCCGTGCCGTTAGAGCATCGACGGCAAGCGGGTGGCCGATAAAACTAGCAAATTTTTTAGATACCGAGCAGATTCCATACCGCAAGTGGGAGGTTCATGATTTTAATCCAAATGGGAATGGAGGTAAATTCATACCTCTTAGGTTTGAATTTGAGGGTCCATTTCTGCAAATATGAAGTGTCTACCAAAGAAAAATCATGTACCTCCCGCCCAGGCAACGTCAAAGTCTTCCAGAGAGGAAAACTTAAACATGAAAAATCCATCATCAAGAGAGAGGAGATCAACCGAACCTTTAGGCGACCAAGATTTTTTAATAATGTTCGGTAAGCTCAGGTACGTTAGCCTCGGTCCGACTTAATATCCGACCAATGACATGTTCCAATCCATGACTCCAAGCGTCAGTTCCTTTGCAGAAAAATGAACCTTGGAAGGAGGAGGTATAAATGAAAGGGAAAAGTCATTGGCTACTGGATCTTTGTTGGTGAGGTTAGAGATGAGTTTTAGGTTGGTGGGGGAAGCGAGAACCGGAGCAACAGCTCCAAGGAGGGGAGGGAAATCAAAGAGGTAAGAGGAGGAGGAAGCCATGGCAAAGGAGGTGGGGGAGGGGAAGCCCTCCCCCCAAGCAGGCGGCGCGAGAGGGGAAGACTCGAAGCGAAGGAGCGCCAAACCCTAGTAGAGCTCACGCCAAAACTTTCCAGCGTTAAACAGACTTTCTTACATAAAGAAATATTGGATAAGACATGAAGGAAAACTAGTTCTTAAACTAATAGTGTGGAAAAACATAAAAATATCAAGCACAAAATATGTGATTACGATTTACAAAAGCACTCATTGTTGAATCCAAATTTATCCGTGGATATACCGAACTTACTAGCAAGTCAACCCAATGAGCTTGAACCAATATGTAAGAATAGAGAGTGCGGACAACGAGATAGTGGAGAAAAATAGCTGCATGTCTCTAACTGGCATATTATCCACTATCAATGAAAAAGAGATTTGAAGTTCTCTCAACAATTCCTTGTCACATTTTATATATAGAATTTTAAGAACTACACGAATGACTGTACAGAGAAAAAAAACAATTACAAACTACATGTATATAATATCTACACAGTATTACACTCTCATCTAGATATGTTTTTGCCTCATAATAGGCTAGAGGATGAAGTCAACAAGCCCTTCGGCGAGTTTAATGGCATTGACTAGGCTCCGAGTGAATCTACGAGTGAGCGCTGATGAGAGTTCCGGTGTGGTTGATTACATATGTGGGAGATCTCAGGCAGCCTTAAAGAGAAAAGCGAGTGTGACATGGTGGGAATGGAGAGCTTCGGGCCAGCCAACAGTGATTAAAAGATGTAAGGTGTTCTTTAAATAAGCACTTCCTCATAGTTGAGTAGAGGAAATCTCAATGTTATGAGGGAAAAGGCAGTGATTTTGGTGGCGGTGAGTGGTGGTTTAATGAGGAACTAATATTTCTCTTTAGAACCTCACTATGAAGTTCCTCAATGATTCCCCTATCTCCTACCTCATCTTTAGAAAAACTTACTAGTTTTTTTGGGAGCTTTTGGGTGCTCGCAAATTGAGACAAGCATTCACTTAAACATTTTCAGTTCCACCCAAGTGTCGCAACACCTGAATTAATTTGGCCAAAAGACAGAAATCTCAAAGCTACAGTGCCCCATGGAAAATTTTTCCTATTTTCAAATCATGTACACAAACCTCCAAGACTTGCTCCCAAATACATTCAGACATGCACTGCATACAAAACATTCTCAGACACATGCAAGAGGATTAATCAATGCAAAAATTTAGCAGAGTACATTTAACAGGTTGGGTCATAATAAGTAGAACGAAACACTATTACCATAGATGTTACAGGAAAGATATCGAGTTCGAAAATTCATTAGGAATGCTATCAGCTAGCATTCACCCCTGAAGGTCAGTTAGCGCACCTTGGATCGTCTTCATAATTCACTGTTCATGTCGGGCAATGAATTCAATGTTCTCATATTTATTGAGGGTTCTTGTTGAAGCAGCTCATCGAGTTGGGCATATCTTCTTATCACTGACATCAAGCCACGCTCGTCACACCTAAGAAGATGTTGAATCTAAATAGTTTGTAGATGACACATAACTTTACTAGCAAGTCAACCCGATGAATTGAAACTTACATGTAAGAATGAAGAGAGCTGAGAAAGAGAGAGAGAGAGAGAGAGAGAGAGAGAGAGAGAGAGAGAGAGAGAGTGTGTGTAGAGATAAAAAGCTACAAGTCTCGAACTAATATAGTATCCACTATCAATAAAAAAGATATTTCAATTCCTTCCAAGTTCCCATTGTTTCTCATTATCACTTATTTATAGGGTTCTAAGAGCTAGATGAAATGTTATAAAGATAAGTAAAAATTGTAAGCTACAAAGAATATTTGTACACTACTACATGCAATCTAAACACAGGTCACCTCTTGATGGGCTAAAGGATGATGAAGTAAGCCGCCCTTAGGCAAGCTTAGTGCCAATAAGTAGGCTCGAGGTGATGTTGTGAATGAGCACTGATAAGAGTTTCGGTGTGGTAAACGACTTGTGTAGATCAAGGGAAGCCTAGAGGAGAAAGGCAAGTGAGACATAGCAGGAATGGAAAGCTTTAGGTTAGACAATAGTGATTGAATTATGTGAAGTGTTCTCCAAATAAGAATTTCCTATAGCTAAGTTGGGCGAGCTTAAATGTTCTGGGGGAGAGCTAACAAATGAGGTAGTGACGAGTTATGATTTGATAAGGAATCATCAATTCAACCCCATATAGGGCGAGTTTCTTAGTTAGCTCATATAGTAACCTTTAAACTTTAAAGGAGCAATTTTGACCTATAACAATAAAAAATTATTTCAAAAGTCATTATAAGTCCAAATCACAAACCGTCCTCACCATAACATATATTGATAGGTATTTCTTTTGTTAATTTTTGTATAGCCATAACAAATTTACTATTCGATGATGTAGTTTTTGTTTGTAGCCATGAACTGTAGCGTAGATGCATTTTGATGAAATGAAAGAAATATTGTGGATGAATTTATATTCAGTACTTAAATATTTTAGTATCTATGTAGTTTGTTATTTATTTAAAATGAATATTGAAAGAAAATCTGAAACATTTCAAAACTAAATCTTAGGATTTGTCTGTCATAGCTCAGCACGATAGGACCTGTCCTGATCAGATTGGTCGAGCAAAGCTTATTGATCTCCACGAACAAGTTTATCTGTTGGCTCTATGCAAGTTCTCCAAAATAATCTCTCTTAAGGGTGAGTATCCTCATCATAATTTGGTAGCTAACTATTAAACACCTAAGAATGCATATATAAGTATTATAATGATCCAAAATTTTATAATGAATTAATTTGAAAACATGAAATTTTTGAATTGCAGCAACGCGGCGACGCTATAAGCCACAGTGTTTCTACGTTGCATGCAGAAATTTGGGTTGCTATAAAACGAATAAAAAACAGTCACTGACTCACTGCCCTGTGCTACACTAAATAGAGCATCGTTATGTTACACAATACATTAAATGGTATTTATATATATTTAATATAACATCCCTCAACACTCCCCCTCCCCTTATATGTTATTATCTTACTAAGGAAGAAAGAAGAAGAGGGAAGGGGGAGAGAGAGAGAGAGATTATTTTGATAATTGTGGATGACCTCTTTACATTTATTTTCAATTATTTTGATTTCTATAATTTTATCTCTCATGAATATACTAAAAAATATATTATTTTACTAATTTAGTAAGTTTTCACTACGTAACTTTTCATATATTATAGATATGATAAATCTGATAATTTTAGTATTGTTGCGTCCTGGAGTATTCACGGCAATAGAGAAATATAAAATTTAATGTCTTAGCGTTATACGAAAATTCGGCAGTCAATCAGATAAGAGAGAGGGTGCACAATTTACTAGAGACACCAAGTTTTTTATGTAGAAAGCCCCTGAAAAAAGGGAAAAAAACCACGGGGCATGGCTCAGAAGGACCGTAGTCAGTGGGCGACGGAGGTTGGAAAGACTGTAGTCGGCGGGCGACATAAGTCAGAAGGAATGTAGTTGGCGAGCGACGTATGTCTGAAGGACCGTACTCGGTGGACGACAGAGGTCGGAAGGACTGTAGTCGGCGGACGACGTAAGTCTGAAGAACCGTAGTCGGCGGACGACGGAGGTCGAAAGGACTGTAGTCGGTGGACGACGTAAGTCTGAAGGGCCGTAGTCGGCGGGCGACGGAGGTCGGAAGGACTGTAGTCTGCGACGGAAGTCAGAAAGACGACGTCTGGTAGAAGTCCATCAATGGGCAGAAATCCAACATCAGATAAATGTCTGGTGAAAGTCCGACAATTGGTAGAAGTCCAGTGTCAGGTAGAAATTTGGCGAAGAGCGGTCCAACGTCGGGTAGAAGTCAGACGTCAGTTGGTGGCCGAGGAGAACTCCGACGTTAGATGATTTCAGGGAGAACTCCGATGTTACTTGGAGTTCTGGTGAAACTCCAACATTACTTGGAAGTCGGGCGGAATTCCTATGTCACTTTGAGGTCGAGCAGAACTCCGGCGTAGTTCGGAAGTCCGGCAGAATTCCGGCGTCAGCCAGCACTCTGGCGGTGGTTGAGGAGTTATTCCCTCCTATCCTTCTCTTCTCCTTCTCTTCTTCTTCCTTCTTGCTTCTTGCTTCGCTCTCCCTCTCATGAGAAATGAGGGGTCTATTTATAAATTTTCTGGAGTGACATAGCCCGTAAATAGATGAGAGATCAGAGGCAAACATGGAGTGGTTCATGTGAACTGTTGATATTGAATTTTTCGATTGTGAACCATTTATTAGACATTTGAAGGTCTCATTGATGTCGGAATTCGGCGATCTTGGGCTCGTCGGATTCGTCTCGTCAAGCCGCTCAATTCGACTATAAGCATGTCATATTTGGAAGCCGTTTGGCAATCCAAATTATGGATTAAACCTTCTGAATGTGCTTTGGGCCTTTGATTCGGACCCATTTGGGCTCGGATTAAGCTGAATTTGGTGTCGTTGGGTTCATATTTCCAAGGCGATCTGTTCGACTGTAAATTTGCTGAAATCGGAGTTAAGGTAATCCCTGATTTAATTTTTGAAGTTTTCGGCTTGATTTTACCTCGATATTCATGCCCGATCAAGATAATTAACTGATAACATATCAAGTATGATCATGTTACATTTTCACCAATCAAATTTATAGATATGAATTTTTATAAAAAGTGAATAGTAATTCAACATGCATAAAATGACAAAAAATAGCTTTCACTGGTTTCTATGACATGATATGATTAGGGTTTTATGTGTTGGTATATAGAATGACAAGGCGCACATATATGCATTAATAACATAATATGAACATAATAAATAGATAATATAGATTATGGGTAAAAAAAATAGGTGAGCTCAAAGTACTGAAATGTGGCATCAAAAGGTGATCTGATATGAAACATCGAAGAATGAATTGATATTTATATTGAAATACGAGACAATAAGATATGCAAAATACAAGATATATATGATATATGCAAGATAAATGATATAAAGCATATAACACATCATATATGACATATTATGTTTATATTATCTAGATAAAATTAGGAAACTCTTGTAGATGAATAAGAAAATAAAAAAGATATAATCATTTCCAAGATCTTAAGACGTCACAGGTATACACCCAATGGTTGTCACCCATATTGAAAGATAATGCTGATAATAGTATGGGAAAACCACCCGACCACGCCAAAGGCAAGTTTAGAAATTTTATTAAAAAAAAAAAAAAAACTTGTCAAAAAAACCATAAACCAGCAATATTTCTAAGCATAAGCCAAACAAAAAGTGAAAAGTATCACATCATCGTTAGAAAG
This sequence comes from Dendrobium huoshanense, assembly GCA_016618105.1. Classification (NCBI taxonomy): domain Eukaryota; kingdom Viridiplantae; phylum Streptophyta; class Magnoliopsida; order Asparagales; family Orchidaceae; genus Dendrobium; species Dendrobium huoshanense. The sequence goes on along the minus strand of CM028355.1, from coordinate 56,658,095 downwards.
AGCAGATTTATATAGATAAATAACAAATTTCGGAAGAACTGGAGCATCAAGTCATTTCTAGAAAAAGCTGAGCTTTATCGGCAGATAACAAAATTCCAATAGATGAGTTGGAACTAGATAAGTTCAACCCAAATGCGGATAGTCTTTTTTTCAAAAAAAAAAAAAATTTTGTTGCATAGAAAATTAAAATTTACTCATACAATGACTTGGCCGATTGAACTCTAAGCACTTTGCTTTTCATTTTGCAGGCCTTCTCCTCCATCTTTTCGCCCTTAGATATGGCCCTTTCAATGGCCTTCTGCTTCCGGAGGTTTTTTGATCTTTTCATGAGCCTTGCCTTCTTGATGGTTCTAATTCCAAAATGGCGAATAGAGTATTAAGGAAAAGTAGGCTTTTGCCTTTTATCAATTAAATGAGTTTTGAAAATGAGGTTTACAATAATTGAAATTGAGGCAAAAGTAAGCAGAAAAGACCGGTAAGAAACAAAACCATGTCCTTGAAACAATATAGAGATCATTTCATCTCAAACAGAAGGAAAAATCTATAATAGATGCTATCGCGTACCCTGCGCAAAAAGGCAAGTTCCTAGGACTTTTTTTTTTTACTTCAACCTCTTGCCACTGCTGCAACTTCTAGCGTAATTCCGAATTATTACTAAACAGTTTTCAGGATTTTCCACTTTTCAATTTTGAAGATCTACCTGTCTTTGCAAGCCTTCTTAGACCAGCTTGATTGCATTGTATAGCACTGGCAAGCATTATACAGTACTTGTTATATGCACAGATTGAATCGCTCCTTTTTGGGTCACATGTTCAACAAGGATCCAGAATCATGCTTACGTCGGCATTGGCAAATTGAAACATATTTCAAATAAATAAATAAAAACTCTAAATAGAAAATTTTAAAATATAGATCATAAAGAATAGCAAGCTCCCATGTATTATTCTTCTGCCATGATTTTTTTCTAAATAGTGAAGAATGTAGATTTCTACGATGATGGGAATACGGAGGAGACCGTGCTAGGGAATGAATGTAATGAATACTTGAGAAGCTTATAAGTTAATAGCAAGTTTTAGACTGTTAGTAAACGATTAATAGATTAGGGCAATAACATGGAATATTAGGACAAGCAAAACCAATTAAAAAATGAACAAAAGCTCATCTCCCTTGTACCTAGAATTGTGAGCATCCTCTCATTGCCCTTCTGTTCTTCTTTAAAATATCTCTAAAGTTCTAGGCAAGTTTTAAGTTGCTTAATTATCCGTGTTTAATTAATTTCTTTGATTTTCTGCAATTTCAACAGTGGGTAGGTAACAACCTGCGATTTTGATGTTTGGAAGCATAATCCTGAGAAACAAGTTCCCCTTTCTCTCACCTTTATGCTTGGTCCTGTTAACGGTTTGTTTTGCAACAATGTGATCGGATCTCAGTGCAGAAATTTAGAAATCCTTGGCTGTATTTGCAATTTCAACGAGGATCAAGCAGTTTTTGAGAGAAATTCCTAGGCAAGCCACAAGGGAACTTGATAATTGATAGTAAAATAGAAGAGAAACAAGAAACAATGGGTCTTCGATTTGAGAGGAAGATCCAGCTCTCCAAATCTCTAGCAGGCGGCTAGAGCCCTAACACCTAAGAAAAACTCAGAAAATCAGCAAACAATCACATAACCATAACCCTAATCCCTTCCCTCCTATTAGAGAATACAAATTAAAAGCATAATTACTGAACAACCCTTCCCTGATTAATTTCCCTCCAAAACCGAACCCTTCTCTTTGAATTTGTCATCAATGCAGGGGCCCCACAAGGGGGGCCGGCTGCTCCCTTTCCGTCTGGAGTAAACGAGGAGCCGGCCCTGGTTCGGGGCCGGCTGGACCAATCCATCTTGGACCGGTTTATCAATACCCCTCCTCCCAAAGAATCACATTGTCCTCAAGATGGAAGGATGAAAACTGGTGTTTCATCCACTCATACGGCTCCCAAGTTGCGTCGTACTTAGGTAGGCTTTTCCACTTAATCAGAACTTCATTACTTCCTCCTTCCCCCTGTCATACTCATACCAACTCCAGGGATTCCAAAATCACCTCTAAACCCCTAGTCACCATCAAGGGTAGCTCTGCAATTGAGGTGTGCTCCCCTATAGCTCTTCTAAACTGTGATACGTGTAAACCAGATGTATGGTCGCAGTCAGCGGTAGCTACAGTAACTATGCCACTGCTCTGATCCTCTCAACTATCTCGAAAGGGCCAAAGTATCGCGAGGCTAGCTTCTCGTTCCTCCTATTATCCACGGTTCGTTGCCTATAGGGAAAAATCTTCAAATACACCTTATCCCCTATCTCAAACTAAATGTCTTTCTTGTGCTAATCAGCATGTCTTTTCTTAATATGTTGGACTCTCAATAAATGTCTTTTCAGTTCTTCTAATATATTGTCCCGCTCCTCTAGGTATTGCTCCACTGAAAAGATTGATGCGCTACCCTGCTCAAAGTGCACCGAGAGAGGTGGATCCCTGCCATACAATGCTTTGAAAGGAGTCATCTGGGACGTCAAATGATACGAAATGTTGTACCAATATTCTACCCACGCCAACCACTTAGCCCACATCTGAGGTGTCTCTGAAGCAAAACATTACAAATATGTCTTTAAACTCTTGTTAACCACCTCCGTATGAACATTAATTTGATGATGGTAAGCGATGCTCCTCTTAAGTACAGTCCCCTGCAACCTGAGCAACTCCCTCCGAAAGTGACAGAGGAACACCTTGTCTCGATCAAACACTATAAACTTCGCTATCCCATGTAATTTGACCACCTCTCTAATAAAAGCTAATGCCACTGTTATTATCAAGTAAGGATATCGTAGAGGGGTGAAATGAACATATTTGCTCAGCCTATCCACTATCACCAAAATAATTGTGAACCCTTAAGATCATGGTAGCCCGTCTATGAAATTCATGAAAAATCTTCTCATACTCTGCCTGGGAGTGCCAATTGCTATATTAGCCCTCATGGAGCCATTGTCATATACTTGTTACACTAACACACCTCACATCTAGTCACCATCTCCTCGATATCCTTGTGCATCACCTTCCAGTATAACTCAGCAACCAATCTTCTACATGTCTTTTGTACGCCCGAATGGCCCACAACAGCATTCCCGTGGAACTCTTGTAATAAGTGTGGGATATGAATTGAGGTTTGTGGCAGCACAAATCTCCCATGATATAGAAGTCTCTCCCCATCTACTGAATAGCCCGGATAGCTACTCCCCATCTTTCAATAGGTCCTCTCTGATCTTTCTCAGCTCCTAATCCTGCGCACTCTCTTTCTTAATATGCCCCCAATCCAACATGAGTAGAATCGAAGTGGCTATCTCCCAGACTCCCCCCCCCCCCCCCCTTGATATAGAAGTCTCTCCCCATCTACTGAATAGCCCGGATGGCTACTCCCCATCTTTCAATAGGTCCTCTCTGATCTTTCTCAGCTCTTAATCCTGCGCACTCTCTTTCATAATAGGCCCCCAATCCAACATGAGTAGAATCGAAGTGGCTATCTCCCGGAGTCCCCCCCCCCCCCACGCCTAGAGAAGGCATCAGCTACCTTATTTCCAACCCCGATCTATATTGTATGTCAAAAATCATATCCCATCAACTTTGATAGCCACCTATGATGCTCCTCAATCACCATCCTCAGCTCTAGTAAGTACTTCTAACTCCTTTGGTCAGTCCTGATAAATGAAATGTCGACCCAGTAGGCATGGGCGTCACTTCTCCATCTTACAAACTAACTTCAACCTCACTGTGGTCGTCAACCCCTGACTGAAGTAGACTATGGGTCTGTGATTTTGCATGAGCATTGCCTCCAACCCATACCCTGAATCATTAGTCTCCACCACTAACATCTGGCTGAAATTGGGTAATGCTAGGACCTAAAATGTGGTCATGGTTGTCTTTAATCTCTTAAAGGCCTGAGTAGCTGCCTCTCCCCACAAAAAGCTATCCTTATTTAGTTGCTCTGTCAACGGCCTAGCAATAGTGCTATATCCATTCACAAGTATCATGTAGTATCCTGTCAATTCTAAGAATCCCCTTAACTCCCTAAGGTTCCTAGGTAGAGGCCACTTCAACATTGCCTCGATCTTGGCCTTATCGGCAGCCACCGCTTCTTGGGATACCACGTACCTCAAGTATTCCACACTCGCCTGTGCAAAACAACACTTCTTCAAATTGGCCCTCAGCTGATGCTCCTGTCACACTTCTAAGACCGCCCTTAAATGTTTTAAATGCTCATCGTTGGTCTTGCTATACTCCAAGATGTCATCAAAGAACGAAAACTCGACATACCTAGCTCATGAGGGACTGGAAAGTGGTAGGGGGTTTGGTAAGACCAAACGGCATCAACAAAAACTCATAATGTCCCTCGTATGTCCCGAATGCTATCTTCGAAACATCTTCCTCTGTCATATGAAACTAATGATATCTGGACTTTGGGTCGATCTTCATGAATATTGACGCTCCACAAAGCTCATCTATCACTAGAATAGGAAACTTGTCTGGCACAGTCTCCTTATTCAGCGCCCGATAATCCACACAAAATCACCAACTCAAAAACAAGGAGGCAAGAAAAGGGCTCACGCTCGGCCTAATGATCCCAGCCTATAACATTTCCCAAATCAGCTTTTTTTAATCTCATCCTTCTGGATCTTGGGATAGTGGTAAGATCTTAAAGGTCTGAGTAGTTGCCTCTCCCCATAAAAAGCTATCCTTATTTAGCTGCTTTGTCAACGGCCAAGCAATAGTGTTATATCCATTCACAAGTATCATGTAGTATCCTGTCAATCCTAGGAATCCTCTGAACTCACTCAGGTTCCTAAGTAGAGGCCACTTCAACATTGCCTCGATCTTGGCCTTATTGGCTAACACCCCTTCCTGGGATACCACATGTCGTTCCCCAAGTATTCCACACTCGCCTTACGCCTCACCCTATTTATATATTTTTTTATTAAAACTTATCAAAATCATAAACGAAAGCCTTGAACAAATCACGACTTGATGCACCCCGGAGCCACAACAACTTTCTCTCGACTGTCTCGATCTCCAGTCCGACATTTTTGTCGCAGCCACCATCGTCGTAGCTAATCACTTGAAAGCAGGATACCAACACTATCTCCTCTAAAATTTTTTTAGTATTATCTCATCTTTATGTTAATAAAAAATATTTATGAAAAAGGAAGAAGACGGAAATAAATGAAAAAGCAGATTGAGAATCATTAGACTTCATAGGCTAAGGCAGGGGAGAGATCAATTTTTTATGACGATGACTCAAATAAAGATCACCTCAAGGATGACTGTGAATATTTTTTTAAATTTTTGCCAACAATTTAAGCTTTCTTTAGGAATTAAATGTGGACAAGGAACTGAGAAAGAATGAATTTAGAATTAAACTTGATGTTATATGATAGTTTTATGCAATTCTTGTACTTAATATTATTTTGCTCTTGTAAAATTTAAATTTTAATTATATTCGCATAATTTATCATTAGTCACTTTACAATTGTGCAAATTTTTTGCTTCATATGTATGTCAACTTGTTACTTCATAGTTTAATAGAAAGTTAATATGTCATATCTAACATTTTATTTGGTTATGATAAAAAAATCACCTTTAACATTTATTTTGACGTAACGCAGCTTTTCTTTTTAGGCTTATGTTTCAAAATGCCTTGAAGCTTACACATCGTCCCACGAACAAAAAACGCCTTAATACCCTATTGTGTAATATTAAACCTTGATGCCAACCTTTACCTCTATGCAAAATGACGTCGAGAAATACAAAGGGTATGGACAAATGACACTACTAGTGGCAAAAGAGTTCTCCTCGACATTCAAACATTGTTTAAAATTGCGCAATATGAGGCTCGCCTTGAGGTTTGCCTTAGCGCAATTTCAATAAAAAGCACCTTGAGGCTTACGCCTCGAGCCTTTTTTGATGAGGCTTACGCCTCATCATGGATGAGGCCCACCTTGAGGTGTGTCTCACCTCGCTGGTATGAGGTGTACGCCTCACTCTATTTATGTTTTTTTTTTAATTTAGAACTTACCTAAATCCTATTCAAAAAGCCCCAAAAAAATCATGCCATCTTACACCTTCAAGCCGCAGCAACTTCCTCTCAATTGCCTCGATCTCTAGTCCACCGCCTTCACCATAGCCACCACCGTCATAGCCACCACAGGGGATCACTAGAAAGCCGCACTTCATCACCATCCTCTTAAAATTTTGGAGTATTATCTTTATGTTGATAACAAATATTTATGAAAAATGAAGATGACTGAAATAAATAAATAAGAAGCATATTGAGAGGTATTGGACCCTACAGGATGATGCAGGTAACAAACAAATTTGTTATGATAGAGACTCAAATAAAAACCCCCTTAGTAATGATAGTACATATGATTTTTGAGTTGTCAATTATTTTAGCTTTTTTTAGGAATTAAACATAGATGAGTAGGTAACTGAGAAAAAAAAATTAAAGTTGAACTTGATGTTATATAATACTTTTATATAATTAATATATTTTATGTTGTTTTGTTCTTGTAATATTCGGATTTCAATTCTATTTCACATAATTTATCACTTAACACTTTACATCTTATACAATTATTTATTTCATATGCATGTAAATTTGTTAATTCATAGTTCAATAGAAAGTTAAAATGTCATCCTTTAACATATTATTTGGATATTATATAAAATTTTAATTTTAACTTTTATTTTGACTTTACGCAATTTTTAGATTTTAAGGCTTACGCCTCAAAATACCTTGAGGCTTAAGCCTCGCCTCCCGAACGAAAAACACCTCAATACCAAATTGCGCAATTTTAAACCTTGCATTCAAACGCTATTAAAAACTCACAAAATGATTTTCTTCACCACTATCCCCCTACTACACCACATTCCAAGTACATGTAACAACCTCTACAAAAGAACAACAATCTAAACTAAAAATAGAAGGATAGTACCAAAGCAAATAAAATTAAATATTCCACCATTATAGTGACTTAAACAAAAATGTATATAAATAGGTCATTGACTGTTCGCCGTAGTAAAAACCACACACTTAGCTAAATACAATGGCTGTATCAATTCCCTCAATATTTTGAAAAACTCAACATTGAGTTCAAAATGACAAGGTCAACAATATCCAAAGGGTAATATTCAAAAACGTCCTTGATATTAACAGTTTTTTAAATCTTCAAGCGGCCGGGTGGGTCATTGCTCTTTGCATTGTCATCTAACTTTGCTTGAATTGAAAAGGGATCAATTTTCATAGCTTGTAACTTGTTGGGAGTAGCCATGGGATAACAAATTTTGTTGAGATAAAACATAGCCAAATGTCCTTCCTCAAAAATTATGGATCGCCGATGCTAATAAATTGTCTAATTATATATCTTACTAGAAGCCACCAATTTTTGCTAGACCTCACAATGTAATCGGGTAATTTTCTCTGCTAAGGCTTAAGCTCCTTTGTAGGTATTAACTATTGGAATCGCCATGAAATCAACAATTGCCTTTGACGCCTTTGTGTAAAAAATAAAGAATGATGTTCAGCCTACAAAGTAACAATACAGTTACAAGCCATTTTTGTTTAAGCCAGAACTTGATCGCAAGTACTTTGGCTGGTCAACTACAATAGAGGAGATCATTGAACCATGAGTTTGATTGACAATTTTGGCTTGCCTATTGATTTGAAGGTAGTAGGCACTACTAAACATTAATGGAGTGTATAATTTCCTCCACAATACTGATAGAAAGTACTTGTAGATCTCAAGTATTTCCTATCAATCTTCGAAAAACAGCGAGCTTTTTCAACCAAAATCCACACATCCACAAAAAACAGTAGATAATTTGTATTACTTGATGAAAGGGAAACGAAAAATAGTAGGATACAATTGATCCTCTATTCGAGAGGAGGATTGATCTCTCCCAAATCTCTAGACACCGCTAGAGCCCAAAGAAAAATCTAAATCTAAGAGATCTCAAATTTCAGCCAAATTCAAGATGCCCTAACCTTAGGAAAATAAACTATTTAATGCACAAATCAAAAGTAAATCTCTAAACAGTATCTACATTCAAATTTCCCTCCCAAATCCCTCAAAAATCCTTCCTAAAATGCTCTGTTAGCTCCTACGGCGCGTGCGGCTAAAGCAGGAGGCGGAAAATGTCTGCCTCATTCGCACGTAAGCCAGTCCTGCCTGGACCGGCTGGACCGGTCTAACAAATACTCACTAAATGTGAATGATGAATTTGTCTCCATCGCAAATAATAGTCTTGGGAACATCATGGAGAAGAATAATCTATTGAAAAAATTAAGTTGGCAATATTAATTGCTTCTATGATTTTTTTCCAAATTGAATGAAATACATCATTTTAAAAAGATTGTCCATTAGCATAAATAGAATCCTTTTTTATGTTGAATCGCAGGTAGGCCTAATACAAAACCCATGTTTATATTCACCAATATGTTGTTGGGCACAAACAAAGGTGTGTAAAGGCCAGTGTTATGAGAATGACCCTTGTTGGACTAGCACTCACTGTAATGTTACATAAATTTGGTAATGTCACGCCACATGAGTGGACAAAAGGATCAACCTTGACAGCAGCTAAGCTTTTGTCTTTACCACCGTAAGCAACCAATCTTCCTATATTCCAGTCACAATTGACAATTTCAAGGAGGAAAATTCTTGGGAGACAAAGTTAATTACATTTGAATGAAAGTCTTGTTGAATGGTATAATCATTGACATCGACATCGGCTTCATGTGCGACATATATCCTCATCACTTACATATTGATCATTGGAACCATTAAAGCTCAAAAGTTCGGCTTGTAGTATGGTAAAAGAAGTGGCATTGAAACTTAACACATTAGTGCCTTTAGTCAGATGAGTGAAACAGAGCTTGAAGAGAAAGCTAAACTTTTGCAAGAAAAGAATCTAGAATGCATGCATCAAGACAATTGTTTTCTTTTTTGCAAATTAATATACTTGAGCGCTAGTTGGTGATTGTGTAGCACAAAGTCTTGGTTGAATGAGATAATGTTCCTAGTTTTTTAATGGCCAGATGACAACGTATAATTCTGGCTCATAAGTCATCCATTTTATAGGGTTCATTTAGCTTTTTACTAAAATATTCAAGCAATATACCTTCTTGAATAAGGACTACATCGATTATAGTCATATAAGCATTCACTTCTACTTCAAATATAAGATAGAAATTGGGTAGTGTTAAGACGGAAGCCAATTTGATTTTTTTCTTTCAAGAAATTGAAACTTGTACCTTGTTAAGTCCGCAACTAAACTTCCTTTTTTTAAACAATTTGTAATTGGTGCAACAAGAATGCTAAGATTGCGCATAAATCAAACGTGAAAAAATTGTTATGTCGTTGAAACTTCAATCTCATGAATATTTGTTAGGATTGACCATTCAACAATCTACTCAAATACCTTGCTTCCAATGATGAACCCCATAAATAAGACTTGGGGAGAGAAGACAACAAATCTTGAAATTCAAAACTAACGTGTTCTGCTCCAAGTCTACCAAAACTTGTTGCAAATGGGTAAAATGCTCATCCTTCGGTTTGATATATCACAATATATTGTCGAGGTATGCAACAACACGAATGTCCAATAAATTGTTTTAGCATTACTAACATAAGCCGCATGAAGGTACTTGGAGCATTACAAAAGTCCAATTGGCATCACCCACCACTCAAAGAGTCTGTCTCTAATTTTGAAGGCAATTTTCCACTCATCTCCTTGTTAAATGTGGACTTGTGGTAGCCACTTCAAAGTAAGTTTGAAGAAGATGGTCAAATCTTCTAATTTATCAAGTATTCTAATCGTAGAATTGGGATCCATACCTCATTGTAATCTTGTTATTTACAAGTTGTTCACACATTCGCGAACTACCATGTTTTTCAAGTACCAAAAAGTGCATGAATAACGCAGTCTTAGACCTACTCGAATCAATTGTTTGGCCAACAGGTTGTTAACAATATCTTTTAAAGCCTCATATTCTTTAGGGCTCATACAATAATGGGGATAGTTAGGCAAATTTGACCTCGAAATAAATTTTGTATGGTGTTTGACACTATGAAGTGGCAAAAGTTCACAAAGAGCATCAACAGACTGAATGGTGGAGAATTTTTTCGAAAATTCCACAATTTTAGAAGGAAAAGCACACTTATCATTAGAAGCAAAAACATCAACTACTAAGAGAAGGACTACATTGCTCTATTTCAATTCCACATAAAATTCAGTACCTAAAACTATGAGAAGCGATGGAATCGCAAGAATGTCTTAATATTGGTTGGTAGCAGCATAATTTTCTTATCCTTCCATTGAAAAAAATAATTGTTTTTCACCCCATTGGCATGCATCCACACCATACCACTAGGGTAGATCGCAGAGGATGCAGCATGCATTCATGCCAACATCACAAAAAATTTCATCTTGATAAAACTTTTCAATTGAAAATAGAAAACGACAAACATTGTTAACCTTTGCTTTGCTACCTCTTTTAATCAGCCTTATTCGATAGGAATGAGAGTGAGTCTCAGTTTAGAGATGATGTGCATTGGAAAGAGCTTTCGACATCAATCATCACAGCTTCCACTATTAATTATCACGTTACAAACTTTCTTATTAATGGTTCGAGAAAGAAAATGCCGTTGGGTTGAACCAACGTGTTTGGTTAAGAGTAACATTTCAATACTACAAGCAATAGGTTCTCCCATATCCCTTTCGACAAATTCAGCTTCTACATTAATTTTTTCATCTTCGAACCCTTGTTTTCCTTTGTCACCCTTGTCGCTTTGTATATGCTAGGGGTGTAAGTGAGCCGAGCCGGCTCGAACTCGACTCGTTAACGAGCTCGCGAGCCGAGCTTATCGAGCTTCGAGCTCAACCCGACTCGACTCGAAAGCTTATCAAGCTACTCGATATATATATATATATATATATATATATATATATATATATATATATATATATATATATATATATATATATATATATATATATATATATATATATATATATATATATATATATATATATATATATATATATATTTGAAAGCTTATTTTATATAAAAAAAAACTATCCGCAACTACAGTTTTTCAATTGAGATCGAGCTTTCGAGTCGAGCTCGATCTTGGTATTTCCTAAACGAGTCGAGCTCGAGCCCACTTATCGAGCTCGAACTCATTAATGATTAAACAAGCCAGGCTTGATAAGGCAAATACTATACTCGACTCGACTCGTTTACACCCCTAATATATGCAGGCATTTCATTGAATGGGTGTCCAAGTTTTTTTGCAAGTTGCAACAATAACATCGAATAGTTGAAGGTCATGCATAAGTTTTCGCCATGGTGGGATGTGCAAGTGATTTGCCTAAAGGCTTGGAAGTATTAAATACCTAACCTGTAGTGGAAGGGCCTGGCAAAGTAGAGCTCGATACTAATTGGCCTTGAAGGGGGATGCATTTATCTCTTGGGGTTGTCATTGTGGGGCTTTCAAGAGTAAGAAAATCGACTAGGATGTTGAGACCATACATTTCAACTTTGTAGACTAGATTTACAACTTTTGAGAGCTGTCAAATGATCTATTAAGATAATTGGTCGCAATGTGTCTTTTAATCCACTCAAGTCATGTGACACTAATTATCATTATGATTTATGAAGGTCCGCCAGAGCATTCAAGTGATAAAATGTTTTAGTGCACTTGTTGACCAACATCCTCATTATTGGAATCACTGGTATTGATAGCAGAGAACTTGATCATAATCAAAGGGTACATATCATTCCCTAAGAATTTTTTGCATTGGTATCCAAGAACGAATGTGAAACTTGCCAATACTTTTTTTTATAGGTTTGTAACTACCCCCATCATGTAGCAACTCCACCTCTGAGTTATAAGCTAAGAGTTTCACCGATTTTTCCTTCGGTATTTCCATATAATCAAAAATTATTTCAACAAACTTCAGATAATCAAGGCAGTCCCCAACATACATAAGCTCATTGAAATAGGGAAAAACAAACTGGAATTTATAATCTTGTAGGTAGTGGAGATGGGGTTTCACTTGACAAGAGAGTCTCGGTTCATTGTTTGAACACACTTCAGCTTCCTCATCTGTGTCAAATTATGGTACTTCATACAAAAAAATGGTGAGAAGATTAATCGAGCGCAAAGGTTACTATATCGTCAAATCTACCTTCACATTGTGACCTCCGTTGAGTGTGGTTCTTGTGCAAAGTCATTTGTTGGCCTACTAGAGTTAGAAATCACAAGTCTCACTCAAGAAAAGGATGCTCTTACATTGTTTGTGTCGTGATATTTTCATTATTTACTAATGCAAGAATCTTCTGCACATCTAGAGGAAAAAATAGAAATAAATAAAAAATGATTGTCGACCTGTCGTTCTATCGTATCAATAGATGCATGAAGGGCCTACACGGCAAGATCTTCATCTATGTTGGGACCTCCATCACTCTTACCCCTCTCAGGTGCACTGAGCTCTCATACTACTTAATGTAGGAAAACACAAAGGAAATAGACAAGTGAAGACAATTAAAGAAGAAGAGTTTTCAACAAAGAAACACTGTTCAAAACTCACAAAACAATTTTCTTCTCCAGCTATCTCCGTACTATACCACTATTCCAAATACATATAACGTCCTCTACCAAAGAATAAAGCGCATAACTGAAAATAGTAGGTTGGCACCAAAGCAAATAAAAGAAAGGCAAAAATGTATAAGTAGAGCTCACAGACCGTATGCCATAGTAGAACCATAAACTTAGCTAATTGTTCACGACTTAAGTAATATGTGAGGTAAATTTCTAAGATTCCATTACAAATACCAAGGATACATCCATTAATTACAATTTCTAGTCAATTTCTAGGGGCTACTTGGTAGTCGTACTTAAACAGGATTTACACAGGGTTTATCATAAATCCTGCCAAACAATCAAAAGTGCCAAAACAAATGCTGCATATTTTTAAATCACGTTTTGCCTCCATGTTGCTAAATCTCATATTTACTAAATTCGATAATTTGACAGATTTACAAGATTTAGATGAGCATCTAAGTGGGAAAGAAGCATGCGAAAGAGGGAGGGAAAGACGAGGGTCACCAGCGAGCTACCATCATGACTTCCTCATTTATTTTCATCGACAGTAGTGGCGAAAGAGACAAGGTCTGTCACGGCTTCCTCATTGCTCTTTCAACGAACATTTCAAGATAATTTTAATAAATCCAGATTTCAAGATTTATTAAATCCGAGTTTACTGAATTTACTACACAACTCCCCTTGGCCTATTGGTTGATAGCTTAGGCTTCAAACTAAGAGGTCCAAGGTTCGAGTCCATGTGTATGCGTTGTGTGCGTGAGTTTGTCTTAAATGGCCTAAATGTCCAAAAAAAAAAAAAAAAAAAAAAAAAAAAACTGAATTTACTAAATCTTAACAACATTTCTTAGGATTTAACTGACTCGAGATTTACTAAACCCGGATTTGAGAGATTTAATAAATCTGACTTGAGTCAAATCCTCCTTGCAGTGAAACAGACCCCCCTACAACTTAATACCAGTTTGCCAGAATTTAGTATGACTGAGCGAATGAAAACAGCGAAGAGCATAAAGCATGTCAGAAATTCAACCTATTAAGGACACCAAGTGACGGTTTTGAAAGAACAGCATCCAAGATTTCCATTGCTGCGGAAGATAAAAACACGCAGACGAAAAGTCACTAACCGAGAGAAGAAAAAAGGACAAAGAAGGGTACACAGAGCGTGGAATCGAGGACTGAAACCTTGAGGACAATCAGCAGCAGTATCACTGGAGGTTTCCATGGCCGTGGAGCCCTTCAGCTTCTTCTTGTTCCTGTTCTTGGCCATCGCGAGGGTTTCTGAGTCTACACGCCGATTCACGTAAAAGTGGCCGGAGATGGCATCCATTATATAGCCAGAGCCTCTCGGCTAACATAATTGTATACCTAATTATAAGATTTTATATATATATATATATATATAATGGATTTGCTTGGGCTCTTATTCTTCTCTGTATAGATTATCTAATTATGCCTTTTTATGTAGTTTTGATTCTTAATTCCAATGTTTTGAATTTCTATATAGATTTATGCATGCATTAAAAAATAATTTCTCTAAGAAAATGTCATATGAAAATAGGATTTAATTAATGGGTTATGGGCGGAGTAATTTAATGACAAATTTCATTGTACAACTATGATGCTTTCACTTATCAGCCTTCTTGTAATCCTTTGCACTTGGATTCTAGGGATGTTGTCTTGAGATATGTTAATTTCTTATTAATATTCTTATTCTAAGTCATTTTATTTGTTTTTTTTAGCTTATTTTAGATCTTAATGATTTTGGTAATGTCATTTTTTTAAATCCTACCGTAAAAAACAATTGTCTATTATTATACTTCCATTTTGTTACCAAACTATGAAATTTCTTGACATATCAATGAAATCTAGGTGTGGACCCTCAAATTTCTTGAAAAGGATAAATCAATAATGAAATAAATGCATGAATCAGTATGTAATGCACAATTGATGATAGAATTTCACACATTATATTATAGAATTTGTATGTAGCACTCTAGAATTGATTTTTTTAAACTAATATCCAAATAAACCACTAAAATTTTAAAGAGAGCAACAAAAATATAAATTTTCATTCTCAATATTTTGTTAAATTTTTTTAAATATGGTAATATAAGTTTTAAGTATATGTTAACTCTTAAAAGTTTTTATCATATATGGTATAAAAACCTAATTTATAAGTTTTTTTAGATCAACTTTATTTTTTATCGTGCACGGTTTCATAAATTGACACTTTTTAAATGTTATATGTAATATTTCCTCTATTTTTCTAAAAAGTTAGAAAAGGAGTGTATTTTACACAACCGTATATGTATGCATTTTTGTAGATAATGAAGAGAGGGTGCATACATGAAAGAAAGAGAGAGACTATAATTATACTCTTACTCTTTGGGAAATTTGAGGTGAAATGGTGAAGAGTGAAATGCATAATGATTGGATATGGGGAGTGGTTAGTTGAATCCCTATTTAAGTTATGTGAAGATTGTATTTGATTTAAAGCTCTTCACTATTTTTCCATGGTTAAAGATCAAGGGAAGAGGCCCTAACCTAAATGCCTATATTTTTTAAGTATATGTTAACTCTTTAGATGAAAATAGAAGACAAGAATCTGATTTTTTTTCGTGTATGCTCCTAGCGAAGTCTCTGTGTTGGGCTAGGGTTTTGCCCTAGCCGTTCTCTGCCGGCGGTGTTCTTCTTCCTCCGCGTGCCAAGGGAAGTTCGTTCTTCCTTTTCGTTTTCCTTATTTTTTTGCCGGAATGGCAGTTTGTCGTTCTTTCGATCCTGGTTTTCTCGATGGTTTGCCAAGGTCCCACTCGTTTTTGGAAGCTTTATCGGGATCTTCTCCTAGTAGATTTCCTGAGCTTATTCGGTCTTCTTTCCGTGGAGTTCCTGCTCTTTTGATGCCGAAATAGGAGTTTTTGCTCTTGCCGAACCTTTTAGGTTTCCATTTGTTGGCTTCTTCCCTTCACGGCGGCATCCGCTCGCGTCGATACAAAAAAAAAAACAATCTTTGTTTAAATGGAGCTTTCTTTGTGACTGTGTTGGATTCATCTCATGTTCTCATTACGCTGGGGAATGATCTTGACTATAACAGGGTGTTTTGTCATACGTCTTATCTGGTTTTCAATTGCTTCATGAAGTTGTTTAAATTAATGGTCTCCTTTCGATGACATTGGGGATGAGTCTCCCATTGTCCCGATCTGGATCTCTTTCCCTAATTTGCGTCCCCATTTTTTCTCTCCTCGTATCCTGCATGGATTAGGGCTTCTCTTTGGCAATCCGTTGAAGGTGGATACTGCCACTGCTTTGGGGTCTCGCCCTTCGGTTGCCCATGTGCTGGTGGAAATTAATATCACAAAGAAATTTTTGTACATGATTTGGATTGGTCCAGAAAAACTTGGGTATTTCCAGCAAGTTTCTATGGAGGATTTTCCTCTCTTGGACATTCGTTTGGTGGTTGCCGACCTACTCTTGATGATAGTTTGCCTGTTGCTCCTTTTATCTAAACTGAATTTTCAGGTTTTTGATGATATTGTCATTCTTATTGGCATGGAGAATGTTGGGGATGTTCGGGGTCAGGCTCTTGTCCTTCGTATTCCTACTATTATTGATCCGTCTTTTATTATTTTATCGCCTGTGTGTCAGGATTTTTATGTAGTTGTGTTTCCTGTTGTTTTGCCCGTTATCGGTGATGTTTGGGTTGAGTTAATTCCGTCTTGCCAATTTCAGTCGCTGGTTGTCCCTATTTCTGTAGATGCGATTGTTTCGAGTGGCTCCCCTACTGTTGTGGTGGAGCATGTTCCAATGTTGGACTCCCCTATCCATGTTATTAATGATTGAGCTGTGGGTGTGCCTTCTGTTGTGCATGGGTCTTGTCTTGCTCTCTCCCTGGCAGCCCCTGCACCTACTAAGACTGTTTCTCCCATTGTGGCTCCTGGCCTTGTGCATGTATTTGATATTATATGTTATTTTAATATTACTGATAGTCCGATTGTTGGTAATTGTACGAAACTGTTTGTTAATAATTCAATTACTTTATTGATAGTGGTGAGGAAACCTTGGCTGCTGTTGGGGAGGAAGGTATTGTGGTGCCTCTAGTGGATGTTCTAATTTATGTCATTTCAAATGCTAATTTGTTAGCACGTGTTGCTCGAGATGTTAGGTGTCAATGTGATTAGTTACATGATGATATGACTATCGATAGTGGGGAGGATTTTACTGATAACACCCTGGATACGGGCTCGCTCGATAATTTTGTTAAGCAACGTAAACGGAATTCTATGAAGAAATGATTTTCTTCTTTTGGAAGCTATGGGATGTGTTGTTTGCTAAATTTTTATTTCTATAGCTTTCGTTGTGATGCTGGATTCGATTCAGAATGGACGATGAGGAAGCAGCTTTGCTGCATGCACATTCGATGGACAAGGTTGTTTGGCAACCTGGATGGATTGATGCAGCTTCGGATGTATTGTCTGTCTTCCGTGGATGGCCCCTCCTTGGAAACGAGGTGTCGGTCTGAGTCCGGTATTATTTCGATTTTGTCTTTCCTACTTTCATTTTGCTTTGTGTATGTTGTGTTTTTTTATTATATCATTAAGTGTAATTCTATTGATGTGGCCCTTCTTGGCGTCTTGTGTTGTAATTTATATTTTAATGGTATTTTTTGTTCTGAGCAAATATATATATATATATATATATATATATATATATATATATATATATATATATATATATATATATATATATATATATATATATATATATATATATATATATATATATATATATGAAATGGCTTGAGAGAACCAAGCTAGGGGCGAAAGACCGAACGAAGGGAGAAAGTGAAAGGAAGAAAATGTATTATGTATCTTCTTATTACAGCCTAAATATATGTATATATATAGAAACTAATAAAGAATGAGACCAAGAAAGTACAACGGGTAGATAATATGGTCGTTTGCTTAACAGTCCGCCTCAAATTAATTATTTTGGGATCGAATGATTAATTTGGACCTTAATGTATGAAACTGGTTGATAGGAAGAGCTTTTGTAAGTATATCTGCGATTTGATCTGTTGAGTATATGCGAGCAATGTTAATGTTGCATGCCCTGTTGAATGTGTCCACTGATGAAGTGATAGTTGATTTTGATATATTTAGTCCTTGCATGGAGTACGGGATTGTTGGTGAGCGCTATAGCGAAAGTGTTGTCACAGTGAATTGTTGTAGGAGAGTTTGAGGCTTAGTGCTTTGAAGTATGGTAGACAAGGGAACGAGTAGAAGAGGAGAGCATGGTGCAGGTGGAGTGTCGGAGGGCAGATTATATCTTGTGCTAGAATAAGGAAAAATACGCTTGTAGAAGAGCACATGCCGCGATATGTATATGCGATTTTGTTGTAAGTTGAGGCAGCGATATCCCTTGTGCTGATTGGAGTATCCGAGAAAGACGCATTCCTGTGAGCGGGGAGACAATTTGGTTAGCGCGTAAGGTTTTGTCCAAGGAAAGCATAAGCAGCCGAAAGTGCAAAGGTGATTATAAGATGCGTGAAGACCATGTAATAAAAAATACAGAGTTTGATTTAGGATGACTGAGGATGGAAGGCGATTTATGAGGTAATTGGTTGTTGAAGTAGCTTCGGCCTAGAAGGAGTTAGGTAGATGAGTTGCATGAAGAAGAGTGCGAGTGAGATCAAGGAGGTGTCGGTGCTTCCATTTAGCGGTGCCATTTTGTTCTGGCGTATGCGGACAGTTTATTTGGTGAGTTATGTCGTGCTGAATTAGGTAATTACGAAAAACGATGCTGGTAAACTCGCCGCCGCCGTCAGACCGAAATGTCTGAATTTTGGCATTAAATTTATTGTTAATGAGATTACAAAATTGTTGAAATATACTAAACACTTCGTCTTTGGATTTAAGTAAATACAGCCACGTAAAGCGAGTAAAATCATCAAGGAATATCACGTAATAATGAAATCCGTTTATAGAAAGTAAGGGAGCAGGACCCCTTACAACCGAATAGACGAGCTGAAAGGGTTTATTACAGACCGACTCAATAGTAGGGAAAGGTTGTTTATGACTCTTAGAAACACTGCAGGAGATACAGACATCAGTAGAGAGGCATGGAGTAATAGCATGAATTTGTTTTGCCAAATTTTGAAGAGTGCGACAGTTTGGGTGGCAGTGATGGGCGTGCCAGGGAAGTGTTGAGGATCTGACAGTCGCTAGAGCGGTGTTCTTATGATTGGTAGGAACCTTGATGTGGTACAACCCATTGCATTTGGGACCACGGAGAAGCAGCTATTTGTCTTAAAGATCTTTTATAGTAAAATCCTTAGTATTGAAAGAAATTGAAACATTGTTATCTGAAGTTAATCTAGAGACAGATAAAAAATTATGCGAGAGGGAGGGAACATGTAGAATGTTCCGAAGACAAAGTTTACGGTGAGACTCAGGTAGAGGCAGTAGGCCTTGACCCGAGCTCTGGATCGGTAAAGTGTTGCCGTTCGCAATGGTGACCGAATCGAAGCCATTGTACGGTGTCAAATGTTGGAGATTCATCGCATCGGAGGTTAGGTGTGATTAGGCGCCGGAGTCCAAGATCCAGTCATTGGTGATGGCATTTTGTTGTTGAACCGTGAGAGCTCTTGGATTGGATGGAGGTGCATAGCTTAGGTTGCAGTGATGCCAACAGTTCAGTGATGTATGTCCCATTTTTTCGCATATCTGTCACGTTGGTCTATGTGAGGAGGTTCTTGCAGAATTTTGAGAATTCGCAGGAAGCTGTTGTCGTTGCGTTGAGCCACGACTACGAAACTTGTTTGTTCTGCAGCGATAATTGTTGGACCGATTGGAGAAGAGAGCCACTGCCTCCGATTGCTGACTTTCTTGGGGATGTTGATGATGAATGTTTATTTCTTTGCTGCTGAGTAAGGAGTAAAGGTCATCGAGACTTATCGGTTGAAGAGAAGTTCGTATAGCCATCTTGCAAGGATTGTAGATCATAGGTAAACCATTAAGAATATAAAGAACAATATCCTCAGTGTCGACGGTGGATCCGGTCGCTGCGATGTTGTCAACAATTGTCTTGATTTGATCAAGATATTGTTGCATCATACGATCTTTCATTTGAATTCGATGGAGCTCGTTCTTGAGCTGAATGACGCGAGAACGATTCGTGGGTTGAAGAAGACGTTCAAGAGTGATCCAGACGTCATTGGCAGTTTTGAGGTTGACGACGTAATGAAGAATTGATGGTGAAATCGTAGACAGAAGAGCATATACGAGATTGCAATCTATAAGTTTCCAATGAATGTGATTGGAGACTACGGATTTCGATGGGCATATAGCAAGTCCGGTGAGGTGTTCACCGTACCCATTTGTTGATGAAGTTGAAGCCTCCAAATCACATAATTCTCATATGTGAGCCTGGATGAGATTCTTGATATTAGAGATTAGGAATTTGAGGTGGGAGGGATGAGCAGCTCGGTTTCTTGATGAGAAACATTTGATGTTGTACAGCGAGAGTCGGCCGAATATTCTTCGGCCATGAAGATTGAAGATCAAGAAGATGTTGAGGAGCTTTTGAGCTCTGATACCGTGTGAAATGGCTTGAGCAAACCAAGCCAGGGATGGACCGAACGCAGGGAGAAAGTGAAAGGAAGAAAATGTATTATGTATGTTCTTATTACAATGTAAATACATGTATATATAGAGAAACTAATAAAGAATGAGACCAAGAAAGTACAACGGGTAGATGATATGGATGTTTCCTTAACTATATATATATATATATATATATATATATATATATATATATATATATATATATATATATATATATATATATATATATATATATATATATATATATATATAGGCAAAGGTGAGATTAATAAGAACCACGTTTATTTTCTTAAAGGATAATTAAGAAACATCTACGCGGTGAGATTAATAAGAACCACATTTATTTTCTTAAAGGATAATTAAGAAACATCTACGCCACTTTTGCTCAAAGACCATGGCTACCCAGTCCACAAACTAGTATCTATAATACAAGAAGAAATCCTAACGATATAAATAGATTTGTTACAATCAAAATATAAAAGTTCATAAACCATTACTATGGGCTCTCAAATCAAATGATCAAGAACATAATTACAGGAAAACAATCAAGGTGCAACGCTCTAACGAAAATCTCTTTGTTAATGGTGGAAGAAACAAGCATCCAAAGAGGTATAGCAAATAAAACAAGTTTTTAACTAGCAAAAGCTTTTCTTTTAAAAATGTTGTTTTAGTGTTAATGGAAGAGTGTTTATAGTAAGGGCTTTGATTATAAACCCTAAATTGATATTATAAGAAATTTCATTCATATCATACATTATGATTAGTTCATTAAAGTGATTCCAAAAAATATATATATATGTTTGATCGAAATATATGATATATATCATACAATATGATTAGTTCATTTACATAATTACGTACCTTAAAAAATAGCCTCTATTTGATTAGCTTATATGATGTGAATCATAAGTACGATATATTTTTTAGTTGATCTCGAATATGCAGGTCACATTTAAGTTCATTTCTTACCTCATCATATATTATTATAAGTATCATATAACATAATTAGTTTAATTTTTTAAATTGAACGAATTAAGGAAAGGATTGTCTAGCGATTACAAAATTACCTTATTATTGTCCGTCTAACACGATAATTATTAAATTGTACTATTCATTTCATATTTTTTATTTTTTATTTTTTTCATTAATCAATTAAACTTGACCTTATTGAAATACAAAAAAATTAAATGTTATGCATATCATATCATGTAGTATAATTATGTCTTCATTCAACACAATATATAAATATAATATTGTATTGATTAACTACCATACACAATTTTCAAAATCAGTTTATCTCAATTATATTCTTACGTGTGTGTGTGCTTGGATGGTCATTAATTATGTAAAACACATACAATAAAACATGACTCAATAATAAAACACAAATTTTAATTTCTTTTGTAGTCTTCATTTGTCTTGATGAAAGTAAATTCTATATTGACATCTTCTTTTTGAGCTCATGATGAATATACTAATTATTTAAGTAATTTTTAATTAATAAGTATTATTGTGTGCTAGTGTATTCAAAGTGGTAGGGCGAGAGAATGCTTCGTTCTAGCTCTCTCGGCTCAGCACTCATCATCAATCATGTATTTGCCTATTAGCCCTTATGCACTTGGCACTACAAGACTTGCCCCTGGATAGAAAAGTGAGATTAAAAAATGAAATAGGCCATCAAGTTAAATAGTGTGTGGCAAGTGTCTAAGGCAGTTTGTATTCAGAGTAATTAGTTTATGTATTTTTTATTATTTTTTTATTGATGTAAACTTTTTTATAGCCCTTTGATCTTTATAAATAAGATGTGGAGATGAACATTTTGAATCTTATGGCATTTCACTTGCCATTCTTGGAATTCGCTTACAGCTTTCAGCTATATATAATTTCCTAACCATTATCTTAAATGTCAACATTATTCTGAAAAAAAACTGGCTATTTTACTCGAGATCCCATTCCTAAAAAGAAGTACATAACCTGGAAAAATATGAGAAGGACGTCATCGTTGTTCATAATCTGCAACAAAATAATGTAGTAGAAGCAAAACAACCTTTTGTTTTGATGAATTTCAGTAGAATCTGTCCTATAGAATAGTTATAGTTATTTATGCATATGTTGTTCTTAAATTAATATAATTTTTTTGCTTAGGGGCACATTAGAGTGTGGGTTAAATATCTATACTACTATTATAAAAGGAGCTTGAGTTTCCTTCCTCCAGCAAATCTTGTTCATCTATTATACTTATTTTTTAATTATCTTGGCCGTCCATTCTATTAAAAATATTTAATAAATAAAAAAACTCATATTATATAAAACTCATTTAATTTTATGGCCCTTGAGATTCCTAATTTCCGTTTTCACATTATATGAACATGTTTTAATAAATAAAAAAAAATTCACATTTAATAAAACTCTTTTAATTTTAAAGTCCCTTCATATTTCCTAATATATCTATCTATACTATTTATATTATCTATATCTATACTATCTATACTATCTATACTACTATATAAAAGTGGCTTGGGACTTCACCCATATTAAATATTGATCGTTCATCTATAAATTTTAATTTAATCTACAACGTCCATCATTGACTCTTCAAATTTTATTATTTATCATATAAATGTTTATTTAACTGATTTTTTCTAAGAGCGTTTCAATTCTTCTGCCATAAATACTTAATTATACATTGAATTAATTTATTTATTAGATTCCGTTTCACTTATTTAATTTATCAATTCTTCTAAACGTTTTAACGAAACGCCCTCGTCATTATGATTCAAACGCTTACAGAAGTCGGAGGACTGTGAAACGACGGTCATGCCGAATCGTTTCCCCCATCCATTGCAATCGACTAGCATAATCAGAATTAATTGCAAGCCACTCTAATAAATTTTCAACAATGATCCTCTAAGCATTCTCAGACATCTCTGCCTCAGTTTGGGCTTAGCGTGAAGAAGAGTTTTGAACATGCACTAAAGAAACTTCTTTGCCTATTGTTCCTATTAGATCGGAACGCATGACTGGAGCTCGCCAGAAGGGTAAGCATTTTTTTTTTCTTCTTGAATGCTTCTTCGGCTAAATCCTGTAAATTCTTCCGTTAATCTTTCGCATCCACCGTCGTTCCTTCTCAGACTTTGTGTGCTTAAAAAGGAGAAGAGTTTTAAAAGAGTTGAGAAAAAATCTTCTTATCCTTCTTCTACCACATTGTTGGATGTTCATGTCATATTAGAAGTCACGATGGGAATCACTAAAGAATCTTATTCGCTACATTGTTCATTTCGGATCTAAAGTACGATTGGAGCTCCCTCTAAGGTAACGATCTTTATTCTACTGCGCTCTTTTTTGTCTATCATATTTATATATTTGTTTGGTGTTTATCTCTTAAATCTCCTACCCTCAACGCTTCACATCCATTGTCGTTCCAAATTCAGACGTCCCATCCCGCAGCTAGCCGCCATCAACAATCATTCGACCATCACATGAAACAGTGGGCTAATAATGAAGTTAGGGCCAAATCCAAGTTTTGGTAGGACACTTACATCCTAACGAACATTCCCTTTGGTTACTCAATGGCAATCAAGTATTCCCTTCCGCGCTCCTCTTCTACTTTTTCCCTGATCAAACTTCACAATTCCAATTTCTATGTGTCAGTTGTTGCAATTTGATGTGGGTTTTATTATTATTCAACGAAGAGATGAAGGAGACCATCACAACGACAGATTTGGGTATCAGCTCGTGGTATGTTAAATGTTAATTTGTTCTTTTACCCAAAATAATGCAAATATGAGTTTTTTGTTTTTTTTTTTGTTTTTTGTTTTGTGTGTTTTGGACGATATATGGGAAATGTTGTCAGAAAGGCTATTTTTTTAATGCTATGGTATTGCTTCATCTAAGTGTTCTTGGTAGACATAATTCATTTTACTCCCTTGATCTGATGTAGTAAAGTTAATAGACGTAATTCATTTTATTTCTTTGATTTGATTCTTTATTATTTAATACTAAAGTAAAATTTGCATTATTTTTCCGTCTTATCTAATTTTAAAATTAAAAATTTTTCAATCAACTATTTCTGATATAAAATATACTAGCATTTAGTATATAATTTATCATTTTACTATTTCTGATATCAAAAATTTTTATTATATAATTGATCATTTCATATAACAAGTCTAACAAAAAATCAAATAAATAAAGCCGCCGATACTGGTCAAAATTCGGATGAAAAAGACAGAGTTTTTTTAGTATTGATAATTTGTGCCAAAAAAAAAAACCTAGCTCCACCACTGGGTGGAAGGGATCAGCATGCGTTGTTAAGGAAACAGATTTTTGCACGTTTAAGAGAAATTTGGCTTAAAGAGCTTCATCAGTTAGCTTGATTTTTCATATAAAGATGCTTTTAAAACAAGGCATTTTTAAGTGTCAGGTGTAATTTTTTTTTTAATGATTTTATCCTTGATGCTTTTGAGCTTTTCTAGCTCTTGGGTTAGGCTGTTTTTTTTTTTTTTTGTGCCCTTTAAGAGCAATCTTTTTTAAAGCAATTTCAGTGAAAATTGATTTGATTCAAATAATCATGTGTATATTCAATTATATTTCTCTTATTTTTTTGTTATTAATGTTGTTTCATAGTTTGGACTTTGTTTTCACATGTTTATAATTACTTTCTTCATAGAGTAATAGAGTTATTTTGAAATATTTGTGGAGCTATATGGTCTTTTGCTATTTTTGTGATCCTTTGTTTATATCCTTTATGGAGTATAGCATTCCACCTTTCATCATCATTTCCCGCCATTTTGTGCTTTTGGTTTCATTTTCCTATGTTCAATTCTCTCACTTTTGACAAAGAAGTTGACGAAGAAGATGAGAACGTACAACACAACTGTCCATTCCCCATTAGGTATTTCCTTATTTGCAACCTTGATTCTAAAGGTTATTACGTAATCTGCTTCCCTATTCATCATAATTTGTTATCCTGATTGATTCTTCTATGGTACTACTTTTTTTTTTATTCTTCTATGGCCGGTACTCTCGCAGCACCAGAGATGCTCTTATGTGATCGCTGATTTGGGTTAAGGGTAACCGCATGAGAAATAAGACAAATCAAGGAAAACCAAAATCAAAGTATTATGATGTACGTTACAGCAACATTCTTTATTTTGTAATATTTCAATGGTATTGAATAAGTATGAATTATATATCTTTTTCTATTGATTCTTATTAATGTGATGTATGAGAAGGGAATACATAAGAAAGATGATGCATTCATTACTCAATTTTAGGATCTATAACACACATTGTAAAACTCATATGCTTGAAATCCATTGAGTTTGGCGATTTGTACTTTATCCTTTTTTAATTCTATTATTATGTCTTCTTGTATTTTGTTAAAAGCTCATTTATATGTGAAAGATTTATCTTATAAACTTTTTTTTTGTCTATCTTAATTCAATTTACATGAGTTTTGACTGGTTGTTTGCTAATTGTTAGTCTTTCTTATAGTGATCATTCAATATTGTTTGTCTGATAAATTTTAGCTCTTATAGGTATTGCTCTATTATAGGCTTATTTTTTTATTTTAAGTAACTAATTCAGTTATATGAAGAATGTCATATTAATGTCAATAAAATACAAACCCCTCACAATAAAAATAAGGCTATTTTTTATTTTAATCGAACTTTTTCAATATATTTCAAAAATAATATCAATATATATATATATATATATATATATATATATATATATAAAAATTGATTATACATAAATCATCTATATATATGCAAATATTGTATTTAATATTAATATAGAATTTAATATCATTGATAAAGCATGTCATAAATTATTTTATTTTAATTTTTATTACATAATTTTATTTTTCTTAATTTTATTCACGTGCATCATGTGCACTTTCATTTATAATAGATTATTAAGTTTACACACTTCAAACTATTGTTTGTGAAGACTAATACAAGTTTATATGCATATTGATTGTGTATAAATTATAAACAAATATATATAAATATTACATGTAATATTCATAAATACTTAAATATTAATCATATATCATGTCATAAAGTAATTTTATATTGGATCTATATATATTTTATTTGAAAAAAAAAAATTATTCACGTGCACCTTGTGCACGTGCATTTTTCGGATTTTCAAAATATATATAAAGTCTTCTTATTTTAGTGATGCATCTGAATCATACCATACAAATAAAAGGATGATCTTATAGGATGACAATATATGATCATTTTTTCCTTTTATAATATTTCCATTTTCATATACATATTTGCAATACAAATATTGTATTTTTTTCCTTTTTTCTTCATTTAACAACTGCTATATTTCGTGACTGATTATAGTTTTATGATTGTTGTGACGCTGAAGCTATTTTTATTATATAGTTGATTAAAGGTTTACTTTACCTTCATTCTTTTGTAATTGCTTCAAACATTTGAAAATTGATAAATGATCCTAGGTTATGCGTCGAACCTGATTAACTTTATTAATTCCTTTAACTATTTATAAGAGCACATTTTGGTTGCGATTTTTTCACTCCTTAAAAAAATTTTTTTTTTGAAGAGGAAATTTATTAACCTTTTTAGGAAAGATAAATGAAATAAATTGAATTTATATTATAAACCCTAAATGGATGTTATTATGTATATAATTTCTTATTTTAATTTATCTTAATTCAAGTATAATAGAATTATAAATAATTTATATTTATACAAATTTTTATCTTAATAATGATAATATAATTAAAATATTATAATATGAATTTTTATTTTTAAATTTTTTGTAACGTGCATTTAATGCACGGGCATTTTTACTAGTCAATGAAAAGTATGTTGGAATATCAAATATTTGGCCCTCATTTAAGTTTATTAGGTTGATAATTATGGTCTCCTTGTGGTTCTAAACTTCCTAAGAAACGGTCCTTTTGCCTTTTGGAAGTGAAAGTTTATTCCCCTCAAGTTTGTTTCTCTCCATGTAACCATCTTTTCACATCAATATAATTGTGTTTACTAAAAAAAAAAAATGAATCTCTTTATTGCGGTGAATGCATCAGAGCGGTCAAACATGTGATTGACCAATGATTTATTCTTCATTAATAGATCATCCCATTTTCATCTCTTTCTTGCTAGAAAAATGTTATTCAACAAGTTTTTTTAAGTGATGCTAATATTCTCCAATTTGAATGATATCATAAGATAACAAAAGGTTCCATAAATGCTAGTGAACATTATATTATCTTCACACACTTGATGCATCTTTTTGTGGTAACAATCATAAAATACAATAAAAAAATCAAGAGAGGTGTAACCAACAATAGAGTTTATTAATGTGTAAATGCTAGTCAAGTGCTACAAATTCTTTGAGGTTGCATCACTCACCTTCTTAAATTTGTCATGCAAACATCGCTTATTGCTAGATTTCTTCTCCATCACCATATTTGATACCCATTTGACATAATGTCTTTCTTCGTAAATTCTGCATCCAAAAGTTTGACCACTTCTTAGAGTGGCCTAAATCTCAATTGAGTGGTTTCATTAATTTTATCAAATTGGTTGGCTATATGGTCTAATGTGCAATCTATAGTTGAGGATAATAAGATTAAGACATGGAATTATGGAGGTTTTCACCATTTAAAAAATATTTATTTTCGTTCTAAGAAAATAATGAGATAAAAAAATATAACTATCTTCATAGGTGATTATAATATAAAACATTTATTTGAATTGACGACTTAGTCAATCAATATCTCTTGTACTTTTTAAATTGAGAGTATGCTCCTGCTTGTCTTGTGTTCCTCCACATTCCTCCATTTGTCTAAATGCTCTTACACTATATTAAGAAAAGAGACAACGGAAGGTGGCTAAGCCTTTCTATACCATTGCAATGTTATATAATGTGGGAAACTTCTTTTGGTAATTGGTAGTTGACTTGTAAATTATTGAGGAGAGGTAACTAAAAAACTACATTATAAGAGGGTGCATCTTGAGTCGTCTTAGTGATCCTTTCCTTTATCTCCATCAAGCCGCAACAGACATTGTAGTTTTAGTTCTCCATGTTCACATCCAATTTTTAATTTTGCTGCTTTTTATGATATGCTTGTCTTTAGACACCAGCATTAATCAACTCTCATCACACCTTAGAGGATATTAGATATAAAATTGTTCATGGATGACTTCAAACCTTACTTTTTTGTTATTGGTAGGCTAGATCTAGAAATTTGAGTGAGGGAAATTAGATAGTATGGAGAAGCAATAAAATAATATAATATTTCTATAAGTTAAACCCACAAGTATAAGTGCAGTATGATCCTCAATACATGCATTATTACTCCTTAATTATATGATTTTGGGGGCTATATGAAAGGCTATATCTAAAATAAATAAATAAAAAGAACACATAATTTGACAAATATGGACTAGCTTAGGCATGTGAACTAACTAGGAGATGTACATGTATAATTCTCTCTAATATGACCCCCTTCTCTTAGGCGAGTGCCTTGGGCGAGTCTTTTATAGCGAGTGTTTTATGTGAGTCTTTGAGTTCTGATAAGTTGGGCGGGTTCATAAGAGCAAATCTCTAAGAACGAGAGGTGAGTTGGTAGGAATAAGAGAGGAGCCCATAGAAGTGAGAGGCTAATCCCCTGAATGGAAGTAGTCGTGAGCAAGGTGTGAGACCAATCATGAAATAATGGTTATAGTCTTATAAGATGTGCTCTTCCTGTAGTTGGATCGCAAACGTTTACAATAGGTAGGTGTCCTTGATCGTAGATAGTTGTTGCAAGCTAGCGTGTTCAAATGAGGTGAATGATCCTTAGGGCATGTACTAGTTTGGACTAGTTTGGGCGAGTCCTTTGGAATAGCTTGTTGATGACGATGGCACCCTTGATTTGATCTCCTAAGGCAAGTTTGCACGCTTTGATTTATGCAAGGGAGAGTGATCATTTTCCATAGAGCAACGACAACTATTGCTCTACAAGTTACGCGTCCTTCGGGTGAGTATCACATGGACCACATGATCCGTTGGGGTGAGCCTATTGATAGATGCTTATAAGTTAACTACATTAACATATATGAGTACATAATACCTTCACTTACCAACCAAAAATTTATAAGACTAATAAATATTTTTAATAAAATCATAATACATTAAGTTCACAAGCATTCTTTATCTAACAATTTATCTAATACCCTTATTCGAAGTTAGTTCAAGCCTCCCTTACCCTATTATTTTTTGATTAAATTTTAAAAAATTATATATTTATTTAATTGATATTAAAATAATGCACTCATAAATTTTTTGTCTAACATTACCAACCCTAATTTCATTAGAAGACATCGAAGGGGGTCGTTGACATGTGAAGGAAGAGGAGTTCTTGATGAATTTGTTGGGGTAGGCATCGATGAGACATACAACATTTGAAGGAGAAGAGGGGACTAACATCCCCAATTTAGTAAATCTTGTAAATCCAAATTTAGTACATCATAGTAAAGTTCAATCAAGAAATTGTTTGGCAAGATAACTTTTAAATCTTGTGAAATTGTTTTGAAACATAATCAAAGATTCAAGACAATAGGTCATTAAAAACTCAAATTTGATTTATATATTAAAGTTAATTTGTATTTTAAATATAATTTTTTTTATTAATTTCAATTTTAAGCAGCATCAATAAGCTTGAATTATAAAAATTATAAATATTATAATTAAAAAATTAGCTTAATTTTCAAATAACTTAATAGTGATTTAATTGTTAATTACAATACTAATTATCTATATATTTATTTTAATGTTTTTTAATAAATATTTAATTACTAATTACAATATTAATTATATAATTAATTATTACTTGAAATAACAAATTAGTTAATTATTATTTATATTACTAGTTATTTAAGTATTATTTTAATAAGTTTTAATTATTAAGTTTATGATTAATTATCCAATTAATCATTTAAGTATTCAATTACTAATTAATTATTTTTACTACTTATATTAATCATCTAATTAATAATTTATATTAATTAAATTAGTTAGATTAATTTCGAACACGCTGTGCTTCTCTGCCCAACTATTTTTGCGGTTTGTTTTCAACTTCTCGCGGGCTTTGTGTGAGGTAGGGTTTTGAACAAGTCGCTAATTATTCGCCTCCTCCTTCGACGATGTTCCTTCATGTCGGATCATAAGCTGCAACAGTTCACTAGAAGTGACGACGGGAGTGTGAAGGCAACCATCTTTCTCCTTTCGTGCGCTTCTTCAACCATATCCTATAAATTTGCGAAACTTTGGATTTAATAAATTCGGGATTTACGACGAACAGGGGAACAAAGGATTTATTTCACCATGAGATTTAACTTTTTCTCATATCGCTTGGGATTTAGGGGCTGTTTGACAGCAAGTGAGATTTAACTTGAGAGGGATTTAATAAATCCTGTAAATCTGGATATAGTAAAGTCTAAGTTTGTTAAATCCTGAAAACTGTTTGGTTTGACAAATGTTAAATATTGTGAAATCCTGAGAAGCTACGGTAACATAATTCATGATTTATAACTGTTAGGAATTTAAATATGAATAAAATAACTATAATTTTAAATATAAATTTATAATTAAAAAAATAATGTGTTATGAATTTAATAATATGTTAAGTACAAATTACTCGTTAATTATTATTTACATCATTACTTATATATTTAATAATATATATTTTAAATTATATTAATATTTAATTACTAATTATTCAGTTAAGTTAAATTAAAAAAAGTAATTTATGCACTAATTATATTATTAATTATTTAATTAATTTACTTATTTATTAATATTTTAAAATATATTAATTAAGTTAATCAATAATAACTTAGAGGCGTAGGGTTTAGGGTTTGCCTTTCATCTTCTTCGTTGCTGTTCGGCTTTGTTGCTTCGCAGGAGTTGTAGAGATTGCACGCGTCGCTTCTTCAGCTCCTTCGTGGCTGTTCAACTTTGCTCCTTCGCCGAGTTTCCCTTCCTGTCGGATCGGAAGTTACGACATTTTGATCGGAAGCAACAACGGGAGCTCGCTGACTGTGAAGGTAACTTTCTACCTTTCGCGCGCTTCTTCGGACAAATCCCATAAATCCGTCGAAGCGAGGGATTTGGTAAATCGGGGATTTAATCTGTAAATCCTTAAATCCGGAATGTACCCATCGCCGAGATTTAACGCGCGCACAAAAACCGTTTGGCTGGATTTAGCGTAAATCCGACTTGAATCCCGCTGTAAATCCGATAACAAACAGCCTCTTAGTATAAATCCTGTGTCCAAACAGCCCCTTCGTCTCCAATTCTCCTCCCATTCCAATTCAAGTCTGTTGTTCAATTTCGCCGCCATCGCAGCATCACTGCTGTCACTTCCTTCATCGCTGTTAACGCCTTAAATGTTAAAACTAGCTTCTTCGCCTTCTCTGGTCTGAACCATCTACTCCTTTGCATTAGGCCACTGAAATGATTTTAAAAATTTGCCGTTAACAACTTCTCCTAACTTTTGAGGTAGAACTTTCTCCATGCAAGCCCGTTTCGTCTGTGATTAATTGAATTTGTTTACGTTTTTTGGTTTGTTTGTTTTTTTTTTGTTCATGCTTTATAGATATTCTTGACATTTTACGTACCCAACACAGAAAAAACACGGAAAAAATATTGCATTGATAAGTTGTGTCATGCCTACAGCTCTAGTTAGACGGGGAGTAGTCATAGGCATTATATGGTGCCTACAACTTTTGGTATTGTGGGGAGGAGGGAGACGAACCAAAGGCTTATTGCTTATTATATTGTTTGTTGATGCTCTAAACTCCTAAGGGGCTGCTTGGTAGAGGTTTTAAAGTAGGATTTATTGTAAATCATGCCAAATATTGTAAAGTGCCAAAATGAATCCTACAGATTTTAAAATCTCATTTGACCTTTGTTTTGGGTTAAATCATGCATTTATTAAATTTGGAAGTCTGGTGGATTTATGAAATTTAGGTGAACAGAAGGGCATGAGAGGGTGGGGGAAGATGAGGGTTACCTTCATTGAGCTCATGTTGCGTCTTCCTCACTTATTTTTTATCTGCGTCTTTGGGTCGGTGTGTAAGAAAGGGAGAAATACGAGAGATTAACTTGTCGTAGCTTCCTCTGCTTTTTAGGAGTTTGGATAGGAGATGATGTGAGAGTTATATACAATGGTTACGTGGGTGGGGTGGGGTGGGGTGAAGTGTTACAGTTGATTAAATTTGCACTGTAATAATATTTAATAGATTTTTAATTACATTAAACTTAAATTTTTAATCAATAATATTTATGATCAAATTTAATTACATTAAAGTTATCACAAATAATTTAATAAACTATTAATATGATTAATAATAAAATAAATTAGATATAAATACACTTATTAAAAATTAAATTAGCTTTAGTAAACTATATTAATAAAAAAATATGAACTTAAAATGATATTATATAAGTGTTACTATTAAATTGTTTCAATATTGAACTAATTTGTAGTTAATTGGAATGTCAATTACACTAATTATGATTGCAGGCAATGAGTAAAAGATATTGCTTAATTTGATTATTTACTTCATATTTTTGAGGAAATTGAAGAATATTGGTGTTGATGTATATATTTTTTCGTCTCAGTTGTTTAGGATTTATGGTTTTTTTTTTTTTTTTGCGTAGGATGAGGGCTTAAACCCGGATCGTTTGGGATTCTCCATGTCCCCAACCAGTGCACTGCGAGTTTGAGCATAGATGATGGTTATTGGGCAACTTGTTTATGACTGTTCATTTTTGTAATTGTGTAATATATTTTAATTTCATCATTAGCCATTTTTTGTCAATGTTATTATCATATAACATTGAATTAAAGTTCAAGTTCCTTCTTTCCCAATTCCCTACTCATCTCCATTTAATTTCTGATGAAACAATAATAGTATAACAATAACTCAAAAGTCATCTATGTTGTCGTTACTTTGGGGGGGGGGGGTCTTAGTTTGATATGTCATAATGAATTGATTTATTCCTGGCCTCATGATGGACCAACTGATTTGATTGTGAGGGAATTAAGAAGTTTCTTAATCAAGATGAAGTTGTTTAGGAAGGTTCTTAATCAAAGAGAATTAATTAAGAGATGTTTCCTAATTGAAGATTTGGGAGCTGATTTAGGGGCTGATTTGGAAGGGATTAATTTGGAAATATTTCCTAATTGAATAGGGAAAATTTAGGGGCTGATTTGGAGGGGATTAATTAAGAAATATTTTCTAATTGAAGATGATAGATTTAGGGCTGATTTGAGAGCTGATTTGAGAGGGAAATAATCAAGGAAATAGGAGGGAAGGGGGAGGGCTGTTTGGGTATTTACTGTTTATTGTTTGCTTTAAACAGGTGGTTTTCCTAGGGTTAGGGCGCCTTGAATTTTGCTGAATTTGAGATCTCTTAGGTTTATATTTTTGGGCTCTAGTGGTGTCTTGAGATTTGGGAGAGATAGATCCTCCTCTCGAATAGAGGATCAATTGTATCTTGGTATTTTCTTTCCGTTCTATTTAATTTCTTGCAATAAAATTACTGTTTTTACTGTACTCATTGCCTGAAATACAGTTTAATTTTAGTTTTACGATTGTTTGTTCATGATAAAAAGATGCTAGACACCTGTATCTCGCCTTCCTTTTTTACTTCAGATTCCTTGTTTGCTTTGCAGCGATTGGTGAGCTTTGTAGTTGTACTTCTGATTGAGGTAATTTATGAGAGCAAAATATGTCGGAGACAGCATCTTTGAATATGCAGGATATTCCACAAGGTCAGCTCCCTGAGCATATTGAGCTTCAGAGGACTCGAGTGTTTTGCAAAGCTGATGCACCAGTACATGTAAGAGATTTTTTATTATTTTTTGTTTTTTTAATACTTATTTATGTTTTACATTTTCATGGTTTTCTTGCTCATTTATCATGTTATGTAGCATTCTGTTGTATAGAATAATTTCGATTTTCTTTCTAATTTAAAATCAGTTAATAAAGTAATGGGTTCTACAGAAGCTATGTAGATATACAAAAGGAATGGAAGCTGGCCACTGATGATTTAAAAAACCTCATTGTTAAATAGCTTTATGATGGGTGTATTGTTATTGTTAGGCGTATTTTTTTAGTTGTTAAAGTTCTGCTTTATCTCTGCTATATCTTTGTGGTTTCATTTGTTTAACATATAAAATACTTCAAAATTTTAGACAGAGGATGTTGAATATTCTGGTGCTTATGCGGCGGTAGGGTTTGACAATAGTTTGCAAGTAGATGATTTCCGTAGAGATTTCAGAATTGAAATAAAGAATCTGTCAATGGATGATATAGAATTTGACATGATTGGGATTGACGCATCTTTGGCTAATGCATTCAGGAGGATATTGATAGCTGAGGTATGTTTTTAAATGACTTCCACTCTTTGAGTTATTCTTTTTATAAGGCTTTCCCTTATTGATTGATATGGTCTGATCCGATATCTGTTCATGTATTTTGTTAGTTATCTGGCATAACATATTACTAGTCATCTGGATTATTGGTTTTCAAACCTATTTTCATGACCATATTTTTAAGTCCTTTATTGTTTTGCATAAGTTCAAGAAGATGGGTTTTTTTTTTATTAACATGGATATCCTCTGAAATATCTATTTTTCCTCTGCCTACTTAGGTTCCAACAATGGCTATTGAAAAGGTTCTCATTGTTAACAACACATCAGTGATGGCTGATGAGATACTATCCCATAGGCTGGGCCTTCTCCCAATCGAGGCTGACCCAAGGCTATTTGACTTTCTATCTGGTTTGTCTAATTGTTTTTTCATTTGATCCTTTGTTCGTCTTGGTTACTACTACCTGTCCGTATATAGTTGCTATTCTTTCATGCAGAAAACGACACTCCAAATGAGCGGAACACTATAGTATTTAAAATGGAAGTTCATTGTAAGAAGCGTGGCCCTCGTCTTACTGGTATAACATGATTTTCGTGTAGTACTATCTTTTTGTTTTCCTGCTTGAATTTTTATTTTTATTTTTATCTTCTGCAAGCAAACTATTAACCCGTGAGCAACTGCAATTCTATTAATTTGTAGTTTTTCATTTTGGTTTTGTATTTATATAGTGAAATCTGATCAGCTAAAGTGGCTGCCAAATGGTAGCGAGCTTTTAATGGAATCACCTAATCCATCCACAAAACCACGAAGTTTCACATCATTCTCTTGCAGTCAAGCTTCTCTACCACAAATTTCTGGCAGGCCAATCGGTATGAAGCATCTTGATATTATCATCACTCAGCTCGGTCCAGGACAGGTAATTTATAAATATTGTCTATGCTGCGTAGGATTTATTTGGTTTCTTGTTTGCACTTCGTTACACTAAATATTTTTGGGTTGTGTCAACTAAAAGCATATGAATCAAAGTATTGTTGTTAGACTCAACAAAAATTGTATAAAAGAGTTCATTTTCTGAGCCAATGAATCGTAATGCTAATTCAACCAGTATTAAAAAGGTTTGCTTCATTTTTATGTCTATTTATTTGCTCTTGAAATATTTAGTGCCGCTCAATTAAGTTTTAACAAACAGGAAATTATAGATACTTTTGTATTTTTTTGCACTAATAATTATGCAATTATGAAAAGTTCCCACATAATCTACATCGGCTTGTTTTTAATTAATGTTTTAAGTTTTATTTTAGTATAATAAACCTACCTTTTGAAATGACTGATATTGATCTTCTGCCTTCGTTTTCTCTTTGTTTCATATAGAAATTTGCATAAATACTAAGTTGCTACCGGTTTGAAAATATCCTGGTTATGGACGGGTATGCTGTGTATACTGGAGTGATAGCTGCTCTTTACTGGTTTCTTCATTCTCTGTTTTTTGTTGTTGGTGTGTGTGTTTGCAAAGAAAACTTGCGTGTTGTTAAGTTGCTAGAAATATGATTTTCTTGAATGCTGCGGTTCTAATATTTAAAACTGTTCCAAGTTGCCATTGGGGAGTTGGAAGATTCATGATGCTGAAGTGAGCGTGTATTTACAATTCAGCAACAGGCAAATCTTTAAATATGTGACCCTGTAGCTTCTTCAATAATTTTCCATAATAAGGAAGAACAATGCAAAGCGTATTCTCCTTTATATATTAATTAGTATGCTGATGTTTATAGCTTTACTTTTGATACACTTAAGACCAAAGATTATCCAAGAGCCAGTGAATAGCTAATTTCATCCCGTGACATATTTTTTGGTTCATCAGTTTACCTCTATCCCAAATCTTATATCAGGTGTTCATCTTGAAAAGTGCTGTTTATATTGAGAATACTTACATCTAATGTTAAATGCTTACATCAACAATATCGTCTCTACTTTTTTTTTCCTAGTCTATTGAGCTTGAAGCCCATGCAGTGAAAGGCACCGGAAAAGTTCATGCTAAGTGGTCTCCTGTTGGTACAACATGGTATAGGATGCTGCCAGAGGTGTGATACATAAGATATGCAAAATTTTCATCCTTTTTAAGGACTCCGTTTTTTTTTTTTCAAATGACATCCTTCACGTATTCTTTTTATGTATGCACTGTTATTGGACAGGTTAAACTTTTGAAAGAAGTGAGAGGCAATGATGCTGAAAAACTTGTCAAGAAATGTCCACGTAAAGTGTTTGATGTTGAAGATGTTGGACATGGTAAGATCTCTGCAGGGAAGTTCAATAATGATGATGTCTATTCAGTGGTGAATTATATTTTTTGGCCATTACGTGCTCATTGCTTAACAACAATTTTTTTAATGTTCTTTTATTTTTAAGTATATGTATATGTATATGTATATATATAAGGAACATACTTCTCTCCTTGGTGGAAAATTACTATTCTCCACCAATTAGATTTTAATGTTATAAATTTTAAAAGCAAGATCAAAATTATTGGAAAATGGTGGGACATTGATCTTTTTTTCTTGTTATTAGTACATTATATGCAAAATTAATTGTAGGCCACAAATGGAATAATACAGGGAGGCATAATCCCATAATAATTAAGTGAATCTTTCTTAAAAATAAAAGAACATTAAAAATGTTGTCATTAATACATAGAAATATATATGGTGATACTTCCCCTCAACTTGTGGAGACAAAAGTGATTAAATTTGCATACGTTCATGCATCATAGAGGATGATATTTTTTTCTTATGCGGATTGGTTGCTCTTGAGAAGCATTAGCTTGAAGGCGAATGGTGGAATGACCTATCTCATCACAAATGAATTGTATCAGTTTTAGTACTTTTGGTGCACTTATAGTGAATATTATTTTTAAATAGTAAAACTCGCATCATAATGAATAATAGAGGGAACATCATGAACTGCCCGTATCAATGAGGAATTTTGAAGCCAAAATAATTCACCTACTTTGTGTGCAAAAACATGATATTTAGCTTTGGCATTGAAATGGGCAACAAATGTTCATCTTTTTACTCCAAGTGTTAAATAAATGCCGAAGAAGAAACAAAGCTTGGTGCCAAAGTTTTGGTCTGTAGGATCACCAACCTAATGATCATCAGAGTAAACATTAAATATAGTTAGAGATTGGCATAACAATAAGGATGCCTAATGCAATAAACAATGCGACGAACAACAACATAATAGGTACAGCGAGGTACAACAAGAAATTGATTGACACATTGTACTGTATTTGCAATATAAAGACAAATTATATTTAAATAAATTAACCCTTATGCTAGTTTTTCATATTGAGTAGGATTTAACTAATGTGCCTCATTGATGGAGTTGAGATGATAGTGAGGTTACAAAGGAGTTTAGACAACTTTTAAGCTAGTGACGTTGGCTTGGTGTAGAAGATTAGATGCATATTTTGGTTGTGACATATAATAAACTAGTAGAAATTATGTTGATTTTGAGATAAGTAATTCAAGTGCCTTATATCTTTCATCTCACAATAATGTTGGGACCTTTAAGATTTAAATGCCCTCATATTTATTGCCACTGATAATCATATCATCCATGCAAAGGAGTAGAAAGATAGTGCCAGCAATAGTGATGCAAACGAAAGAAACTTTATTTAGATTTTTGTTTGTGTTGTTGAACTTTGTAAAATATGCTCGAGGTGCTTGCTTGAGGCCAGGGAGAGTTTTTGTTGGAGTTTACAAAGTTCTCAGGAACCTTAAGGCTATATAATTTCTTAAGTTCACTGTGATGAAAACATTACGGGCATTCATTTGTTAAATAGGTTTGTGACAAAGGGAAACAAATTAGCACCATACTTTGGCAATAAGGTTATCTTTATATTGCTCAAAAGGCCTATAATAAGGTTTACTTTATAGAATCATTTATAATTGACAATTGACTTCTCTGTAGGCAAATCAACTAAATCTCAAGTATGACTTCAATTTAATTTATAAAGTTCTTCCTGCATAACATATTGTCAACGCGGATCAGAGCAATCTTCAATATGGATGAAAGGTTAATGAAAAATGGAGATAGTGGAGTGCAATGATAGTTTTCTTGACAATAAGATGAAAGATCACCTATTTGGAATGGATAAAATAACAAAGAATACAAACATATGTATCCGTTTATTCTAGATGTGTCATCACTTGATTTTTAGAGAGCGGACGTTCTCTAGGCGCTATTGCATTAATATGAATATGCATATCAAAAGATATTGCATCTCAAAAGATATTGCTTCTTCAAGGCCTCAAGGGGAAAATGGTCAAGGAGCTTGGTGAAATAAGGAGGCGAGGAGTTGGTAGATAGTTAAACCAGAGATAGTAAAACAAATATAATATTTTTTCAGAAAATGACATGGTGATAAATTTGAAGATGTCGTGATAAAGGATCTCAACAATGGCAGCTTGTGTTTTAGGCTATAATCCAAGATGCAATATATACCAGATTAATTTTGAAATTTATTTCACTAATGGGCTTCAGGGAGAACAAACAAGCATGACATAAACCCCAAAAATATAGTCAAATCCTACCATAGTGATGCACAAAAGGAGAGTTATATGTAGCAATGGTAAAGATAATTCAATTGATGGTATATATTTTTGCGGCTGCAATTTCTTCCCAAAAACATTTAGAATAGGGGTCTAATAGAACAAGACATTTGATGTTAAAAATATGGTGATACCTTTCATTCAACTTGGCTATTTTGTGTAGAGATGCTAAGAAAAGAATATTCAAATAAAGTGTAATGTTGCATTAAGAGATGGGAGTAGGGCAAGGCCCTTGTATCCAAAACATTATTAGATTGAAGAGTTAACGAAATGTTTGTGTTATGAAGCAAAATTCGATTATATTATTTGGATTGCTTTTTAAATAAACAAAACCAAACACAATAAGAATAATCATCAATGAAGATGATGAAATGGGGAACTACCCATATTGTGGCAGGGGAAGTGCCCTAGGCGTCGAAGTGAACAAAATCTAAAGGTATTATAACACATGAGTTAATATTGTGAAAAGTTAACGCTTGTTGTTTTGATGGTTTACAAAAAATAGAATGAGCCATATTATTTTAGACAAACTCTAAATGATTGCTATGTGAGGTGGGTTTGATAGAGACAACTAATATTAAAGTTGCTTTGGATGATGACATTCAGTTTAGCATGCGGTGGTACCTCAAAACTAGTGAGTGCAAACATGCTACCATCTCTATGGCCTGTTCCAAGAACTTCTCGATAAGAGTGAGAAAATTCATGTCCTCTGAAAAATTTCTATTGAAAATAAAATTAAGAGTAAATTTAGGTAGCAAGCAAGTGGGAGGAAGGAATGAAATGGAGACAGAGATATGAATACTGTGAGCGGCAGATAAAGTTAATCCATCTTTAATTTGTATCAAAGGAGTAGATGATGTATGAGCCTTGGTGGAGAATAGTTATTGATCAACTGTGGGCATGTAGCATCAAAATACCAAATATAAGTACCTAAGATGGTAAACATGTAAATGGAAGGATATATATACTATGCTATATTGAGATTTGTTTTCGTTGAAGAAAAAGCTGTAGAAAGAGTAACCAAAGTTGCAACAATAGAGGTCTCGATGCCAAGCTAGGTATGAGGCTTAGAAAATTTTGAAGTGGGTCTTGTGCTAGAAGATTGTACAGAAGGGAACTTATTATGATATATGGAGTTACCTTTGAAGTAGCAGTGCTGGTAGGACAATTCCGAAGAATGTGAAAAGGGTCATGTAGTATCTTGCACTTGAGGATTGTAGTGCGAGCAATATATAGGAGCCATCATATGTTGAATAGAAACAACAATAATGGAGTTTTGATTTCTTATTGGAACAAAAAAAGGTATTAGAAGGCGTCACTAGAGTGCTCGTGGCATGAGAGAAAATTATAGTGAGGGTTAGTCTAGGATAGAGTGGCTCTAGGTGTAAATGAGTGCGTTAGAGTTTGTAGAAATGGATGCACCAATCTAGACACAAGAACGACTTGGGATATATCATTGCAGTGGTTGGTTGTGGCAGAAGATGGATTTATGATCACTGGTAGATCTTTAAACACAAGTGCGATCGATGATAATGAGGCAGCTACGTGTCATTAGAGCGGAGAGATTCTTCTTCAAGGAAAAAAACCAAATGATAATGAAGAAGTAAATCTAAGTTTACACCTTGTAATTGGATATCATATTTATGGTTTTCTGAGAAATCATGGATGTTGAACAAATTGTAGACAATGTTTTAAAAGCGAAAATATAAAGCTAATTGTTTGAATCCTATTTAATATGAAGCGGAAGTTTATTCCTTTTAATTTTATACACTTCAAATATTAAAATATATTGTGATATGAATTAAACAAATAATAGAACTATGAATTTTATACTTCACAAAATAGAAAATTTAATCCTTTTCAATTTGTCTCAGAAATTTAACACATCAAAGCATGTTCATATTAACACAAAGTTATTTATTTAATATCTATTTATCTTGAAATCATATTATTGTAATAAACAAGTATCATGGAAAAAGATTTAAATGGACTTGAATTACAAATAAAAAATACATGATGCCAAACTTAATTAAAATCATCAAATTATGGGTGTGTTTCACTATTGAAATAGAGGAGATTAATACTACAACAACAACATCAAGCCTTTATCCCACTACGTGGGGTCAACTATATGAATCCTTTTTCTCCATTGTGACATGTTGAGAGTCAAATTCTCATTTCAACCGACTAAAGAAATGATATTTTTAATATTTTTTAACCAAGCCTTTTTAGCTCTACCTCTACTTTTATTTACATAGGCTAAATCTAATACATCTACTCTCTTAACAGGGTCATTGGAAGACCGCTGTTTTACATGACCAAATCATCTAAGGCGACTCTCTCGAATCTTATCAGTCATTGGAGCCACTCCAACCTTTTCACGGATATGCTCATTTCGTATCTTGTTTCTAAGAGTAAACCCGCTCATCCACTTGAACATCCTCATCTCAGCAACACTTAATTTAATATTATGCTTCTCTTTTAATGGCCAACATTCTGCACCATAAAACATTGTAGGTTTCACCACCATCGTATAAAATTTTCCTTAAGTTTGAGTGATGCTTTTCTATCACATAACAAACCCGAAAGCATTCCTCTTTCAACCATCCAACTTGAATTCTACTAATAATATATCTATCTATTTCACCAACACTCTGAACAATAGGTCCAAGATATCTAAAACGAGTACACTTATTAAGGAATTGATCGCTCAAAGTCACAAACCCCTACTAGAACTATTACTACTAAAATTACACTCCATGTATTCAGTTTTAAATCTACTCAAACCAAAATCTTTAAACTCTAAGGTTGACCTCCATAATTCGAGTTTACCTTCAACTATCTCTAGTTTTATCAACAAGAAGAATATGATCACCAAAAAGCATACGCCATGTACAAACTCTTGCAAATGTCTAGTGAGAACAACCATGACTAAAGCAAAAAGATACATGCTTGATCCTTGATGTAATCCAACTGAAATAGAAAAAATATTCGGTCAAGCCACCTTGCATTTGAAAACAAGTAACTACTCCTGCATACATATCCCTAATGGCTTGAATGTAAGCATTATTAACTATTTTCTTTTCTAGAACTCTCCATAGCAGTTCTCTTGGAACTTTATCATATGCTTTCTCTAAACCAATAAATATCATATGTAGATCCTCTTTATTCTCTCTAAACTTCTCTATCAACCCTCTCAATAAATGAATAACTTCCATAGTAGACCTACTGGACATGAATCCAAATTGATTTTGAGAAACATTAGTATTACGTCATGACCTATGCTTCATGACTCTCTCCCAAAATTTTAAAGTATGACACATCAACTTAATTCCTCAATAATTCGCACAATCTTGTGCATCATCTCTATTCTTAAAAGTAGGAATTAACACACTCATTCTCCACTCATTTGACATCTTTTTATTCATCAAAATAATATTAAAAACTTTAGTAAATCAAGAAATTCCTTCATCTCCTAAGCATTTCTATACCTCTATTGGAATATCATTAAGTCCAATAGTTATTCCACACTTTTTTTTAAAGCCTCTCTAACTTAAGCTTTACTAATACCTCGATGAAAATAAAAATCTCTATTTTTTATTTAGAGTACGAAGGTCATTAAAGTCAACCGTATTCTCACAATTTTCATTAAAAATCTTAGCAAAATATCACATCCACCTTTGTTGAATATCCTCTTCTAAAAAAAAACACGTTTTGGATCTTCATCCTTTATCCACTTCACTTTTTTTTTTCCACTTCACTTGAATCAAATCTTTATTATCTTTTTGTTTGACTAACTTATACATATATCTTTCACCATCTTTAGAATTTAATCTATTATATAAATCCTCAAAAGCTAAAATTTTTGCATTGCAGATTATTTTCTTAGACACCTTACGAGCCTCTTTATATCTTTTCCTAATTTTCAGAGTTTTTACAACTAAACCAATTATTATAACATTGCTTCTTATTTTTGATCTTTTCTTGCATATTTTGATTCAACCACCAACTATTTTTATTTTTAGGAGCTTTTGATTTTGAAACTTCAAGTACATCTCTTGCAACATTCTTAATTTACTAGCTATTTGTTCCCACATAACATTTGCTTTCTCATGCACTGACAAAATCTTAAGTTTTCGAATCTTACTTTCAAAAATATTTTTGTTAGTATTCTTTAGATGCCCCCATTTAATCTTAGAGCAAAATTTTACTATATATTTCATATTCCGCCCATTCATCTTAAATTTCAAAACTAATAAGCGATGTTGATTATTTAAACTTTCACTCGGAATACCTTTACAATCTTTGCAATCTAAACGATTTATTTTTTTATAAGAAAATAATCAATATGAGTTTTATTATATATATTCTTACAAGTGATGAGATGCTCATCTTTTTTCTTAAATTAGATATTAGCAATTACAAAATCATAAGCTAGAGCAAGATCTAATATAGTCTTACCACCTTCATTAGTTGCACCAAACCCATATCCATCATGAATACTTCTAAAATCTTCAACCTCTCTACGAACATGTCCATTTAAATGTTCTCCAATAAAAACTCTTTCTTAAAGAGGTATCTTTTAAGTTAATTCTTCTAAGTCATTTCAAAATTTTAATTTTAAGCACATATCTAAACCAACTTGAGGAGCATAAGCACATAATATTAATAATTTTAGCATCAACAATAATATTCAAAGTTATAATTCTGTCAATTTTTATAACATTATCATGCAAACTCTTATCTATAATCACACATACATCATTTTTAGTACAACTTATACTAGAATATCAAAGTTTAAATCCTAAACTATCAATCTCCCTAGCCTTCTCTTCAACCCATTTAGTTTGCTGAATGTATAAAATATTTATTTTCCTATGAATTATGATATCAATTAATTTCATTAATTTGCATGTAAGTGATCATACATTCCAAGATCCTATATGAATTCTAATTTCATGGACTAACATCTTTTCTCACATCCGTCCATGACGTGAGAACTCTTGCCTATTTAACACTGCACCACCCGGGCGCCGATGCAGCAGCCCTTGCACACTTGTCATTATATTCAGGTCATACAACGCGTCATTTCCAGGAAACGCCCTAACATTAAAACAATGTATTAAAGGATTCATGTCATGATTATTCGATAAGTTTTATGTTGACTATCGACTACCTAATGCAACCCTCCACTTTTCTCATGCAGAACTTGGGACCTGGCAATGACGGTGTTGAAATAGAGGAGATTAGTAAAAAAAAAAAGAAAGAGTGTTGCACTTGGATGAATGGAGGAGTGAATATACTTTATAATCTTAAAAAAAATTACCAATCAATAAGGTTGATTGGAAAAGTGTATATAGAGGATGGGGGTGAAAGGCAAGATGTGACAAAAGTGTTGATAAGGTGGAAATGACATTAAATTATTTTTTTGAAGTTGCAAAAGTGAGATCTCGAGATAAATGAGAAGTAATGAGTTTTTCTTATTTTGATTATTTTATCTCATATTCCTTCTTTTTTTAATATAACATAAAAAGTTGAATTAGGATCAGGATTAAAAAAAAAATGAAGAATAAGTTATCTATACTTTAAGGGTTTCATGAAGTGTACACTACAACTCTTTGATGTTCATATGTTTA
This sequence comes from Dendrobium huoshanense, assembly GCA_016618105.1. NCBI lineage: Eukaryota > Viridiplantae > Streptophyta > Magnoliopsida > Asparagales > Orchidaceae > Dendrobium > Dendrobium huoshanense. Next base: position 56,613,137 of record CM028355.1, on the reverse strand, counting down.
GAGCATTTTGTGATCACTTCGATTACTTTTGGTGCTTTTAAAACGCCCTTTTTAAAGCTTGATTGTACAAAATGGGATGTTAAGCAAGATAACATGGAACATAGATGACACTTTATGCGTCGAGGGTTTGTAGATGAATTTGATTGCATGATATGAAGACAATAATATGATCAGTCAGGTCGCACAATAAATGGTTGAGCGGAGAAAGACAATGAAATGATCCTAGATGGAGAGCAATTGTATTTCAGGATGGAGATTGAGGCATATACAAAGTGATTGTTGGTTCTATGTGAGTGGAACAGATGGTTGTAGATGCCGATCGAGGTTGGTCGGGGCTTGTCAGGGTCAAATTGGGAGAAGCAATGCTGTACCTTGGTGGTGCTTTTTGTATAAAGGCCGGGGTTACTTGGAGGTAGTGTCTGTAGTGTCGATGCTTGACAAAGGGTGGCTAAGGAGAGGAGGCGGAACAATGAAGCGCTGAGGTGGATGCAATTGCTAGAGAGAAAGGGGACGATGATAGATCTCTTGTCGTTGACGTGATTGGGATTAGCAAGATTTTTGTGCTCGTGTTGCTTTGATTCCATATTAGAAAATGAAGTGGGGATAAATTGATATGTATTCCTTTTGTTTAATTTACATTATATAATAGGCTATGTGATTGAACAAAACTTGTATAAAGTAATAATTAAATATTTAGTATATTGAGATAATCTCTTTTAATAATGGGGCAAGAAACATGAAGAAAATCGTCCTCTTAGATATATATAGTTTCTCTCAAAATCTCAGTCATCCATTGGCATTTGATCCCACGGTCAGGATGAGAATCCGTGGGAGGCTCACCTGGATCACGCCAATATCCTTCTATATTTGGGTAACTGAATTAGGAAGGATTATATTGAGGCAATTATGTATCAATTAGAAGTTATTTATTTCTTTATTAAGACATCTTGTATAAATTTATAAATAGGGATAATTTTGTATAATAAGTAGAAGGTATTTTTACCTTTATCAAATTCTATGAATTTTAACATGGTATCAGAGCCAACGGCCTTAATTGCCATCGAAGAACGATCTTAGATCATCGGAGGAGGAAGAGAAAAAGCTTGGAGCATTCGAGACTTGATCGCTGCCGACTCAGTGTACGCCAAAGCCGGGACGAACGATTCCCCACACGCTGAAGTTGGAAGCTGAGACGGAGCCGAGGCTCTGATCCAAACTTTCGATCCGACAGGAAGGACAAGTCGTCGTCGGAGGATAGTCGAACAGCTAAGAACGAGCCGAAGGAGATACGGTGAAGCAACGAAGCTGAACGAGAGATAATGGAAGCCCGATCCTTCGATGCTCTTCCGCTCGATCGGCAGGAACCGCACTTCCGTTCGATTGGCAGGAACCGCACGAAGTCCCGATTGCTGAACGAGAGAAGCAACAAAGCTGAACGAGAGATAACGGAAGCCCGATCCTTCGCTGCTCTTCCGCTCGATCGACAGGAACCGCACGAAATCCCGATCGCACGAGCAAGTCCCCTCTCTGTCCGTCTTTCCCTTTCCTATTTCTGTCTTTGGATCTCGCTCGGTGTAGGAGCCCGAACCCGTGCCCTTGTCCCGATCCGAGCCTTTTTTTTAAAGGCTCGACTCGTTTGATTTATTAAAAAAAAAGTGAAAAAAAGGAGAGAAATTTTTTATCATCGATCTTTATTGTCGACAAGGGAAATTTTTTCCGAGAAGCCTTCATTGCTGAATTTCTGAGGAATACAAAGTTCCTACCACCGGCCTTCATTGCTGGAATTCTGAGAAATACAGGTTCCCACTACCAGCCTTCATTGCTGGAATTATGAGAAATACAGGTTCCCACTGCCGGCCTTCATTGCTAGGAATTATGAGAAATACAAGTTCCCACAACCTGCTTTAATTGTCGGAAATTTTAAGGATAGTTTTCCATCATCGGCTGATGTAGACAAAGGGGGGTCAAATCAAACCCAAAAATATTTTGTTTTGACTTCCCTTGAGCTTGCTAGCTCATTAATTTTTGAGCTAAGATTTAGCTCATTATGAGCTGATTTTTAGTTCATTTATATGAACTAAGAGTTAGCTCATTATGAGCTATGTTTTTAGTTCACTTATTAATTTATTAGTCGCTCATTTATTTTTGTCTCTTCTCCTTCCCCTTGTCTATTCGTTTCCCGTGGTTGGCTCTTGGATTCCCGTGCCTTGGCTCCTTGGTTCCCACGGCTGCCTCCTTGGTTCGTGCGGTTGCCTCTTCGGTTTTCTGTGCTGGGTGGCCTTTCCTGTGCCTTGGTGCCTCGGTTCCGTGCGGGCCTCCTTGGTTCTTGCGGCTGCCTCTTCGGGTTCCTGGCTGGGCTTGTTTCCCGTGAAGTGTTGGGGGGATTTCCGTGATTTGAGATGCTTGGATTCCTGTGGAATTCAATAATGTGGCTGTTTGTATTCCTTCTTTTGTGCCTATAAATATCAAGGTTTAAAATTGCGTAATTAAGCCTCGAGGCGGTTTTCGTTCGTGAGGCGAGGCGTAAGCCTCGATGCGGTCTGAGGTGTAAGCCTCACGGACACAGAATTGCGTAAATAAAAAATTAAGAGTTTTAGCAGAAAAATAATAGCAAATTTGTACCTTACAATAAAAACATCTAAATGATATATGAAAATGGAAAAGAAAGTAGATGCGAGCTAAAATCATGTCCTCAAAGTACAAAATCCAAAATTTAGTCAACAAAACTCCCAATAACCCCATCAAGTAAATCTGAAAATGAATGTAGCATCTTTCCGCCCTTCATCTTGAAGCTTCTAACCTCTGATCGTAAGAACACCGTGCCGTAGGGATTGTTAACAAGGATGTTAATCACCCCAGCCTGTATCCTGCTCTTCATGTCAGACTAAGCAATTTTAGGGTATCTTGTTTGACATAATGGTCACACCAGTCTCAATCCAAGTGTCTTTTAATCTCATTAATGCTCCGCTCTGTGTTCTGCAGCTCCTCCTTTAAGTTTATCCATGTTCTCAACTCATAATAGAAGGTGCCTTCTAACCCTCTGTCCATACAACCCTTCAGACCGTAGCATATTGAAATGTAGGCAGGCGACGTAGCAACATTAAAAGGTATCGACATTTAAAAAAAAAAAACTCCCAATATCATGAAACCTGCCTTTGCCCCTCGTCGTCTTACCGCCGCAAGCATCATTTGTGCTTGTCCTCTATCCTCTTCTGGATTAGTCATATAGTGCTCCATAGGACCCCCGTGCATTCTTTCTCTGTTATGTGATAGTGGAGGAAGATCCCTTGGGTCCACTCTCACTCCCAAAATAAGCGTGATGTTCGACCCTATGCATCATTAATTTGATATCAGAACTAAGTTAGAAAGTCCTCCTTCACCTTTAAGTCCGGCACATTTGTCACAGGGTGCTACAGTCTTTGTGCGAGTCATGATAGATGTTCCTTCATGCGGGTCACCTCCCTGTGAGTCACCACTTGTGAGTCATTGGTGTCAAGTGAGCAATCTCAAGCTCTTGGTGTCTCTTGATGCATCGCCTTTAGCCAATGTCAAAGCTTGTAAACTCATCGGGAGATGAGTTCTCAAGAAGGGGAGTCCCTCCGCAATGTAGACGAAGGGGGGGTCAAATCAAACCCAAAAATTTTTGTTTTTGACCTTGCCTTGAGCTTGCTAGCTCATTCCCTAATGAGCTAAGATTTAGCTCATTATGAGTTGATTTTTAGTTCACACAAAAAATTTCAAAAAACTAAGAGTTAGCTCATTATGAGCTATGTTTTTAGTTCACTTATTAATTTATTAGTCGCTCATTTATTTTTGTCAAAAAAATATTCTCCTAAAATCCCATTGTCTATTCGTGGACTTCTCGTACAAGGTTGGTTCTTGGATTCTCGTGGAGAGAGGCCACCAGCGGGAGAGGCTCCTTGGTTCGGGAAGGATGGCAGACCGTGCGGTTGACCTCTTCGGTTTCCGAACAGAGTGCTGGGTGGCGAATTTCGGAAAAGAGGGAGACCGTGCCGTGGTTAAGGAGGAAGAAGTTCCATTTTAAGTGGGTGGGGCCTATTTTGGAGGCGTACGCCTCACCCAGAATTGCGCAATTGCTGCCTCTTCGGGCGCGCCTCAGTCCAGGCTGAGGCTGTACGCCTCAGCCAGGTGAAGTGTTGGGGGGATTTCTGTAAGATTTGAGGTGCTTGGATTCCTGTGGTCAAATTGCGCAATAATGTGGCTGTTTGTATTCCTTGAGGCGCGCCTCTAATTGCGCAATTTTAAACAGAGATAAATAGTGATGTTTGTGGCTATTTTAGAAATGTCATGTGATTGATTTTTGGAAATGTAAACCTGCGGGTTTTATTGGAAAAGCTTGCGAAGCTTGTTCCATTCTTCTTTTCATCTCCCCAGGAAATCTTGCGAGCTCTTTCCGCCCTTCGTCTTGGCTTCTAACCTCTTTCGTCTCTCCGCAAGTTTACACCCCACCTGTATCCTTCTTATCAAAGTAAGCAATTTTAGGGTATCTTGTTTGAGTCAAGTTTGTAAGTGTCTTTTAATTTTAATCTGTGTTGAAAGTTTATTTTTTTTTAATTTCTAAGTCTGTTTTAGATTTGAAATGTAAGAGTTTGTTCGTTCTTATCACGAGCGTTTGTCGTCGTCTCGCTGAGCGGAGGTCCTCGGGTCCCCCATCCCCCGGAATCCTTTCTTTTTGTGATAAAAAATTTGGGTCCCTTCCCAAATTTTTGATTTCATCATTGAATTTGATATCCAGAACAAGTTAGGAAGTCCTAGGTTTTAAGTCGGTTTGTCAAGTAAGTCTTGTGAAGTCATGTAAGTTTTGTCTTGTGAGTTCTTGCGAGTCTTGGTGTCAAGTGAGCAATCTCAAGCCTTGGTGTCTCTTGATGCATCGCCTTCAGAACAAAGCTAACTCATCACGGGAGATGAGTTCTCAAGAAGGGGAGTCTGATGTAGACAAAGGGGGGGTCAAATCAAACACAAAAATATTTGGTTTTGACTTCCCTTGAGCTTGCTAGCTCATTAATTTTTGAGCTAAGATTTAGCTCATTATGAGCTGGTTTTTAGTTCATTTATTGAACTAAGAGTTACCTCGTTATGAGCTATGTTTTTAGTTCACTTATTAATTTATTAGTCGCTCATTTATTTTTGTCTCTTCTCATTCCCCTTGTCTATTCGTTTCCGGTGGTTGGCTCTTGGATTCCCGTGCCTTGGCTCCTTGGTTCCCACGGCTGCCTCCTTGGTTCTTGCGGTTGCCTCCTTGGTTCTTGCGGTTGCCTCTTCGGTTTCCTGTGTTGGGTGGCCTTTCCCGTGCCTTGGTGCCTCGGTTCCATGCGGGCCTCCTTGGTTCTTGCGGCTACCTCTTCGGGTTTCCTGGCTGGGCTGTTTCCCGTGAAGTGTTGGGGGGATTTCCGTGATTTGAGATGCTTGGATTCTTGTGGAATTCAATAATGTGGCTGTTTATATTCCTTCTTTTGTGCCTATAAATAGTGATGTTTGTGACTGTTTTAGAAATATTATGTGATTGAATTTTTGGAAATGTAAACCTGCGGGTTTTATTGGAAAAGCTTGCGAGCTTGTTCCATTCTCCTTCTCATCTCCCTAGGAAATCTTGCGAGCTCTTTCCGCCCTTCGTCTTGGCTTCTAACATCTTTCGTCTCTCCGCAAGTTTACACCCCACCTGTATCCTTCTTTTCAAAGTAAGCAATTTTAGGGTGTCTTGTTTGAGTCAAGTTTGTAAGTGTCTTTTATATTATAAAAGTTTGTCAAAGTTTGTAAGTCATCTTTTAATATTAAAAAGTGTCTTTTTGGGTATTTTGTGTATTTCTTTTATATAGGAAGTCATTTTCTTTTTTGATCAAAAATTTGGGGTCACTTTCTCCCAAATTTTTAATTGCATTATCGGCCTTCATTGCCGGCTTTCTCTCGTGGTTGATATCCTATCTATAACCAATGTAGCTCTACCTCTGAGCGAGTAATTGCAAGCTGGTCTGCCAGCTTGAGGGAGAGTGTCAAAATCTCAGTCATCCCTTGACATTTGATCCCACGGTCAGGATGAGAATCCGTGGGAGGCTCACCTGGATCACTCCAATATCCTTCTATATTTGCGGTAGCTGAATTAGGAAGGGTTATATTGAGGCAATTATGTATCAATTAGAAGTTATTTATTTCTTTATTAAGACATCTTGTATAGATCTATAAATATGGATAATTTTGTATAATAAGTAGAAGATATTTTTACCCTTCTATGAATTCTAACAGTTTCACAAATGAGGAGCATTCTTTCAACATCACAAACGATTTTATGTTGTATTTTTGGTGATATGAAATACTTGACTGGAAAAACATCAACCTCTCATATGGGGGTACGTCTTTCTACTCCATTCATATTTTAGGTCTTCAATCTACATGATGATGTACATTGCCTATCATCTTTATTATAATCAAAATATCATTACATGCACTTCAAGATTTTTGATCTCGTTCACTTGCAAAGAAAGTTTTCTTATAGTATTGCTTGAATCTTAGCAGAGAAGTTCTTTATTGTTATCTGGAGTCTTTTCAAATTGCCTAGCGTTTAGTACATATTTTTAATGCTAATTAGAACATATTCATTTATTTTAATTTGTAAAATGCAAGAGTATAATGAATCAACTTATAAGAAACATTTCTAAGATAAAATTCAATGCTATTCCCAAACTGTTCTTTAAGATACTTGTGTAATTTATTTCATCAGCTTTATCTGTATATCTTTAGCCTCGTCCCAATAATTTGGGGTTTGACATTATGAATCCTCATTTTCTCATTTGTTCTTTTTGAGTGGTCTGATGTGTTAGAACTATTCTTCATAAATCATTTCAAAAACTTCATGTCTTCATCCAAATAATGGAACGTTCAACTCTTTTCCTTCTTAATTCTTTGATACTAATTTTATCAACATGTCTAACAAATGTATTTTCTATACTTAATCTTCATTGTAAATGTCCAAACAACTTCTCTATTTTTAGTTATCGTATTGTTAATAGATGTCACTCTAAACTTTCCTTTAATATTACTATATTTCAGTGCCTTTCATAAAATTTAAAAATATCTGGCCATGAAATTGTAATTATAAACTGATCTTTGTCTCATAAAATTGGTCCAATTGATTAAACTATAGCATGAATCTCTCACACTCTATGTGTGTGTATGCTCTGCCTGCGTAGGTAGCTCTTAACTGTTGTTTAGAATTTTAAATTGCTGGTATTGGAAAGGAGCTTTTTTCTTTCTGATAGCACGAAATCTCCTGCTGCTATTGATGAATAATCTGAAGTGGTAAAGTTCAAAGTGCTTTACTTATTATTGGCTTATTGCTTGTTACCATTTTTTTTAAAACAGCTATGAAGAAGGCGGTTGTTTCTAGGCCACGAGATTGTACGTTATGTAGAGAATGCATTAGCGGTGCCGGTGAGGAAAACATTGCACTGAGGCGCGTGAGGGACCACTTCATCTGTAAGCATAATTTTAATTAATTGCACATCTGATAGACTTACTGTTTTGAGCTTGCCTTATATCGTTCTTTTCATATTTTGGGCTTGTTGTAGTATTTTCTTAAAGTCTAAATTTTACTGGGCTTTCGCTCTATAAGCCTTTGGAAGACCATACTTTGTATTGCATTGCTTTCACGATGTAATACTAAGAGGCGGGGTCCAGATTGCTATATTTTTCTTAGTTGCAGCATATTTTCGAACATTAAATCTGGATCCATTTTGTTTCTAAATTTTAACATCAATCCTCAACCTTTCAAGATACGTATGTTCGACTTTTTATTAGTATCTTAAATTTTTATGGAGTGATCAAAGATTTTTCAATAATAATCGGATTATATAAAGGATCCACAAGTAATCTTTATAGTGTGCTATTTTTAAATAGTACATTTACACAATGTTGTGAAAATCGGACTGGATAACGAACCAGAAGAAGGAGAGGTTCACAATTTGACCGGTTTGATCGATAGAATCGGGGTCGAACCTGATGACGTAATAAATAATAATATTATTAAAAATTAATAAAATGGATGAGAAATTATCCTCTAATATATTTACTCTACATTCCATTTTCATATCAAACTATTTTTTATAGATAATAAAGTCAGAAATTAATATCATAGAGAAAAAAATAATAATTGTCATTCAATTGTTTATATCTGTTTACAATAAAAACTCAAAACTCAAAATACTCCTAATGATCTAACAATCATCAACTAAATTTGTGAGATTAAAAGATAGAATTCCCTAACCCTCCACCAAATACTTGCATCACAAATGCTTCTTCATCCTTTCATGATATGTCATCTTCATTATTTGTATTAGCTAAGTTGTCTTCATCTGCAAACTATAAATGTGAAATAATAAGTTTATATTTTATATTACACTAAAAAGATATATGTGATTTTACAATCTTACTTGGGATTGGACCAATTGATGTTATGTTTGGTTCTATATCTATAGGAATTGCATCAAGTTTGTAAATTTCTGTCTCCAAGTATTCTAGATACAATTATGGAGTTGACTCATCATCAAAGATCCAAAAGCCAACAAGTTCAATACTTGTGTTGTCCAAATGATTATAACTTCTTTTTCTAAGTTACAACCTACATAATTGTTATAAAAAAATTGATAGTAAGATGTGCATCATTATTTAAAAGATATTTAAAATTGTTTCAAACAATGCCTATTTTTTTAATTGAGATTGTAACAAACATATACTAGATCTTTTAGCCTTTTGTGCTCAAGATGATTTCGTCTTTTTGTATGAATCTGCTCAAACACACTCCAGTTCCTCTCACAATCTGATGAAGATGATGTCTAACTAAGACTTCTAATAGCCGCTTTCTGTAGGTTTGGTGCACTAGAGCTGATCATCTTCCATCATTTATCTACAAATCAATAAAACATGCTTTGATTTGTTCAAATATATTTATTGTAAATAAAGCAGCATAGTTCACGTAAATATTAAAATAAAATCTCAAAATTTTGTCATCTTACCAAGTTGCATTTCTTTTGCCAACATTAATGCAATTGACTTTGCAAAACTTTCTAAATTATCACGAAATAATCTCACCTCATTCATTGCCAAAGATGGTTTAGCACAAATATCTTTATTGCCAATCAATTTTATTAGACCTTGCATAACTTCAGGTTTGTTGCAGTTATTTTCTGTCATACTGAAAATGAGGGTTAGGAAAATAAGCTGTTGAATGTATCCATTGTCTCAGTTGATTATCCCATCTTCTCTTAATAATACTAATGAAGGGCTTGTACATTTCTTTACTATTTCTAAACATGACCTTCATTGCTTTTCTAGCTCTGTACATACTATCATGAAGGTATCCAAGAGATGGATTTTCATCTGCATCAACAATTCTTAACAAATTAATTCGATGCCTGATAATTTAGAAATTATTAAACTGTCATTCCAGAACCTTATATCCAAAATAATTGAGGCTGCCTTTTTCCCCTTGATTGTATTACATAACTTTGAACTAATGTAAGCCTTACTGGTGATGAATGTTTGCAAATCATGCTTATGTTAATGCACATAATGAATATTGTTGCAAATCTAATTACTCCTGATCTTATAATTTCTGCCCAACCTATACTTTTCCTTAATCAAGCCAATATGAAAGTATGATTATAAATAAAAATTATAAATTTATAATTTTTGATGCTTTTCTTGCAAGTTCTATAATATAAGGCATGTTTTTAATATCTTTCAGAATGAGATTTAATGATTTATGTAATGTGTAGCGCAAGGTAACCAATATATATTCTCAAAATTTTTATGCAACAACTCACTAGCTTTCTTATAATTTGATGTCTTATCTATCACAAAATGAACTATTTTCTTGACCAACACATTCAACAATATTCATGAATATTGAACATAATGTTGTGACATCTTTAACGATATTAGATGCATCTACTAATTTTAGAAATGAAATTCCATGAGGATAATAAACAAGAAAATTTATCAATGTCCTACTTGTTTCTGTCCAACCATAAATCATCATTGTACAATCATTTTTTTTCATGTTCTTCTATAAGATTCAATAAACAACTTGTATTCCTCTTTAGCATCTCACAATTGATTCACTCTCAATCTGTAGTAAGAGGATAATTTATAACCAGGTCTTATTGCAACAATTGCATCAATAGCCCTTTGTGTAAATGGTGAATTGATATCATTGAATTGAATGCAACTATCATATAATCACATAGCAACTGCTAAATTAGTACTGTGCACTGCATCCTTAGGGTACGTTAGGGACGGCTTTTTCCCTACTGTGCGGCACGAAACGTAACCTAGAGGTGGTTTGGAGTTACGCGGTCATGCTCCGGTCTGAAATTTTCTGCGTCCCGCGGTTGCTTTCTGTGTTCGAAGGAAGCCTCCTGCGTTCGGCTGCTTCCCGCTGTTCGTAGGTATGAGAAATACATGAATGCCCTTACATTTATCGCCGGATTACAAACCGAACCTCATCACCGATCCTGCCTACGTTCGCATCTTCGACACGACTCTCTGCGACGGCGAACAATCTCCAGTCGCCACCATGACCATCAGCGAGAAGATTACCGTCGCTCGCCTGCTCTCCCGCCTCGGTGTCGACATCATTGAGGCTGGCTTCCCAGCATCATCGTTCAACCGGCGCACCTGTCGTATAACCCGTCGGTGCCGATCGTGCGTGCCGTGGCACATGTTGACCCTCGCAACATTCATCCCGCCGACGGCAAGAGCTTCAATCTGCTCCGCTTCACATGTAGATTGCCCGATCGTGCATACCGGCTTTGTTCGGCGAGTGCTTCAGAACCCGTTCTCCTTCAGCTCCGCCTCCGTCACCGCATCGACGTCAATCGCCGATGCAGCCGCAGCGATAGAGACAGCACCAATGCCATTTGTGGATGAGAGGATCACCGGAACCGGTGATGGATTAAGGTCTGGCGGTGGCGTATGCGCGGCGGCGGAGCTGCGGAAGAGGCGGAGTCTCACGGGTAGGAGCGATGGTCATAGGAAAGGCGAAGAGGCGAGAGAGCGGGAGGGGTTAACAGGGGTCAGGAAGTGAAGGGATTGGGAGGCCATTTGAGGACGAAGCTTCGCCGGAGATGGGGAGGGGGCTGGGCAGTGGAGAGGGGAGAAGCAGAAGGTGATAGGGTTTAAAAAATAAATAAATATATTGGGGGCGACGACGTTTACGGAGTGGGAGATCTGAGAATCTTATGCAGCATAAATTGAGGAAGACGAGGGAGGAGGTGGTGAGAATTTTGAGGGAGATGGTGGGATATGCGAGGAGGCTTGGGTGCGAGGACATTGAGTTCAGCCTAGAGGATACTGGCAGGTCTCCATCTTTTTTACAAAGTTTTTTATTCGGTCTAAATGCTTGCGAACTTTTACAAAAAAAAAAAAAAAAAAAAGATGAAGAACTATGCATTAAAATTTAAAAAAAAAGTAATGTTGCCATACCATACCCAAAGTTAGTTCTGAGTTTGGCAGCAGATATTTGTCAAAAAAATTAATTGTCGAATTTGCATAGATACAACAAATTTTTATGAAGTTACATGTCTAATATTTGAATTTTTATATTTTTTTATAATATTAGGTTAAGACAGTTATTCTTTGAAGAAAAGATTTGTGTGACGTTATCAAATTTTTATTTTTCGGCTTCTAATTTTAGTTCTTGTATTAGTATATGGACTATTCTATTGTGACAACTATCCAAAATGTATTTATATTATTACGAGAAAATATTTTTTTTATAAAGTAATATTAAATAATTTATAATTTTAACAAATTATTTTGAAATAGGATAGTACAATGTCAAAAAAAAATTATAATATTTATATGTATAAAGTAATAAAATAATTTATAAAATAATTATATTTTATATCAAAATTGTTAACATAAAGAGTTAAAAAAATTAAATTTGAACAAATTTTATTCATCTTCATATATGTAAGGATAATGAGGTAATTTGTTGTCAAACAGCAGCAGCACAGCAGTTCGGCAGTAGTACTACCCAAACAACATTGACTGATTTCTATACAGCAACTTTAAAAAGCAGCTTTATGTACAATAATTTCACAACCTACTTTACCGACAGCAGCAGCCGTCCCAAACGCACCCTTAGATGTCATTATACTTTTCAGGAATGGTTAATATTCTGGTTTTGTTCTAGGTTCAAAAAAATTATCAATTTCTTCAATTTTTCTATTTCATTTATCAATCTTTTTATCATGTGTATAAAATTTTTTTGATTTTGTGATTGAATATGAGCCCAACTCTTCCTCAACTGGATCATCATTAAACAGATCAACACTAAATCTTTGCTAGTTATTTTCTCTTTGTTATTTCATTCAAATTTTGTTGCATTTGATGTCGAATGTCATGTGGCATCTTCTTACAAGAATCAATTTTGCCTTTAATCTCTGCTAGATGTTGCTTCATCTTATTAATGCTTCCACCTTTATAAGTTGTTCCACAATGAAAATATTTGTATTGACTCCTACTATCAGCAATTTTACACAGTAAAATAGTTTCAAGCAATATCTACCTTCTCCCGTACGCTTTGAGTTGGAGGTGCAGATTGATTGTTTTGTTGATCTATTGTTAATATTAAGCTAAAGATGCGATTAGGGATAAGTTAATTAAATTAAAACCTATAATCCACAAATAATATGACAAGTTAATTAAAAAAAACTTAACCATGCAATCTAGAAATAGTAAGTATGAGCAAACTATGCAGGGTAGAAAAAGTAATATAATTGAATGTAGATATCAATGAAACTTAATATCAAATTCAACAATTAAAATTAAACACCTTGCGGCTCCAGGTTCTCGCACATGATGACCAAATCAGCTAATTTTTTATTAACACATTGCATTGAGGCAGAAATGCATACCTCAATTCGATGGATATCAACAATTTGTAGAGTTGAAATTTTTTATCACTTGAGACTTGACCCTAAGTTTAGAATCTTCCTGTATGTACAAGAAAAATAGTGGCCTTTTGAATTGATGCAAATTTTGATGATGTAGAATATTGACTATAGAACAATTAAAGATAATGTGATGCAAATTTTGATAATTGGATTGACAATAATCCAATGCCAAATGATTCAAAAATCATTACCCTCTAAATGCCTCTATATCTATATAAAGATTATCAAGATAAAATATGGGGCAATGTATGCCATTAAAATTAAAATACTCATTTTTTAGAGCAATCAAAAGTAACAACTATTAATCATAAGGTTATATTAAAATGGATAAATTGTGCAAAATCTAGCAAATTGTACCATGCGTGCTATCATATAGACTAGAAGAGAAAATAACCAAATTAATCCAATATAGAATTTAAATGCACGTGAAATTTGCCGTTTTGGTATCATTAGAATCATCATAATAAGTCAATCGTTTTGATTGCAAATTTTTAAAAATAAAAATCGATTTGTTTGAGATACAATTTTTGGAAGTTTTCAATTCAAAATTGAATGCTTTGGATCTAAAATTTGCATCAGGATTTGTACTTATTTGATATAGATTTTAGAATCTCATTAATAGCCTCTTATTTTCAGACATCAATATCAACAAATATGATGTTAAGATTGTTAATATTATAAGTGCTTATTCTCCTCAAGTAGGTTTGAATATGAGTTCAAAATTAAAATTTTGGAATGATTTAGAAAAATTAATACAAAAGATATCTCTTGAAGAAAGAGTTTTTATTTAAGGAGATTTAAATGAGCATGTTGGTATAGAGATAGATGATTTTAAAATCATTCATGGTGGCAATGAGTTTGGAATGATAAATGAAGGTAGTAAGACCATATTAGATTTTTCTTTAGCTTATGATTTTCTAATAGCTAATACCTTATTTTCAAAAAAAGAGATGAGCATCTTATGACTTATAAAAATAGATATAGTAAAACACAGATTGATTATTTTCTTATAAGAAAATTAGATCGTTTAGATTGCAAAGATTGTAAAGTTTTTTCCGAGTAAAAATTTATTATTAATTTTAGACTTTAAGATAAATGAGTATAAAATAAGAAATATCAAGCCTTTATCCCACTTCGTGGGGTCGGCTACATGAATCCTTTTAGGATTAGATGGGGCATTTAAAAAATATTAACAAAAATATTTTTGAGAGTAAGATTTTAGATCTTAAGATTTTGTCTGCATATGAGTATGCTAATGTTATGCGCAAAAAATGGCTAGTGATATTAAGAGTAATACAAAAGATGCGCTTGTAGTTTCAAAGAAAAAAACTCTTAATAGTAAAAATAGTTGGTGGTGGAATCCAAATGTACAAGAAAAAATAAAAAATAAGAAGATTTGTTATAAAAATTAGTTTAGATGTAAAAATTTTGATAATTGGAAAAGGTATATAGAGGCTCGTAAGTAATCTAAAAATGCTATTTGCGATGCAAATAGCTTAGTTTTTAATGATTTATATAATATATTATATATTAAGGAGGGAGAAAGATATATGTATAAGTTAGCCAAACAAAGTGATAGAAGTAGTAAGGATTTAGTTCAAGTGAAGTGTATTGAGGATGAAGAACTATAATTACTTTTATTAGAAGAAGATATTCAACAAAGGTGGATGAGATATTTTGCTAAACTTTTTAATAAAGAATGTGAAAATATGATTGACTTTAGTGACTTTAGCACCTTAAATAAAAATAAAGATTTTTCTTTTTATCGGCGTATTAGTAAAACTGAAGTTAGAGAGGCTTTAAAGAACATGAAGTGTGGAAAAACCGTTGGACCTGATGATATTCTAATAGAGGTATGGAAATGCTTAGGAGATAAAGGAATTTCTTGGCTTACTAAACTTTTTTATACTATTTTGTTAACTAAAAGATGTGCCAGATAAGTGGAGAATGAGTGTGCTAATTCTTATTTTTTAAGAATAAATGTGATGCACAGGAGTGTGCGAATTATAGAGGAATTAAGTTAATGCGTCATACTTTAAAACTATGGGAGCAAGTTATGGAACTTATATTGCGGCGTGATACTAATGTTTCTCAAAATCAATTTGGATTCATGTCGGGTAGGTCTACTATAGAAGCCATACATTTATTGAGAGGTTTGATGGAAAAATATAGAGAGAATAAGGAGGATCTACATATGATATTTATTGATTTAGAGAAAACATCTGATAAAGTTCCAAGAGAAGTGCTATGGAGAGTTCTTAAAAAAAAAGGAGTAAGTAATGCTTATATTCAAATAATTAAAGATATGTATGCATGAGTTATTACTTGTGTTCAAACACAAGGTGGTTTGATCAAGTATTTTCTTATTTTGGTTGTATTACATCAAGGATCAGCCTTAAGCCCATATCTTTTTGCTATTGTCATGGATGTTCTCACTAGAAATTTGCAAGAGGATTATACCTTGGTTTATGCTTTTTGCTGATGATATTCTTGTTGTTGATAAGACTAGAGAGAGAGAGAGAGTTGAAGGTAAACTTGAATTATGGAGGTCTACTTTAGAGTCTAAAGGTTTTCGCAAGAGTAGATCTAAAACTGAATATATGGGGTGTAATTTTAGTAGCAGCAATAGACCTAGTGAGGGGATTGTGACTTTGGGCGATCAAGTCATTATTATTGTTCAGAGTGATGGTGAAATAGATGGGGATATTATCAACAGAATTCAGGTTAGATGGTTAAAGTGGAGGAATGCATCAGGCTTGTTGAGCGATAGAAAACTCACCCTCAAACTTGAGGGAAAATTTTATAAAATGATGTTGAGGCCTGCAATGCTTTATGGTGCCGAATGTTGGTCATTACAAGAGAAGCATAATACTAAGTTAAAGTGTTGCAGATATGAGGATGCCTTTACCCTTTGAGATATGATACAAAATGAGCATTTACGTGAAAAGGTTGGTGTAGCTCCAGGGGAAGATAAGATTAGAGAGAGTTGCCTTAGATGGTTTGGTCACATTAAACGGAGGCCTTCCAATGACCCGGTTAGAAAAGTTGAGGTATTATATTTGACTTATGTTAAGTAAGGTAGAGGTAGGCCTAAAAAGACTTGGTTAAAAAATATTAGAAATGATCTTTTTTTATTAGATTTAAATGAAAATTTGACTTTTATCATGACACAATGACGAAAAATGATTCATGTAGCCGGTCTGACGTAGTGGGACAAAGGTTTGATGGTGTTGTTGTTGTAATATCAACAAATCTAAAAGTATCTCTAATACATAAAAAATTATAACCTAAAAAGCGTTTCAAGGTCCGAACATAAAAAATAAAAATTGGTCTATTATCAGGATGACATCGAGGCAAAGAAGGGAGAGCATCCAACCTCAGATACTTCTTGTATGATCATAAAGCTAAAAAAAAAAAAGAAGAAGATAAGTGCAAAAGCAAAAATTATGATGATAGATCGTAGACAAGGAGATACGGTGACCCAATTAAAAAGCAAAAACGAAAACAAGATCAATAGGTGACATCTTGGTTGATCACACTTAATCATCAGCTAAGCAAATAATCAAAAGATAAGGCTAAAAAAACTACCAGAGCCTGTTGCTAGAGCTTAATGGTGTTTCTCAGCAACAAAAAAGACTACCATATGTCAGACAAAAGATATAGAAGTGCAAGACTGGGTTCTGCTATCAAACAAATCATGAACGCATACTAATTTACCAACTCTTATTTGATGAAAACATAGAAGAAATTCTGAAGTAACCTGTTAAGATATTCATCCACAGTCGTGTACTTGGCATCAGGATAGAGCTGGGTGGCTTCCACTCCATTTGCTGGGTCAATCTCAAAGTTTGTGTGGTCTCCCTTCACAAATGCAGTGTGATGGATCGATAGGGGAAGTTTTCGATGTTCAGGGGCATCTGCAATTGATAGAAGCAAGCGAAGAAAATTCATAGGTAAATAGAGAAGGTTGATGGGAATTAGAAGAGACATGAATCAAATCATCAAGAGCAAATAAATGAAAATATAAATAAACTTAAAAATTACACAATAATAAGTTAATAACCTTCGAAACCAGAGAAGAAGTTTCGGACTGAAGAAGATACGCCGAACGAGCTGAACTTTGAAAAAATATTTTGCATTTCAGAATAGAAAAATGGAATTAAAGAAATATACATTCATGAAATAAAAAATACATTCATGTTTTTGGATTTCGGGAAAAAAAAAAAAAAAACTACTTGAGAAACAAACCAAAACAAGCGAGACTTGGCTTCTGGCTTCACGAACGAGTAGGACTACACGGTGATGGCTTTTGAGTTATGGCTTTGCGAAGGAGCAGGAAGGTGTACCGTTGGCTTTGCGAATGAGAAGGAGACGCTGCGAGATGGGAAGAGCCGAAGAAGAAAAGGCGAACAGGACAAAGAACATTCGTGACGAATGAAATAGGTTTTTTTTTTCGCTATTGTATAAAGCTTCGCCGCCTTCGCATCGTAGCTGTCAGATCTTCTTATATTCACTAAATTGGGACATTGTAGTTGAACCAGACGATTATCTAAAACCGGGACTGGTTCGACAGTCGAACCGCAGGTTCAAGCAATTCAACATTGGTTTTAATATGAACCATAATTGGTCGGCCGGCCGGTTCGCGCTTCAACTGTTTGAACCGGCCAGTCCAGTCCGATTTTAAAAGCCATGCATTTACATTATTGAAAAGGTTGGCCTACATGCAGGGAAATTATGAAAAAGATGGCTTCCTTGGTGCACCTATGAAGATAAAAAAGGATGAAAATATTGAAAATTCCCTCCATTCAATCAAATTTTTTGCCATTGCAGCATTACTTATATTCCAAGGGTTGTCTGTTGGCAATTTATTTTTTAGATGATATAGTTTTAATAGGTGAAGCTTTTAATAAAGTAAATGAAAATCTAGAAAAATAAGAAAAAATCTTTAGAAGATAGCCAACCTAGAATAAATATAACAAAAGCAGTGCATGTGACATGTGATTTCAGTGGTCATAAAATTTGATGTTTATTAGTTATTATTATTGAAGATCAAGTAACGTCAAGGTGTGATAGTGTAAAGGTTGTAGATTATATAATTTCTAGAATGAACAACAGTGGTTAAAATTGACATCGGAAATATGTCCGTATAGATTGAATATCATATGAAGATTTTTTAATGAAATTTATAATTCGATTGGATCAGTGTTAGGCAATGATGGAGTTTTTATTAGCTTAATTGTAATTGAAGTGAGTGGTAAAGATGAATGTGCCGCCTAATTATCAATGGTGATTGTGAAATTATTAAAGGGAGGGTGTGCAATTATTAAATTTAAGATAATGGAAAATGGATATAGGCTTTGTTTGTGATAGGTTTCGGCCACTGTTTTTTATTACTTTTAAGAATTTTTTGTACTAGAAAGTTATTGTAGAAAGCAAGTAAAGAAACCTTAGTTGTATTAGTAATGTTTCATATAGAGTAGAATATACATGTATTTATACTGTATAGACAATTAATGTGGAAGGGTTACGAAGGAAATGGGTATTATGGCTAGAGATTTTGCGGAAGATTTGCATAAAATAAACTTTTTACTTGTTGCATCAACATATTAAATACTTTATACTTGTTGTATTACTCAAATTTTAGTAGAAACTTGCCTTCATATTTTTAATAGTGCTGCTTTTTGAAAGGAGAAAAAAAAATCAGAATATTTTGATTAAAATTTAAATAGTATGATTTTAACAATATTTCAATTTACTTGGAGAGTATTTAGCATAAAAATTAATTGATTATTTATGTGTTTACATTAATCTCAAAATAAATTAAAAAAATTTAAATTGTGATCAAGATATTTTGAGACATTCAAGAAGTGTTTGAGTACTTTCTTTATATTTTGTTTTACTTTTTTAATTCTTATTTATGCGCTTAAACTTTGCTGTAGTTACTGTGGAGTCAACTGGTGCTTTACCTGCGGAGGTATTATTTACAGAAGCTGTGAAGATCTTGGAAGAAAAGTGTGAGCGTGTTATTTCCGAACTTTCATAGAAGATAGTTTGTATCTATATGGAGTAATGAGCTTGTGACCTATATAGATGAATAGATGAATTATTTTCAAATTATGGGCCATTTAATTAAACTATAATTACTTGGCTCTTTCGTCGTTTTTTCTTTTTATGTATTTTTTTTTTATCAATTTTTAGTTTATAATTTTCAGTAAAACAAAATTTGATGATTCCAAAAAATCAGATTTTTAAAAACAATTAAGAATAAAATTCGGTTATTAGAAACCAGCAAAAAAGTTTTATGATTTCTAATAACCGGAATTTAATATTCTATTTAAATTTCTTTTATTTTAATATTACATATATATAATAGTAAATATTTTGTAGAATTTATTTTTATATTTTATTTAAATTTAGTTAACTCTTTATTATTATTAGAAATAGTAAGTATTATGTTGGAAGTGGGACAAAGGCTTGATGTTATTGTTTGTAGTATGTATTATGTAAAATTTATATAATAGTAAATATTCCATAGAATTTATAGAATAGTAAGTTAACTCTTAAATTTAATAATACTAAAAAAAAATTACTACTTTTAGGATTTAATATATTAAATTTTAATTAAATCTTCGGTGACATTAGTTTCAGGGTGCGTTTGGGACGGCTGCAGCTGTTGTTAAAGTAGGTTGTAAAGTTGTTGTACATAAAATTGCTTTTTGAAATTGTTTTATAGAAATTATTATATTTTATTTGGATAATATAACTGTAGAGTTGCTATGCTGCAGTTGTATGAGAACTAATTACTTTCATACCCTTATGTATATTTAGATGAAATGTATAATTTTTTCAAATTTAATTTTTTTTTAAATGTATATGATAATCAACTAACAATTCTAAATAAAAAAAATTCATTGGTATGTTTCATGTTGTCTTATTATTAGGATATTTTAATTTGTATCAAAATAAAATAAAATCTGTCTTGAAGGTTTACAGGCGTACCGTTAATTAGCAAGTTCTCTGCCTATGTTAAGATTTGAAACAATACAAGCTCACTGGAAGGACTCCGCATATCTAAACCCATTTCTTCTCCGCAGTCATCATCTTCTCTTCCTGCAAGTTTCTCCTTCGAAACTTTTTCTGATCTGTGATAGAAGAAGCAATCTTCCTTGGTCTTACCGAAGCATTTGCTTCAGCTTTCCTACTCATTGATTGCTGTACCGTTGAGACAAATTAAACAGTACGCCTGTTGTGTATTTGTTCCTAGATTTAGGATTGTTTTAGGTTTCTTGTTTTGGCATTTGTAGCCATGTGTGGAGTTATTTGTATAGCTCTTAGGAGTCTTTAAATAAGGGTTTTTTAGGCTTGTAATAGGCAGCCAAGAGAAATAAAATTTTTGAGATCATTTTGGCTCACGACTCTTCTCCCCTCACCCCCTCCTCTCTCCCTCTCAAGATCTTGCAAGAAGTTAAACAAGTTCTTCCTCCTTGTTTCTACAATTTGGTATCAGAGCCTTGGCGATGATCAAGGAAGGAGGAAGGTGTTCGGTCCAAGAAAAGAGAGGAGGCGGGCTCGGCGAAGGGAGCGCGTTCGACTGGAAGATCGGCCGAACAAGCCGGACGTCCGGCGACGTTACCGGTGCAGACGGGTTCAAACGGAAGCAGAAGTTCGTTCTTGATCGAAAGAATCAGGAGCGAGACTTCTTGAGCATCTGCATGCATATGGCGTCAGCATCGGGTTGGACTCGGCGGCGTGGTTTTTGACCGCTGGGTTCTTTTGAGGAATCGGACGGCGGCGTACAGCAAGCATTGGAGTTGGGCCGGAGTGTAAGGGCCACACGCGGGCATTACAAGCAAAGCTTCTTGATTACCGGTTCTTGAGTGAGGAGATCTTTGTGGTGAACGGCCAATTGGGCTTCTCCACTGGTTGAAGAAGCTGATCGAGGAAGGACTTGCGGCTGAGCTTGAAATCTTGTCGCCAACAAATCAGCCAAAGAAGGACACCGTCGACGGCAAGAAGCCTGCCGATGGCGAAAGTGAAAGGCCGAGCGAAGTTTGGCTGGTCTAGTACGCTTCTTGGAGATTCCTGTCTTCAAGAAGGAAATTTATTCAAGGCGGAGTTCTTGATCAGGATGCAATTGCAGAAGTTTTGGGATCACAGAGGAAGATTACACGTTGTATGCAGTGGATTAAAGTGGATCGGAAAGCTTGAGTTGGTTTGCATTTTGTAGTAATAAAGAAGATATCATATATTCTTTGGTGGTGGAGTTTTGGACTTCAGGTGGAGTCCGGGAGACACTGAGGTAGTGTCGGCTGCTCTTCGAGAGCAGGGTTGAAAGTGCGGGGCGCTTGGAGATGCGTGGTCGTGCGGTGCACGAGGAGTCCGCATAGGAGCGTGGGGCAATGGTGACGAGCGGAGCGCAGGTGAAGGCGCAGGGCTCGCTGCACGGGTGGATACGTGCAGGATGTGGTCAGAGAGAGACCACATGAGTGCAAGGCGCGGGCGCGGGCTTGTGGCGTTTGGACGCGGGCTGGAGGCGCAGGGCGCGGGCACTGAGGCGCAGGGTGCTGGTGAATGCACAGGGCGTGGAAGCCGGGCTAGGGGTGCTCGAGATTGGCTGCGTTGGACGCAGTGCGACAGGAAATCTGTCGGGAGGTGGAGCTAGAATGTCGGTGGACGCTTTTGGCGGAGGAGACCGACAGACTGTTCTTTAAGAACAGTAGTTACCTTTTTTTTTTGTAAATCTAGGCTCAAGGTGAAGATTGTTGTGTATTTGTTCATAGATTTAGGATTGTTTTAGGTTTCTTGTTTTGGCATTTGTAGCCTTGTGTGGAGCTATTTGTATAGCTCTTAGGAGTCTTTAAATAAGGGTTTTTTAGGCTTGTAATAGGCAGCCAAGAGAAATAAAGTTTTTGAGATCATTTTGGCTCACGGCTCTTCTCCCCTCTCCCCCTCCTCTCTCCCTCTCTAGATCTTGCAAGAAGATCAAACAAGTTCTTCCTCCTTGTTTCTACAACGCCAATGGCGCCCATTTCTCCCAAAGAGAGCAGCAAACAAATGATGAATGCCCTTACGTCCTCCTACAACGACCAAATCCGCCCCCTGCTTGACGCCGTCGACCGCCTCCGCCAAGCTTAGTTATACTCTTCTCGTCTACTTCCTCAGCCTCTTCACTCCTCCACTCCTTGTAGCTGCAATGGTGGTATTGTAGAGAGAGAGAGAGAGAGAGAGAGAGAGAGAGAGAGAGAGAGAGAGAGAGAGAGAGAGAGAGAGAGAGAGAGAGAGGAAAAGAATAAGGGAGAACAATGATCAAGGTTGCTTGGGCGCTACTTCTTTTCTCTGTCGCTTCTCAGGTCCCATGCCATCCGAAATCACTCGAAATCCTCTCGCTACCGCATAACCGCTTCTTTGGCCAGATCCCGTCGGCAATCGGCGAGATCAGAAGCTTGGTATCGCTTGACCTTTCCAACAATGATTTTTCCGGTTCCGTGCCATCCGAGATTGCCGGTTTAGATCCCGTCGGCAATCGGCGGTTCAGAAGCTGGTGTCAATCGAATCTTCAGCAAGAAGCAGAAAGGTTCGCCGGCGTGGAATGTTCGGCTTGCGGTGCATTTGTTTGATGGATAGTGGAAAAGCAGAGAGCAGCGCGGCAACGACGGTAGCGAATATTTGCCGCGGGATTTTCGTCATTTTTCTGCCGAAAGCAGCGGACCGCGGGATACAGGGAATGGTCGCGGGAAGCAACAGCGGACCGCATAATTTTTTCTGCCGCGGTTCTGCCGCAATGTCCCAAATAATAATTTAATGACTTTTTATAAAGTAAAGCAGCATGACCGCCGTCCCAAACGCACCCTTAGTAGAAACAAAAAAACGTTTTTTTTTTCTGTTTCTAATAATCAAAAAAAATTATTATTTTTTCTTGAATGTAAATGATGATATTCTTTCTTTATTGATAAACGAGCATTGTTGTAGGTCACCATGGCATCGATAAATGAACTTGAAAATAGGAGAATATAGGATATTTGTTAACAAATGACATGACTCCAACTATTTAGGAGGATAATAGTTTATCTTTTTAACAATCTCTTTACTCTAGAATTTATGACAAAGTTTGCTTCTTGATTTTTAAATAAATATGTTGATTTATTTCATTTGTCATTGGAAGGAGATTCACATTGAAAATGGAGGAGTTCCTGTGAAAGTTAAATAAGAAATTTTGCTCGAGTAAAAAAAAAAAAAAAATTGCTCGAGTAGTGACGTAGATGATCAAATGATAAATTTAAGGAGCTTCGGCTTGCTATTATTGATAAAAAGTCCTTCATTGGATTATTTTCAAAAGGGAGATTAAACATTTTTTTACTTAAAACTTTAAACTTACTAATAAAACCAAACGTAAGAGATAATCTTATAGTCGCCGAAAGCCAAAATCCATCAGATATGAGACCGTAAGAAGGGCAAGTCTGCTGATCCTTGTGATTATTATTATCAGCCTCCACTACTTGCTCGTCTCCTCCATGTTGAGCCGTGAGGTGGTTCTGTATCTCGACGGCGAACCTCCGCATTGCAGGCGGCGGCAAGCAAATGGGAACAACAATCCCCTTCTCTCCAGTACTCGCGTTTACAAAAGGGACAAAGAAACTGGCAACTTCAGGAATCGCTCTCGCCGGACCACCGTACACCGCTTTTCCCCATCCAAAATCTACATCCTCAAATCCCGCACGCCTGACGTCAGACAATCACATAAGTCCGTACCACAGTGAAATGTGGCCGACCGTTCTTTACCATATAATCAGCCACCGAACGGATATAGTCCCCTGAAACTTGCGACTTTGCCCTCTTCACTAGTTCCACCGCGTAAGCCAGAGGGCGGCTACACAGTTCCCCTGCCGTGGCTACTGCAACCGGCAAGGCGAAGGCGTTGCCGTAGTAGCCGGAAGGCAGAGGAGGGTTGGAAGCGGCCGCGGATGTTGACGATGCAGATGATGCGGAAGTTTTCGTTTGGGTCGCTGGTTTGAAGGGCGACGGTGCGACTTCGCCATAAGAACGCGGTGAGAATGTCGAAGGTGGAGGATGAGCGGCGGAGCTGCGGAGGTAGGCGAGAACGGAGGGTGCTTATTTCGCGGGAGCCGAAGAAGAAGGAACGGTGAGCCATGTCGTCGAGAGGGATGATGGTGCCCTCTGTGTCGGGAACCTGTTCGTACTCGCAGTGGGGGAAGGAAGGCGCCGGAGTCGGGTGTGCTTCCAGGAGCTCTCGGCGCCAGACTGGAATAACACTGGGCGACGGCAATCCTCTAGCTAGCTCTCCCACGGCGGCCATTAGCTGCACCAATCCTGGCGCGTCGGACATGGTGTGGTTTAGACGGAGGGCAAAGATGAATCCCCCGCAGCTTAACAGGGTCACCTGAATCAACAGCAAAGGCGCATTAAGCACTGCGGAGGATCCCTCAACGTCGAACAGTAGCTCTTCGAGGCAGGGGAATGGAGGCTGCAGGGCGTCACCAAAGTCCTCGAGCTTCACATCAGCCTCGGCCTCGATGAACAGAACGCCTTCGCCTGTGCAATCCACGAACAGCTTCTTGCCGGGTCCTTCTCGGAGCCGGCCAGCAAAGGGGTAGTAGAAGACGAGTGCTCGTGCAAGCGCATCACGTACGACTGCCGCCGGATTGCGTCCGGCCATGGCAGGATCGTGTCGGTAGATCTGAATGATGGGGATCTGAAAGCGGAGGCCTTCCTGATCGTCGATGTCCGACAGCCGTTTGAGCTCTCGCGGCGTTGGAAACGATGGAGCTACCAATTCTGGCTGTCGCCGGCGAACGGAGATGCGCAAGGGTGAGAAGGCCATGATGGATGGTTGCTTAATTTGATTGTAGCTGCAAATGCGAGTGAGGAGTTTGTGTGATGGATGAGAGAATTTATAGGATTCAGGAGTTGGAGACCGGAGAGTGGGCGCCGCTTACGAGGGAGAGGAAGAAGTACGGGGCATTTTCGTATAAACCAAATTCCGACTTCTAGCAAATTAAAATCATTTTTAGGGGTAAATCTTGGGCCTCTTCCAATACGATGGCTGACCATCTTCAAAAGCTTAAGGATAAGCAATTAGAGGCCCTCAATAGCCTGAGTTTCTACTGTTAATCTTGCCAGCTCCTCTATGTATTTAAAAAGTATCAATATACAACTGGAGAATGCCTCTTCCATGTGGTTCTCTTGGCTTAAGCAGAGGGCTAAAACTAAATAGTTAATTCAAGGTGAGGATGACCTCAAATTTCTGTATGCTAGGATTCATATGAGGAGAAATTACAAAAAATCTGCCATTGCTTTAGGCATGTCTAATCCTTCTGCTTCAATGTATGATACTTTCTCTGAAGCCATATCTTACTTTCAAAAGCTTTTTAACTCTCCTTCATTGGGGGGTTTTGATGTCAGCAATTTTCCTTTAGGTAAGGAAATTCCTCCTGAGTTATCTGTTGCTCTCACTGTACCTTTCACTGATCTGGAAATAAAGAATGCTGTATTATCGGGAGCTTCTGATTCTACTCCTGGGCCTGATGGTTTCAATTTTGAATTTTTTAAAGCTACCTGGGTGGTCACAGGTCCCACTGTATGCAATACTATTAAGAGTTTCTTTCATAACTCTTACATTCCTCGTTCCACAAAGGCCACTGCTATTACTTTGATTCCTAAATCTAGCCATGCTGAATCAATTTCTAATTTTAGGCCCATTGCGCTTTGTAATACGACTTATAAAATCATTGCTAAAGTGTTAGCTGCTCGTATGAAGCCTATTATGCCGTATATTATCAAAGAAAATCAAGCAGGCTTTATTCACAAGAGAATCTCCACAGATAATGTTATTCTAGCTAATGAAATCCTTCAACATTCTAGAATTTCCAATAAATCTAAGCTTATGTGTGTGAAGCTTGATATTAAAAAAGCTTTTGATAGTGTATCTAGAAAGTTCCTCTTGGATAGAATGCATCAAAAAGGTTTCCCCTTGAAGTTTATTGGATGGATTGAGGCTTGTATTTTTGATGTCTGATTTTCCTTATGTATAGATGGTTCTTTAGAAGGTTACTTTTCTTCTACTTCTGGGCTCAGGCAGGGTTGCCCCCTCAGTCCTTACCTTTTTAGCTTTGTGATGGATGCCCTCTCTTGTTTGCTTGACTATAATCTCAACGAGAACAATTTTTATGCTCTTATGGTTGGAGAGCATAGGTTGTCTCATCTCTTGTATGTTGATGACTTGATCCTTTTCGGCAAAGCTGATCTTAAAAATTCTTAAAAATTGTGAAAATCTCACTAATACTCTTAAAGTAGTTTCTGATGCATCAGAGCTGAATGTGAATTATGAGAAAAGTTTTATTGTAATTCCTTACAAATGTGTTATTTCTGATAGCATTTGTAGATCCCTTAATATATCTGCTGTGTCTACTACTATGTCTTATCTTGGGCTGCCATTGTCTCCTTATAATCCTAAGCTTGCCTCTTTTGCTAATCTGTTAGAAGCTGGTATCATGAAATTATCTGGTTGGAAGGCTAAGGCTCTTTCCTTTGCTGGGAGGATTCAGTTTCTTAGATACACCATTTGGAATACTATTGTATATTGGATTCGTGGAGGTATTATACCTAAAACGATTATTAAGCAAATTGATAGGTTGTGTGCAAAGTTTCTTTATTTTGGTGACACTAAGGCAAAAAAAATTGCACTTAATCTCTTGGAAGAGTACTTGTAAGCCCAAAAAGCTGGGGGGGATAGGTATCCCGTCACTCTCTTCTCTACAATTCAGCTACAACTGCTCTCTTCTTATCAGATTTTATAATTTACACAGCCCTCTTAGTTTTTGGCTTTCTCATAATTATATTTCTCATTGGAAGGAGCCTTGCACTAAAGCATCTAGGCTATGGAAAAATCTGTGTAGAGATGCCATTTTTGCTAAAGAAAAATTTCATTTTAATGTTTCCTCACACTCAAAGTATTCCTTATACTGGGATCATTGGTATAAAGGTAAATGCCTTAAAGAGATTGTAGCTATGAGTCCTTTTCTTTCTCTGTTTCCTGTTAATGAGAGCATCAATATTATTATAGAGAGGAGAAATTGGGCCATTCCTGCTTCTCTCCCTCTTGCTGTTAATATGGCATTCCAGGAAATTATTGTTGACCCGGTTACTAATATTAATATGTATTTGGGATCTGGAAAACAATGCAAACATAAAGATTTTCGGGATTACTTTTATAAAGATTATGAGAAGGTAAATTGGTGGCATTTTGTCTGGCACAAAAGAAATGTGATTAGGTACTCATCATTTTGTTGGATGGCCATTAAAGGTGGGCTTAAGACTGCTGACACTCTCATTAGCAAAGGCATAAATGTGGTTCCCATTTGTGCTCTTTGCCACGGATATAATGAATCGGCTTCTCACCTTTTTTTCGAATGTGACTACTCTTTCTCCATTATTTCTAGCCTGATGAGGAACCTTGGGTTCTTGTTGTTGCGGCCTAATATTATGCAGTTATTTGAATATATAGCTGATACCCAGCATGGCGAACAAGATTTTTATTATCTACTTGTATGCTGTTCGGTATATCACATTTGGAGAGAAAGGAATGAGAGGAAATTTGGGACCTCTTCTATATCATCTACTACCTTAATTCATAGAATCAAAGCTGCTGTTTTGCCCAGGATTTTGCGCTGGAAAAATAGGGAAAATCTATTGGAACTGCTCTGAATAGTTGCAGTTGGGTATGTTGATTTCTGGATGCTGTGTTGTTGGCTGTATCATGTGTGATCCGTCAAGCTTTTTTCTTCTGCTATGATTTTCCTGTTATCAAATTCGTGATTTGTGGCAGGTATGGGCGATGATGATGAATTGCCATCTTCCCCTTTGGATGGCAAGGATACCTCTTGTGCATTTTTGCAACCAGGTAGTGTGGGTGGCAATTCCTAAGTCCAGGTTTGTTACCTGCCACATGTTGGTTTCGTATTTCACTCATTTTTATGGGCTTCACTGTTCTGACCTTTCTTACTATTTTTCAGCATTGGGTTTTTGTTTCTAGTTCCAGTGCTGTCTTTTTTGGGCTTTAGGTTTTTGTTCTTATTTACAGCTTTTACATGTAACTAGTTTTTAGTTAAAATGGAAAGAGCTTTTGCCCATAATTTTCCCAAAAAAAAAAAATTTCGACTTCTATTTTTTTAAAATCGTTAAAATAATCATTTGGAAAGAAATTTCGGTTTGTTCCAATTTTTAATCATCTTTTAATTCGGTTAAACCGAATTTTTTTTTTTCAAAATCGTTATAATCCATTATATTAGTAGAATCATGAATTTATGTACATCTTTTAGTTTTTTAATTAATTATGAAATATTATTAAATTTTTTGAATAAATCAAAATTTATTATTTTTTGAAAAATGACTTTCATAATAAAATATTTAAATAGTGTACTTCCAACTAAAAATATATTTTAGTTTACTAAATTTTTTTGAAACATTGTTTATATTGTATGTATGTATGTAGGCATCGAATTTAAATATTTATATAAATATAAATTTTTTTGAAGATAAAATTTCGTATGTTATTTTGAACAATGATTATATAGTATGTAGATATTGAATGTAAATATTATGGCTATTTTGATTTTTTTTTACTACAAAATTTATGTCTTTTATTTTATTATTTTTTCTTCGAATTTATTTTAATAAGTTAAAATTTAAGTTTTGTGAATATTTATTAGATAAAAAATTTAATCTTAAACTTTACAAATACTAATTAATTAAACTTCATAAAATTGTAATTGGTGGAATGTACTATGAAAAATAATAGATATGATAAATTAGATAAAAAATAATGATGAAAAATAAAGTTGTTTTTTATTTATCTATGTTCATAATAATGACCTCGAATTATAGGATTCCTTTGTCAATATTTCATTTAGAGTATAGGATCTAATTTTGTGTCTTTATTCATTAATATGATGTGATTTCTTATAACACATTATCATATTATATGACCTGTAAAGATGTAAGGACTAATCAAGACATATTATAATTTCAAGCTGCATGTGAATGTGAGATATGTATAATCTTTGCTATCTAAGGGATGCATATACATATGAAGTTGAGTTGTGAACATTTTAGTTGCTAATTTCAAAATGTATTGACCATGTATAAAGAGGATTAAAGGCATTCCTAATAAAGAAAGGATTGCTTATACAAGTAGAAGAATGCATGCTTGTATAACACATGTCAGTGATAGTCCATTGGAGCAGAAGATGAATGCGAATGAGATTTTTAAAAGTTGCATCCATGAATAATAAAAAGATGAGGACAATTTACTTTGGAATGTGCATACCGAGGTGATAAAGACAAGACTCTATAAAACAAGAGATTTTCTAAATGTCGCAGGATGAAAATATCTTCAAATGAGGTTCTTGGAAGATGATGGTCATCTCGTTAGTCCTCATTTCTTGTAGACGTGATATCATGAGACACGACATGAGAAAGAATATTGTCAATCCTCAGATTTTGAGTGCAACTCTGAAAGCTCATTTTCAGTCTTTCCTTCCAGGATCGTCCGGGACGAAGTGGGATCGTCCGGGATGATCATTACAGAATCAGGTAACAGAGAAGTCCGTCCCAGGACGAAATTTTGTTCGTCCGTACGAAGGTTGTTGAGAGAGCAAGTCGTCCATAGGAACGAATACACTTCGTTCTGAACGAAGTTTGTCTAGAGGGAAAATTGTCCCAGGACGAATAGGATTCGTCCCGTACGATCTGCATATGTATATATTGGTTGGAGATCTTTTTGAAGAGAGAGAAAATCCCATGAGAGAGAAAATTGAAGGAAAAAAGAAGAAAAGTAATTTTTGGGCGACTTCGGTCCATTTTCGTCCGTCGCCGTAGTTGGAAAAGTTGATCGACTCATGGTAAGACACATTCCGCCTTTCTCAATTTTCAGAAATGTGGATTTTGACAACTTTTTTGTTTCGGATTATTTTTCCATTGGCGAAAATTTGGTGTTATTTCGTACTGATAAATGTTTTACTGCGTAACTTTTGATATGTTTCTGAGATGATGTTTTTACACATTTTGAGTATTTTCTGGAAGATTTTTATCGGGTATTTTGAATTCTGCGGAGTTTTAATCAAATAACGAATTATCTGGATCTTGGAAATTATTGCTTCAGTACAATGAAAGTATTGAAATTATATTTTACACTATTTGTGATAATTTGGTAAAGTTCTAAAATTGTGAATTTCTGTGAAATTTTCGTATACTGTCGTTATGCCGCTGACAATTTTTTTGATGAAATCTGATTTTCTGAATTTGATGATTTGAAGTGTTTGTATGATATCAAAAAAGAGTTATAAGGGGTCGAAAACCTTTGAGATTCTGTCATTGTTAGGGAAATCTAAAAAGTCTGATCTGATCTAAAATTCTGTATATCTGATAAGTTCTAGTGCAGTAAGCACAAAGGGAGGCATAAGGGGTCAGAATCCTTTGAGATTCTGTCTGTGTCAGGGAAGAGAGGCATAAGAGGCTAGAATCTGTTACAACCCATGACCCCAAGCTTAAGATTTTGATGATGAAAAATAATAATTGTATTGAGATTCATTGAATATTATTTGCTATTGTCCGTGAGTACTAACATTTCAAGAAGATCAAAAGCTACTCAGGACAAGAGGAAGACTCAAGGATGGGTAGATTAGGAGTAATAGTCTGCAATGTATTTTCCTTTTTATTCCATTTTTATTTTCTCGAGTCTGGCCACAAAAAGCATAAAAGCTTGTGCAACCATGCACACACACAGAGGGAGAGGTTTTAAATGTAGAATGTAATAGAATTTCTTCTCTGTAGATCGTACTGTACGGTTCTAATTCGTACCGTACAATCAGAGGGTTGTAGTACGATTCTGTGAATAGATCGTACCGTACGATATGTTCGAATCCAAAACCCTAGCCGTTGTTTAACTTAGGTAAGTAATTTTTTGCCGTTCGTACGATACGAACTTGTTCGTACCGTACGATTAGTTTAAAATACTTACTTAACTTAACCCGTGATTAGTGCAAGAAATTCGGGCTTAATTATAATTTGAACATCGTACTGTACGAACCCATTCGTACAATACGATGAACAGAGACGAATTATAATCGTCCTGGACGATCAGTTGTTTTTTGTCTCATCGTATTGTACGATGTACATCGTACCATACGATGAACAGAGATGATGTTTGATCAACCCGACTATCATCTTGTACGAACTGTGTTGTAATGTATCATACCGTATGATTTATTATCGTACTGTACGAACATTTTTGAACTGTTCGTACCACTTTGTACCATGACGAAGTCTATTTATCCAGATCATACTGTACGATTGTAGAAACATACTGTACGATAGTAACGGCTACTTTTAGATTTCAGAGATTTTGGAGCCCGTTTTTATGTATCAAAAAGTAAATTTTCAGGGAGAGTATGAGAGAGGAGAACGTGATTAGAGAGGGATTCCAAGGAAGAGAGCTCTAGAGAAGTTCTTTAGGGTTTGAGAGAAAAAGGAGAAGGTGAGCGTTGTGAGGGAGAAGAGGCGTGAGGGAGATCACACGGTTGCTCCAAACTTGCTGCATCTTGCTCCTCCTGTGGCCCTAGAAGAATTTGAGGGAGGATCTCCAAGGGAAAGACTCGTCTACATCCATGACCTCGAGGTACTTTGCCTTCTCCAGGAGGGAAAAAAATGAGAAGGTTTTCTGTCATCGCTAGGAGGGCGAAAACAGAGTTTGGCACTCCGCCATGCCGGGTAGGTGAAAGGGAGGTTTGTAAAGGCTTCTCCGCCTTGCCGAGGGGGAAAAAAAGGAGAACTATAGTTGGTAGTGAAAATCCCGGAGCGGAGGACTCCGGGGAGTGGACGTAGATCATATTTTGACTGAACCACTATAAAAATCTTGGTGTATTTTTTCCTTACTGCATGCCTTTTTAATTTCAAAATATTTTTCTTGGAAAATTTGAAAAAAAAAGGATTGTTTAATTTTTCATTTTAAAATTCTAAAAACAATGAAAAGATTTAGAACTCCTGCTTAGGTTTTAATTATTGTCAAAAAGTTTTCATAATTCACCCCCTCTTGTCTATCTAGAAAATCTTGAAAGAAAATGATCATGTCAAACTTTGGTAATCGTAACACTGTGGAGGGTTATTCAATAACTCGTCCACCACTTTTTGATAACATTCCGTTTGATTTCTGAAAAATTAGAATGTCTACATTTTTGCAATCTATAGATTACCGCTTATGGATGTTAGTGAATGATGGATATGTTGCACCTATTAAAACTGTAAATGGAGTGAAAACTCCATTACCCTTCAATGAATGGAGCATTGAGGATAAGGAATTAGCCCAATTTTTCAGAAAATTTGGTGTTATTTCGTACTGATAAATGTTTTACTGCGTAACTTTTGATATATTTCTGAGATGATGTTTTTACACGTTTTGAGTATTTTCTGAAAGATTTTTACCAGGTATTTTGAATTCTGCGGAGTTTTAATTGAATAACGAATTATTTGGATGTTAAAAATTATTGCTTCAGTACAATGAAAGTATTGAAATTATGTTTTGCACTATTTGTGATAATTTGGTAAAGTTCTGAAATTATGAATTTTTATGGAATTTCTGTATACTGCCGTTATGCCGCTGACGATTTTTCTGATGAAATCTGATTTTCTAAATTTGATGTGTTTGTATGATATCAGAAGGGAGTTATAAGGGGCCAGAATCCTTTGAGATTCTGTATGTGTCAGGGAAATCTAAAAAGTCTGATCTGATCTGAAATTCTGTATATCTGATAAGCTCTAGTGCTGTAAGCACAAGTGAGGCATAAGGGGTCAGAATCCTTTGAGATTCTATCTGTGTCATGGAAGGGAGGCATAAGGGGCCAGAATCCGTTCAAATTCTGTCTGGGTCAGGGCTATATGATGTGAAATGTGATTTTATATGTTTTGAAATCTGATTTGTACGATTCTGTTTGTTCTGTGATTTAAAGAATTTTGTTTTGAAATCTGATTTGAATAATTCTGTTATATGAAATGAATTCAGTTCTTCTGTTTCAGTGGTTTGACTTCTATTTGATCAAGTATCTGCATTCAGTTTGATTATACGATTTTTTGTATGATTATCTGAATTATGTACGACTACTATTATGATGAGTTTTCTGATGTGAGTTTATGGAGATTTTGATTGGCTAGTGTATTCTTGCTGAGCTGTTAGCTCATTCTTGTTATCTGCGTGGTTTTCAGGTTCTGGGAAAGAGAAGGAGGTCTTGGACTAGCCATTCAGTGTTTGATCTATGATTAGGTATTTTGTTCTTTTGATTTTTGTACAGTCTTGACTTTTCTGTTATGTTCTTTCTGTCTGTAGCCATGCACTATATTGCACATGATTATTTTGATGAAAGAAGAAAATATAGATGATTTGTTCTGTATATTTGGATGTTTATAGTAGCTCTGTGTTTTATGTATGTCTGATACTTGGAAGAAAGTCTGAAGCAAATTCCAGAACTAGATCCTGGATTAATCCGTCGCAACCCAACGCGAAGGGATTCGTTCCGGTCGGGTTAGGTCGTGACAGCAACAACCTAGAGATTAAGCATATTATTTTATATTATCATTGATATTCTTGCTTGGACGATTTCATTTTGGATTTCTATAATAATCAGATGAATGAGTCATTACGTGAAGGCAAGCCAAGAAAGTTTTTAAATGCTGAAGACCGGCAACACCTTCAATATGAGTTTGAGTTTAAATTTAAATAATAATCAGATGAATGAGTCATTACCTGAAGGCAAGCCAAGAAAGTTTTTGAATGCTGAAGACTAGCAACACCTTCAGTATGAGTTTGAGTTTAAATTTAAGTGCTACCCAACTTAATTCCAACTCCAAGCACGTCTGCATATGATGCTTAGGAAATAGTAAACCTATGTATTAGTTTATATGTTTGCTTTTGTTGTGTTTTCTTCACACAATACTTGTTAAATTTAATATGTAGTGTATTAATGCATTTTATTATGGTATGTTGTTGTGTCTTATGTGTAGTTATGATAAATATTTTGTTTTGTTATTTTGACTTTTAATATTATATTAAATGTGTCCAAAAAATTATAATATATAAAGAACAAATAATCTGAAATACTTATCCATAATACATTGATACTTATGA
Organism: Dendrobium huoshanense; assembly: GCA_016618105.1. Lineage (NCBI taxonomy): Eukaryota > Viridiplantae > Streptophyta > Magnoliopsida > Asparagales > Orchidaceae > Dendrobium > Dendrobium huoshanense. The sequence continues at coordinate 56,578,976 of CM028355.1, read as the reverse complement.
GCTGATGAAATAAAATATAAAGCTACTTTTAGTTGATGAAATAAAATACAATGCTACAAAACCATTTGGCGGATTTGCACAGAAAATGACAACTAATTTTTTTCTTTTTTATATGAGGAATGGCTCGAGATCCAGGTGTATATGTAGTAGGTGCATTGCGAGTTCTTCCGTACAGCTTGTCATCATTGTCTTCCCTTTCCTCAATTATATTGTGTAGGTGCTTGAATTTCCTAGAGCAACACTTCCTACTGAGTAAGAGATGATGATAACCCAAATAGATTCATCTAGGAAGGGATGTGCATACTTGCTGGCTACTACATCGATGCCTATCCTGCATAATGGTTCCAATGTTGTGCTGATGTGCATGCCTCTGCTAAACCCTATGCCCCCATCATGCTAGGAAAACCTTCAGCAAATAATGATGGCATCATAAAGTCACACAAGCCCATATACATTGATTGCCTTGATTGGTCATATTTAGATGATGACTACTCTCGACCTCCTCTTATAAAGGATCTTCCGATATTGACTGCCTGGATGGTTCAGCCTAGTGTTGGCCCTTGCCCTGCCTCTACCTGTGTATCTCATGCTGCTCTGAGTTTTTAATAAATAATGACTCATATAGTCTGGCATAGAGATAATCAATATGATCCATTATCAGCTGCATTGAACTTGCATTGTCCCCATGACCTTTTAGCGAATGGATGTACTTGATCTTATGTGCGATTGGCATATTCAAACTGCAAAAGACCAAAGTTTAGTAACAATTATATATGATGATATTAACGGCTTGATTGGAAGGTTAGTATACATAATAAATTTGCTTACAAAAGCCCACTCAATTGCTGACCTAGGGTAAAAAGATTGTGGCAGATGTTGTGGAGGATTCAAAATATACAACGAGGCCCATTAATACTTATACCACCTCATATATGCGGATATATCCTCCTTAACAACTCCTTCAAGAGGAATGATCAGTACAATGAATGAATGCATGCTCTTCCAAATAGTAATGTGCTTAAGGTGGTACCATGTCCAGTCGATCTTCGCTCTTCTCAACCATTGACTCACCTGAACTGGTTGTCAATGGGAAACACAACTATCAACTGAACTAAACTGAATTATCTTATAACCTAATAGATCAAATGCCACTTAACCCTCCTCCAACTAATTAGCGGTACTCGGGCAGTCTAAATGTCCGATCCCTCATGATAGATCGAAGGTAATGTATGGAATAAGGTGTGAAGATGACCTGGTAAAAAAATTCATTCAACAGAGTAAGTGTATGTGAAATATGATAATTTATGGTGAATATACACATGGTAGTACCTAATTTTGTCATAGGCCATCTAATCCATCCCTATATGTTAGTAAGTTGCCCCATGGCATCTCACGTAGTCGATCCTCTGCCCACCTAGTCATAAAATGTTTGTTTAGAGTGCAAAAGTAGGAGAATGAATAAGGAAGAAAATCATCATGTTAATAGGAGAGAATATTTGCAATCCAGTGGTTTTCCCTTAATCTCCTGCAGTAATGTTGCCTGAAGCTTTGGTCGCCCAATGTGAAGTCGTTCCCACGACCAACCAGTAAGAGGGGCAAGCATATAACGATATGTAACATGGCGGGCTTCATCAACAAGCATAGCTCCCTACATAGATGTCCATGGATGGAACTATCCATTGATTAGCGTCCGAAGACCATAAGATCATCCATAAGAGGTAGGTACTATTACAGAATGTGTGAGCCTAAGTTTACGGAATGTGTGAGCCTAAGTAGTTGGGCAAGATGAAGCATCCAATAATATATAATGCGTACATCCTGACATGCTGAAGGAATGCATGAGGCTCTAATTCATTGTACGACTCTCTATAGAACATACATATTAACCAATGCAAAGGCATCAAGGAGTGTATATGTGATTTCCCCATCGCAAATGAAGATTGCACTTCCTCATTCGCATGGTGGTGGTACACAGTGTCCTTCTCTGGGTGTTTGCTTAATAACTCTTCGCAGCAGTCATGGCAGTAGGGGTGTCAATATTTGACACGACCAAAAAATCTGACTCGAACCTGAACCGAAAATTTTGGGTTTGGGTCAACTTGAACCCAAATCTGGTCGGGTTCGGGTTAGGGATTTCAATCTGTTTGTAAAATTGGGTCAGGTTCGGGTTGACCTAAAAACTCAAAATCAACCCAATTTGACCTATTTTTAATTGATTTAGGAGGGTTTTAGAAGATTTTTATGAAATAAGTAAATGCTATTTTCAAAAAATAATAAATTATGTTGTTCAAAGTGAATTAAGCTTAGTTTATTTTAAATTAATTGAAGTAAATCTTACCTTAAATCGATGTAGTTTTAAATAAATCAAATTAAATGAAAATATTTTAGTAAAATATACCCGAAGTAGATCGGGTTTGGGTTGACCCGGACTTGAAGCGGGTTGAGTTCGAGTCCGAAAAGCTAACCCGTTTGCAAAAATGGGTCAGATTCGAGTCAGGTTAAAGAATGTCGGGTCAGTTTCGGGTTCGACCCGAACCCAACATAAAACTCGATTTTGATAGCCCTACATAATAGCTATCCAAATGCTGCCTTCTTCTATAATTGGCGGACCTACCATGGCATCTCTGTCAACTTAACTCCAAGTAACAACTACACATCCTGGAGAGTGATAGTCATCTCAACAATGGGAAGGTGGAACGTGTTGGTCGAGGGACACCACCGCTCAACCAATATTGTGATCAACTGGTGATCGAGGCGTATTAAAGGCAGATGTGGGATCTTATCATGTCCTATAATGTGCAAGCTGTAAATGAACCACTGGCACACAACTTACCACTCTCGAGCCATGCGTAAATGAGCAGCTCCAACTAGAATTAGAAGTACTATAAATTATGATAGTGTAGATGTTATTCAATAAATTTAATTCATACCTTATCTACCGCTGCAGCCTTGTATACATGATCGAACGTAGCTATACTCGAAACATAATTATTATGCGCAGTCGGTCCGGTTGCCTGACCTCTGTCTACTCGACGACTACCTCCCTCCTCTCCCATACCTACATAGAGGATTATAATTTCAAATTTTCTTTTTTAGATGTCAATGCACGATATATGAAAATTTTTAGAAACTGAGCAATGATTTCATTACCTGAAAGAGCTTGGGTTATGTGGACAAGTAGCTATGTTGTGACCAAAGTTTTTGCTAAAACTGCATGCTCTGAGCACTAAAGAGGACGCCTCATCGTTTGAATATACAATTAATTTCAAAATTCATAATTTAAACAATTAATTTCAATTTTATTATGCTTTTAAAAATTAATATATACTTAAAATTAATTAATTAATTAAACCAGTACTAATTACAAAACTATTATGCTTTAACAAATTAATATTTAACATTTATTTAAAAAATGACCATAACTACTAACACTTAACTACTAATACTAAACAATAAAATCACTAACAAATTATTGAATAATTACAACTTTTTGAATGAATTATCTGGTGTCGCATAATCCTATATCTACAATAGTGCTTCACAACCATTCTAAGTTTTTTTTTTTTTTTTTGCTTCATCTAAAAGTTTTGCACTTCTCTCTAAGGCATCTCTCGTGCTCGTCTAGGGCTTGCATCTGAGGCGTCCCCCCGGCGATGTCCGCCATCATTGCGCTAAGGAAAGTCTTTCTTTCCCTTTCTTTTACGTTCTGGGATCTTTTTGTGTTGTTTCATTTTTATTTTTCGGCCGTTTGTGGCTGGAATGGCTCTGAAGCACCTATTGGATCCCGTTTTTTTGTCTGGTTCCAACTATTTGCGCTCTTTCGTTGAAGCCTTAGCTGGTTCTCCATCTAATGCGTGTTTCCCGAAGCTTAAGTCTTCTTCCTTTCACGGTCTAGCCTATTTGTGGATCTCTGAGAAAGAAATTCTGGCCCTCGGTACTCCTTTCATGTTTTCACTTGTTGGATTTTTTCCATCCCGACGGCCTAGTCTAGACTCCATATGTAGAATTTTTTCAATTTGAAGCTTATCACTGACTTTTCGGTTACTCTGCTAGATTCTACGCATATATTGGTTAAACTTTTGAATGGCCTAAATTATAGCATGGTTTCAACCATAGATCATACATAGTTTACAATTGCTATATAAAATTAACTAAATGGTCTCTTTTGTTGGATATTAGTGTTGAATGCTCTATTATTCCTATTTAGATCTCCTTCCATGATATTCGACCTCATCTCTTAAATCCCAGGATTCTTCATGCGCTAGGGTCAATTTTTGGTCATCCGCTAAAGGTCGACACTACCACTTGGGCTCTAGACCTTCTATTGCAAGAGTGTTGGTTGAGATTGATATCATGAAAAATTATCTGGGCAAAGTGTGGATTGGTCCTGAGAAGCTCGGTTACATCCAACTTGTTGAAATAAAAGAATTCCCCCCTTTTTGTGTTCATTGTCATTCTATAGGTTATGCTTAGGGGGAATGTCAAACTAAAATTGCTGTCCCATTTAATGTAAATGTTAGGCCTTCTTGTTATGTTAAGGATTTTGATAAGGAAGAGGTTGCTGGGGTTGATGAGCTTGGGTGGGGATGTTTCCTTGGTTAATGTTCATGTAGTCAAGGATTTGGAGTTATTGCCGGACCCTACTGATGCTATTGTCAGGTGGGTTAATGATGTTTTGGTTGGGGAGGGTGTGTTTCCTTTGCCTTTTGCTTGTTCTAAGGCTTCTAATGAACATGATTCATGTAGTAGGGATAATGCAGATGTTGTTCATGCTTGTAGTCATGTTGATGTTGTTGTTGGGAGTGGTGTTGCGAATACTGTTAACAATGTGGATAATTTAGCCTAGTTTCCCTATTCTGCGGATGTGCCTATTTACACGGCTTCTTTTCATGGTTGTCCTCCCCCATTACTGTACACTACAGGAAAAATGTCGATTACCGGCGATTCTAACCGGCGGTTTATTGACCGCCGGTTTTAACGGCGGTTTGGCCGCCGTCATTTACCGGCGGCCTACTGTTGGGTTTGTTTCTGTAAAGCCGCCGGTACTAGCGACGGTCTATAAACCGCTGGCAAACCGCCGGACGTCAATATAAAACTGGCGATTTAACGGCGGTGCCGCCGCCGCTGATAAGTTATAATGGTACCGGCGGTCCGGACCGCCATAAGACCGCCGATAAATGCCCTAAAACGAACATACCCGCTCATTTCTATTCTCTCCTTCTCTCTCTCTCGTTTCGGTCGCTCTCTCGTCGCCTCCGCCCGCATCTGGATCAAACTCCATTTGTCGCCGCCGATGAAGTATCTTCGACCGCCGAGCCCACACCGGCCGCCTCTTGCTCGGTCAACCAAATATGTGACTTGCCGCCGTCGATCTCACTCCGAATCTCACGCCGCCGACTGCCCTAGGTTTCATGTGATTTTAACAAAAATTAGTAATTTAAGGTATTCTTTAACGTTTTTCTTTGATTATTTGTTCTCACTAGACATTTGCAAGAGTTTTTAATATTTTGGATGATTTAGGTAGTAATTTCGACATATGCAAGAGGTAATGTTGTAATCATTTGGGTAGATCTAAATTTTCTATTTATTAAGTATTAATTTAGTAATGATAGATCTAATTTGTTGATTGTAACTTTGGGTTAGAGCAAGATAGGAAGAGAGAGATTGAGAGAGAGAAAAGAGAGGGAGAGGGAGAGATAAAAGAGAGGGAGAGATAAAAGAGAGAGAGGGAGAGAGAGAGAGAGGGAGAGAGAGAGACAAGAGTGATAGATAGATAGAGAGATAGAGAGATATATGAGAGAGCAAGAGAGAGGGAGAGAGAGAGAGACAGAGAGATATATGCTACAGGTTTCCGGCGGCTAACCGGCGGTTTGGCCGCCGGTACCTACGATACCGGACGACTTAAGCTACGCCACCGATATTTCTCTTAAACCGCTGGTACAATACCGGCGGTTGCCGACAGCTACCGACGGTATATGCCGACGGTATTACCATCGGCCTCGACCGCCGGGAGCTGTCGGTAAAATAACTAGCGGTGTACCGACGCTTGCCGGCGGTTAAGCAAAGACACGACGGCCTCTTAAACAACCGGCATACCGTCGGTAACGTGACTGCTGGTTAGCCGTCGGTAATATAACCAACGGCTTAATGGCCGGAGAACCGCCGGTTACAAATTCGGTAGTCACCGGCGGCATACGCCGCCGGACCGCTTAACTAAACCGCTGGTAAAAGTTTCCTACGCCGATTATTCCGGTGGTTTCAAAACCGCCGACAAACCGCCGGTACAATTTAAAACCGCCGGTTTTTCCTTCCTAACCGCCGGTAAGTGGCATTTTTCCTGTAGTGGTAGAGATTTTGCCTTATGGCTTGAGCCTTTGCCACCTGTTATGGTTGACCCTCTGAATTGTGTTGTTCCTGAATTTTTTGGAGTTTTTTTGAATTCGTAAAGTTTAGGTAGGCCTAATGCTATGATTAATTTTCATTCTCCAAGAGGTGTCTCTACTCCTATAGTTGTGGACTATTTGAAGGAGAAGAATAATGATTTATGTGAGATTAATAGGGAGGTTGGGCATGAGATGTCTAGTGTTTCGGTCCATGCTGTTTCTATCACGACCCGACCCGACCCGGGACGGATCCCGTTCGCACCGGGCCGCGACCAGCCAAAACTGATCAACTGACCAGGATCTGGCTTTGGAATTTGCTTTAGAACTGATTCTTCCAAACATTTCAACTCAAAAACAGACACATAGAGCTACTATGAAACATCAAATGCAGCGGAACAAAAGATCTATATGTTTTTCATTCTTTTCCTCAAAACAATCATCTACAACTACAGACCATGGCTCAGACAGAAAGAAACAGAGCAGAAGAGCCATGTCTGTAAAAAAATCAAAAGTACAAAACAATACCTACAGATCAGACTCTGAACTCTAGTCCAAGACCTCATTCCCTTTCCCAGAACCTGAAAACCACTCGAAAGCAAGGGTGAGCTCAACAGCTCAGCAAAGCAACAAACCTCCAATCAAAACTTCCAGAATCCAAAACCAAACACTTTAAACCAAATCCGTACAGAAACCAGAACAGAATCGGACAGATATCAAATCATACGGATCAGAACGAAACAGATCAAATCAGAACAGATACGGACATATATCAAATCAGAATCAAACTTGCTTACAGAACATATACGGAAATCAGAAGTCCTTTCAAATCAGATATCAGATATTTAATTAATAGCTAAATTCCCTGACACTGACAGAATCTCTATGGATTTCGACCCCTTATGGCTCCCTTTATGCTCACGGCACTAGACAGATGTGCTTACAGCACCAGAACAGATTTCATCGGATCCGGAACAGAACTGATTTCAGATTTCAGATTGAGCTCATTTCAGAATTCCTAGACACTAACCGAATCTCTTAGGATCCGGGCCACTTATAACTCCCTTTATATAGCATATACAGATAGCATATCAATTCAGAAGAAATCCAGACAAAATCAGATATCACACGAAAATCGGGCAGCACAACGGCTGTATACGGAATTTACACAATTTTCCTGAAAAAATCACAGAATACCAAATTTGCACAGAATATAGATAACAACATTGCAAGACTTTAATTCTATTGCTTAGACAATTTTAGACTACAAAGAAAAATACAGTCGACGGAAAACGCCGTCAAATCAAAACTACCCGGACAAAAATCTTCAGAAAATAATTAAAATGTGCACACTCGGCACGTCAACAACATACGGAAAATTACGCGGTAAAAACTGAACCAGACGGGAAATACGGACGAAAATCACTAACAAAAAATCAATTCCGGACAGATAATACCACCAAACACTACGGTTCTGAAAATTAAGAAAGGCGGATTGTGCCTTACCTTGCGTACAACAATTTCTTCAACTGTCACAACGGACAAAAATAGACCGGCGTCGCCCAAAAATCACTTTTTCTTCTTTTTCCTTCATTTTTCTCTCTCCTGGGCTTTTTCTCTCTCTTCAAAATATCTCATTTCTATATATATCTAAACTGATCGTCCCGGACGATCGCACTTCGTCCCGGACGATCCATGCTCAGGAAAATTTCATCCAGACGAAAATTAATTATCGTCCCCAGACGAAAGGGCTCTGGAAAATTTTCATCCAGACGATCCAAATTTCGTCTAGACGAATCCTACAACCAAACATGTTTTCCTGCACAACCTGTACCGATCGTCCAGGACGATCCTATTTCGTCCGGACGAACCTGGGAGCAAAATGGCTCTTACAATCTCCCCAACTTCAGATAAATGTCATCCTCGACATTGTCCAATACACACGACGTTAGAACAAGTACGGGTACAACTGTCTCATGTCAGGCTCCTTCTCCCAAGTGGCTTCCCGTGCAGTACGGTGCTTCCACTGGACTTTAACCATCAGAATCTGTTTACTTCATAGCTTTCGGACGTCGTACGCCAAAATCAACTCTGGCTCTTTCTTGTACGCCAGATTCTCCTGAATCTCAATATCGTCAGCTGACAGATTCTTCCCAGAGTCAGATACCCACTTCCTCAAAGTGGATACGTGAAACACGTTATGCACGTCAGGCATCAAATCAGAAAGCAACAGTCTGTAAGCAGATTTTCCAATCCTTTCCAGGATTTCAAAAGGTCCAACATACCTTAGACTAAGCTTGCTCACCTGACCAAATCTGCTCACACCCTTCATTGGGCTGACTTTGAATTACACAAAGTCACCAACCTGAAACTCAACAAACCTGTGCTTCTAATTATAATACTTCTGCTGTCGATCTTGAGCAGCTTTCAATCTTTCTTTTATCAAACTGATCTTCTTAACAGTTTCCTCAAAGAAAGTGGCACCCAATTCCTGTCTATCTCCGACCTCAGTCAGCGTCAAACGAGTACGACACTTCCTGCCATACAGAGCCTCGTACGGTGCCATACCGATACTGGACTGAAAACTGTTGTTATAGGCAAACTCAATCAAAGGGATATGATCTTCCTAGTTTTCGCCAAAATCTAAAACACAAAGCCTCAATAGATCTTCCAGTACCTGAATAGTCCTCTCAGATTGTCCATCTGTCTGAGGGTGAAAGGCTGTACTGAAATGCAGTTTTGTACCCAAGCCTTGCTGAATTCCCTTCTAAAGTCTGGAAGTAAATCGTCCGTCTCGGTCAGAAACTATCACTCGAGGCACACCGTGCAATCTGACTATCTCCTTCACATATATTTGTGCCAAACGATCCATCGGATCGGTCTGCCTGATCGGAAGAAAATGAGCGGACTTCGTCAGTCGATCTACAACCACCCAAATGGCGTCGTGCCCTTGTCTAGATCGAGGAAAACCCATCGCAAAGTCCATCGTTACCTCCTCCCACTTCCACTCAAGGATAGACAATGACTGCAACAGTCCACTTGGTCGTTGATGCTCTGCCTTCACCAACTAACAGGCTTCGCATCTCGACACAAACTCAACTACGTCCTTTTTCATTCCAGGCCACCAGAACAAAAGTTTCATGTCAGCATACATCTTACTACCACCTGGATGTACAATGTAGCCTGAATGGTGAGATTCATACAGAATCTCCTGTCTCAAATTTCCAAACACATGTACCCATAACCTATTCTTATAGAAAATAGCACCAGAATCAGAAATTCAAAGTTCAGGAGTCTTACCAATCCAATTTGAGCAATCAACTTCGAATAATCAGAATCTAACTTCTGGGCTTCCTGAATCCTTGCTTCCAAAGAAGACTGAATGCTCATCTGAGCTAAATCCAAATCACTGGAGGAAATCACCTCCAACTGCAAGCGCTTCATATCACGAATCAGAAAATCATCAAAAGTAAGCTGCAAACCTGATAATCCAGAAGACTTCCTGCTCAAAGCATCCGCTACCATATTAGCCTTACCAGGTTGATACTGAATGATCAGATCATAATCCTTGATCAACTCGAGCCATCTTCTCTGCCTCAAGTTCAGATCCTTCTGAGTGAAAATATACTTCAGGCTCTTGTGATCAGTGAAAATCTCACATCTGACTCCATACAGGTAATGACGCCAAATCTTCAAAGCAAACACAACTGCAGCTAACTCCAAATCATGTGTCGGGTAATTCTTCTCATGTGGTTTCAAATGTCTAGAGGCATAAGCAATTACCCTTCCATTCTGCATCAGCACACATCCCAAACCTTTCAGTGAAGCATCACTGAATACCTGAAAACCTTCCGTACCTGACGGAAGTGCTAACACTGGAGCTGAAGTAAGACAATCCTTCAATCTCTGAAAACTAGCTTCACACTCCGGTGTCTAAACAAAAGGTACTGACTTCTGCGTCAGTCTCGTCAAAGGCGTCGAGATCTGTGAAAATCCCTTCACAAATTTCCTGTAATATCCGGCCATGCCCAAGAAACTACGTACCTCAAATACCGTAGTCGGCCTTGGCCAATCAGCAACCGCCTGAATCTTCTAGGGATCAACAGAAATACCATCACCGCTAATCACATGCCCCAGAAATGAAATGCTCTTCAGCCAGAATTCACACTTGAAGAACTTAGCATATAACTGATACCGTCTCAGAGTCTCCAACACAATACTCAAGTGTCTGGCATGATCATCCTCAGAAGCAGAATATATCAAAATATCGTCGATGAAGACGATCACAAACTGATCCAAATACTCCATGAATACTCGATTCATCAGATTCATGAAAATCGCAGGCGCATTGGTTACCCCAAAAGGCATAACCAAGAACTCATAGTGCCCGTATTGAGTACTGAAAGCTGTCTTCACCACATCAGCTTCATTCACCTTCACCTGATAGTATCCGGATCGCAAATCATTCTTCGAAAATATCGAAGATTCGGAAAGCTGATCAAATAAGTCGTCAATCCGAGGCAAATGATACTTGTTCTTGATCGTGACTTTGTTCAAATCTCTGTAATCCACACACATACGAAGTATCCCGTCCTTCTTCTTCACAAACAGTACAGGTGCTCTCCAAGGAGAAACACTAGGACGGACAAAGCCTCTATCAACCAACTCCTGAAGTTGAACTTTCAACTCAAAAAGTTCTTTCGGTGCCATCCTGTACGGAGCTTTTGATATCGGAGCGGTACCTGGAAAAACATCGATAGAGAACTCCACATCTCTATCCGGAGGTAAACCAACCAACTCCTCTGGAAAAACATCAGCAAACTCCCGTACCACTGAGATCTCAGAAACAAAACCAACCTCCAGGTTCAGATCCCGCACCGAAGCCTAAAAGACTGGGCATCCCTTCTTCCACATTCTGCTCACCTCTAACACAGAAATCAGACTGGAGAGAACACCTCGTAAGCCCTGAAATACAGTTCTCTCTCTAGCCATAAGCAATCTCACTTGTTTCATCAGACAATCAATCTGAGCCTCATATAGACTCAGCCAATCCATGCCCAGAATCACATCATAAGAAGAAATCGACAATAAAATCAGACTTGATTTCCACTTCTTGCCAGCAATATCGATCTCGCAAGCACAAAACTTTCAAGCAATCAAATTACTTCCAGCCGACAAAATCACGGAAAGAGAAACCGAAAGTAAAATGGAATCTAGACGTAAAGTTTCAAAACATCGTTCGGATAGAAAAAGTGACTAGCTCCAGAGTCAAATAAAATACGACATGGCTGATCAGAAATGTAAATTGTACCTGTTACAATATTTGGAGCATCACGAGCCTCCTGCTGACTCAGGCTGTAAACTCGTGGCTGAACTGGAGCTGGAGCTGAAGCAACAGAACTACTCGGCTCCCTCTGAACAGTAGGTGGTCTCCATGGTACAGAACTAGAACCACCACCTCTACCAGAAAATTCCTCAGGGTGTGGAGGAACAGTCCTCGGTCTTCCTGCTGAACCGGCAGATCTGACAAAGCCCTCTGATCGGAACTCAGAACCCCGATCAAATCCAGTCTGTGGACACTCTGCAATCCGATGTCCTGGCTGACCACATCTGAAACACAGACCAGCCATCCTGTAGCACTGGCCAAAATGTCGGCGTCCACAACTCTGACACACAGGTGCCCCACTCACAGATCCAGAACTCATCATATTGGTAACAGTACCAGACGACCCTCCACTCCTCCTGGCATCACTAGATCCAGAACCAGCTACAAATCTCCTCTTCCTAGAGGAACCACTGCCTGAAGCCTTGCCTCCAAATCTCTTCCTACTCGCAGTCCACCGCTGCTGAGTAGCCATCAGGTCATTTTCTATCAAACGAGCTCGCTCCACAAGCTCAGAAAAGTCAGTAATGCGGAACAGTATCAGGGGCTGCCTCAGAGTATCTCGTATTCCCCTCAGAAACCTGTAGCACCTCTCAGCAGAAGTACTAACCAACTGCGGAGCATACCTGGCTAATGCAGTAAACTCAGCCTCGTACTACATCACCGTCTTGCTCCCCTGAACAAGCCTCAGAAAACTCTCTTGCATCTGCTGTCGTGCAGAAGGGGGAACGAACCAGTCTCGGAACACCTTAGTGAACTCTTCCCAAGTAATCAAAGAGTTCAATCTGCCCTGAAACCTAGCCTCCTACTGGCCAACCCACCAATGCTCAACCTCACCATCCAACAGAAATACTGCCAACAGTACCTTCCTGTCTGACGGACACTGCATTCCGTCGAAGGTCTTCTCCAATCTCCTCAACCACTCCTCAGCAGCTCTGGGCTCAACAACGTCCTCAAACCTCGGAGGTTTCAACCTCAGAAACATCTGGAGATGTCTATCAATATCATCAGATCTGACGGTAGAAGCTCTGCTCTGAGTCTCGCTCATCATCTGAGCAACAAGTGTAGCAAACTGAGACAGTGTATCAGCACCGACCACTGGGGCTGTACTCCCCACTGGTGCTGCCTGATCAGCACTCTAACTGTCTGTCATGTCTAGGTCTGGCTGATCCATACAAAAAATCCAGAAAAATCCGAAAAACTATCACAAAAACAACACAATAAAAAGCCGAACAAACCAAAACTACCCCAAACAGACTCACTACAGATCACTTCCTATAGCTCTGTCTTACACAATCCAAATTCAAAACCAATGCTCTGATACCACTAAAGCTTGTCACGACCCGACCCGACCCGGGACGGATCCCGTTCGCACCGGGCCGCGACCAGCCAAAACTGACCAACTGACCAGAATCTGGCTTTGGAATTTTCTTCAGAACTGATTCTTCCAAATATTTCAACTAAAAAATAGACACACAGAGCTACTATGAAACATCAAATGCAGCGGAACACAAGATCTATATGTTTTTCATTCTTTTCCTCAAAACAATCATCTACAACTACATACCATGGCTCAGACAGAAAGAAACAGAGCAGAAGAGCCATGTTTGTACAAAAATCAAAAGTACAAAACAATACCTATATATCAGACTATGAACTCTAGTCCAAGACCTCCTTCCCTTTCCTAGAACCTAAAAACCACCAGAAAGCAAGGGTGAGCTCAACAGCTCAGCAAAGCAACAAACCTCCAATCAAAACTTCCAGAATCCAAAACCAAATACTTCAAACCAAATCCGTACAGAAACCAGAACAGAATCGGACAGATATCAAATCATACAGATCAGAAAGAAATAGATCAAATCATAACAGATACGGACATATATCAAATCAGAATCAAACTTGCTTACAGAACATATACGGAAATCAGAAGTCCTTTCAAATCAGATATCAGATATTTAATTAATAGCTAAATTCCCTGACACTGACATAATCTCTATGGATTCCGACCCCTTATGCCTCCCTTTGTGCTCACGACACCAGACAGATGTGCTTACAGCACCAGAATAGATTTCATCGGATTCCAGAACAGAACTGATTTCAGATTTCAGATTGAGCTCATTTCAAAATTCCCAGACACTAACTGAATCTCTTAGGATTCGGGCCACTTATAACTCCCTTTATATAGCATATACAGATAGCATATCAATTCAGAAGAAATCCAGACAAAATCAGATATCGCACGAAAATCGGGCAGCACAACGGCTGTATATGGAATTTACACAATTTTCCTGAAAAAATCACAGAATACCAAATTTGCACAGAATATAGATAACAACATTGCAAGACTTCAATTCTATTGCTCAGACAATTTTAGACTACACAGAAAAATACAGTCGACGGAAAACGTTGTCAAATCAAAACTACCAGGACAAAAATCTTCAGAAAATAATTAAAATGTGCACACTCGGCACGTCAACAACATACGGAAAATTACGCGGTAAAAACTGAACCAGATGGGAAATACGGACGAAAATCACTAACAAAAAATCAATTCCGGACAGATAATACCGCTAAACACGACGGTTCTGAAAATTAAGAAAGGCGGATTGTGCCTTACCTTGCGTACAATAATTTCTTCAACTGTCACAACGGACGAAAACAGACCGGCGTCGCCCAAAAATCATTTTTCCTTCTTTCCTTCATTTTTCTCTCTCCTGGCTTTTTCTCTCTCTTCAAAATATCTCATTTCTATATATATCCAAACTGATCGTCCCGGACGATCGCACTTCGTCCCGGACGATCCATGCTCAGGAAAATTTCGTCTAGACGAAAATTAATTATCGTCCCCAGACGAAAGGGCTCTAGAAATTTTTCGTCCAGACGAATCCTACAGCCAAACATGTTTTCCTGCACAACTTGTACCGATCATCCCGGACGATCCTATTTCGTCCGGACGAACCTGGAAGCAAAATGGCTCTGACAGTTTCTCCTCATACTCTAGTGGATTTGACTGTGGTTGCTTGTGAAGCGGTACCTTTTATTTCTTCTCCTCATGTTCAGGTTTTGTATGGACAGCTTGTTGAGGTTAATTTAGTTTCTACTAATGCTTTAGCTATCCATGTGGGAGACAGATCGAGGAAAAGTGTTAGATTGCAAACTGATTGGCTTGAATGCTCCTCTTCTTCTAAGGTTGAAGAAGTGGATGTTGTAGCTCAGATTGGTATTTTGAGAGATAATCACTTTTGGGTGGGTAAACGTAGAAAGCAGAATTCCAAAAGATATCTCTTTTTGGGTGTGCTACCGTGTTGGTGTTTTGTTTCTTCTCATATGTTAGGCACTTATAGCTTTTTCTAGACGAGTTCTTTAGTGGCCCTACGGATATTACTATTTTTGATTGGCTATGATGTGGCTCGGGCTCATCACTCTGGATCTGTGGCTAGTTGGCAACCTTTGGTGGTGGTTTTTTTGAGTGATGCTGATGGTTGATGGGCTTTTAGGTGGATTACTACTCATTCACTCCTCTGGATGGTCTGTGTCTGAATTCAAAGTGGTTGGTAGTCTTTGCCAATACTGAGCATGGTGGCCTTATGTGCCTACTTACCTTCTCGATTGAGCTCCCCATTATTATCTTCTATTATATTTGGTTTCTTTTTTCGGTTATTCTGCTAGTTTGGCCCTTGCTGCACTCCTTTTGTTTTCATGGAATAAGATCTTTATCTTTTTGAAAAAAAAAAAACTATTCTAAGTTTTTCAAATTAACTATAATAAAAATAAATGCTACAATGATGGTTAGATTTCCATTTTTTAACAAGTAAACTAATTATCAAATTCATAAATATGAAAACTATATCAATCTATAAAGCACACATGAACAAAAAGATGGGTTACATCCCAATCAATGCTAACTTTATAGTTTTCAACTAGACTTGCATATATCTTTCAATTTAGATGGGGTACATCATTACCACTCCTTAAGTGGTTTCCACTCGGATCTTTTCCTTTCTCCTTAGGATTAACTTCAATATTATGAGGTAATGATCCAAAATGTCTACTACTAAATGAGATTGCAAGCTGTCCTAATTGAGTTTTCAAAATTTTAATAGAAGCAGCTTAACTTTGTAATTGAGTTCCTATATGTATTACTACCGCTTTTAAAGGTGACTTTCTATTTCCAAACTGATTATTTTGATTAAATAATGGAGGATAAGAAGTTCTAGGATTAACAACATATTTTTGAAGATTTTTACAATTTCCATATTTATTATTTTGACTAGAATTATATTGATTGTTACCGCCAACATTATTATTGGACCAATTGAAATTAGGATGGTTCTTTCAACCTAGATTATAGGTATTGTAGTTGGGATTATTTTATCTTCCAATTAAATGCATATTTTAATATGTTGCACACTATTAACTTCATTATAATTTAAATCCTGATCTTCCAATAGCATAGTTGTTCGTTTAGATCCTGATCCTGAATTTACTCCTATTGCGTTCAATTTTTAGAAATTCATGCAACTTGTCCAGTTATAATTGACAAAGCATTCGATTCATAGACTCCGACTATTCTCTTAGGATTTATTCTATCAGCAAGTCACTGAAAATTATTAGTAGTCATTTCTTCTATTAGTTCATATGCTTCTTCAAATGGCTTAGACATTAAAGATCAGCTGTAGCATATATGATTGACATTAGAGATCCTACTAATCCAATATGAAAGATTTGAATAACCAACCAATCAGGTAAGGTATGATGAGGAGATTTCCTAATTTAAATCTCTCACAACTTTCATAAACTGATTATCCAATCAGAGGTGCAAAATGCCAATTTGTGATGAAATTGTTAGGTGGATATGATTAATCTGCGGATATATAATAATGAAAATATGATTGTGTGTTATATTGTGTACAAATTTTTGGTTGGTGATTAGTAGATATTAGTTGATGCTATCCGCCATAATACTTTCACTAATAATAAATTTGGCATGGAAATTCTACTTAAATTTTAGGTCAATTTGTGCTGAATTCGAGATGTATTCGTATTAGTTTCACTACTACAACAACAATAACAAGCGCTTATTCTACTAATTGTAGTCAATCACATGAATCTTTTTATTCTTGTGTCATATTAAAAGTTAATATTTAAATTTAATTTTAAAAAAAAATTACTACATTATTTCAATTATAAATTGTTAGTAATGTAATTCACTATTTGACCATATTCGTGCATGTTCTTATAAGAACAAAATTTTCAATTTGACTTTAACGATTGGATGACAAAGGAATCAGACGTAGAATCTATGATATGTTGGTTATTAATTGTGTCCGAAACGTTATTGTTGTTGTATTGGAATAGTGGTGAAGTATTCTACCTCTGCTAGATTCAAAACTTGCTCGCGAAGTTTGTTAATGTTCTCAGTAGTCAGCAGCAGTGTCATGAAATTGATATTTGAGTTTGATATTTGTGCTTTAAATTAAATTAAAAAAAAAATTCATTCATGTTCAATAAAACTAGTGTAAAAAATGTGTGTTTTTTATAGGGTGTGTAAACCATGAAACACATGCAGTTTGATTTCTATATGCAAGTGTCATATGAATAGAGAGTTGAAATTTCTACGTGCATGTTCTGTATATTATTTTCAATTTGACTTTTACGATTAGATGAGAAAGGAATCAAACGTACAAGCAATGATATGTTGGCTATTAATTGTGATAGAAACGTTGCTGTTGTTGTATTGGAATAGTGGTGAAGTATTCTACCTTTGCTAGATTCTAAACTTGCTCGTGAAGTTTATTAATGTTCTCAGTATAGTCAGCAGCAGTGTCATGAAATTGATATTTGAGTTTGATATTTGTGCTTTAAATTAAATTAAAAAAATTTTATTCATGCATGTTCAATAAAACTAGTGTAAAAAATATGTGATTTTTGTGTGTATGTGTGTGTAAATCATGAAACACATGCAGTCGATTTCTACATGCAAGTTTCATATGAATAGGCAGTCAAAATTTGATATTTGAGTTGGATATTTCTGTTTTAACTTAAATTAAAAAAAAATTCATTGAATGCTATATGATTAATTGATTAATTATAGTATAAAACTTTTAACATAAATTAAATAAATTTAATAAGAACAATTTTTTTTCAAAATAAATATATATATATATATATATATATATATATATATATGTTGCGTGTTAGAAAATACGCGGCGATAGAGTTTGTAGATTCGTTGCACGTAAATTTAACACACAAGCATAAAAAAGAAGTGAACACCAAGGTTTTTACGTGGAAAACCCGAAAGAGGGAAAAAACCACGGGGCCTCGCCCAGTTGCAAAAATCCACTAGTATTTGTTTGAAGTACAAAGTTTGATATTTGAGTTTTATATTTGTGCTTTAAATTAAATTAAAAAAAAAAATCATTCATGTTCAATAAAACTAGTGTAAAAAATGTGTTTTTTTTATATAGGTTGTGTAAACCATGAAACACATGCAGTTTGATTTCTATATGCAAGTGTCATATGAATAGACATTTGAAATTTCTACGTGCATGTTATGTATTATATATATATATAACGGAAGTCGAAGTGTAAACGCGTCGAAGCCTTGTACGTGAATTTTTAAACAAAAAAATGTCACACTTTATTGAAAAATGAATGATAATTAGAGGTGTGAATTAGGGGAATAGTATTGCAATTATCAGTGTATTTATTTGACCAAACCGAGTTAGTGATTTGATGTAGCCACATAAATTTAGGCTTCGTTTGGGATGGCTTTCTTATTCTTCTTAAAGTAGTTTCTTAGTGCAAATGGGATGGCTTTCTTACTATTTCTTAAAGTAGTTTCTTAGTGCAAATTTTATTTTTTAAAATGAAGACCCTTAGTCCGTTATCACAATCGGCCAACTCGAACTAATCGACTAAGGCTTCGTTGGGACAGCTTTTTTATTGCTTTACAAAACAACTTTTTAGTACAATTTTTTTTTTTTTTATATAATTTTTCATGATGTTCACATTTCATATTTCAATTTTGCCATATTAGTGAATGACCACACCCCAAATTCAATTTTTCTTGCAATCCATAATAGAAGACGTAATCGGTATTAAGTTCATGACAGTGACAAATAACAAGAGTTGATGGTTATGATCATGAAATTGTTTTTGTTTTAGGGGCTATTAGGTTTGCTGTAAAAGAGGTGCAAAGTATTTCAAATGTAGAAATTTTGAAAATATTGATGTTTGAATTGAAATTAAAAAAAATGCAGAGTAAAAAAAAAAAAAATCACCTACATGGCTAATGTCGCTGATTCATTTTTTCAAGATTATTCGTCTCCATAGTGTTTCAAAATCTATTAACTTTGATCAATATATTAAATTTGTGAGTCACTTTTGGCTAGTATATATTATTAAGAAAATTTGACACAATTTAAACATTTAGCTGCATAAAAGAAGGTACAAGCAAAGAAAATCGATCCATTCCTAATACAACAAAAGTTGGGTGATAATTCATATGCCATCGATGTACCTGATCCCACTTTGAAGATTTTTAAAACTTTTTTAGGTTGAGGGCATTTTTTGAGTACTATCCTTCACATGTATTTGACTGAGCATGGTAGATGTTGTAACAACTTGAATTTCTTAAATTTTTTAAAATTCAAAACCTGAATTCATGTTTGAACTAGAGTGCAGCTAACGGGTGTAAAAAATTGGCACGACACAGAAATCCGACTCGAGCCATATTCGAATTTTTCGGGATAGGATTAACCCGTTTGAAAAATGGGTCAAGTTCGAGTTCCCAATCTTGACCCATTTCAAATTCTAGGTCGGGTTCGGGTCAATCTGAAAACCTTATTTTGACTAGGATTGTCCCTCGACACGATGCAGGTTATGCATGAGCCGTTGTGAACGGTTTGATTTACGGAATTTAGGTAGGGTTACTCTCTATATATGCTCTATTCATTTCTATGCGTATCACAACCGGCTGCTATTCATTTCTATATGTCTCGCCTCTCTGTCTCTACTCTTTGGCTTCATCTGTTTAGGGTTTCCTGATTATGTTCCACTCTTCGTCTCCTCCACCTCCATCACAGAGTTCTCCTTGGACCTTAGTTCCTTACTTCTGCTTACTTAATTTTTACTTCATTCTTATACGTAAGTTATCTTGTAGTGATCGCAAGTCATGGCTAGGTTTTTTTGACTTTTGCCGTTTAGGGTTTATGTCTTTCATTTGTTGTTGGATGTTTCTCAAAGTAATTCTTGTATTAGACTTGTTAGTTTTGATTTTTGCATTGGAGCATTTAACTAATTATAGTAGGTTGTTAGGGCATCATTTTTTTGTCCAGTTTTCCTTTTGATTTTTAAGGGTTATTTAAAGATTTTTTCATTATTGTCAGTTTGTTAGTTGTTTCATACTTTCTTTTATGATATTATACATGTGCTCGTATATTCTTCTTTACTATTCTGGTTGTATAATGTATCTTAGAATTTTAGTATATATATCTTCTTTACGTCTGCAATCTATATCTTAGACTCTTAGTATCAGTTAGTGGCTTGGGGTTTGGTGGGTCATGGGTGGTTGTATGTTTGAAACATGATGTAATACTATTATATTTCTTTTTTGTCCTTATGTACTTTGCACTTTGCACTTGTAGTGATTTTGATTCCTATTGCATTGTTTGTTGTTGCACTGTGTTTGCACTTTGATGTTGCCTATGGAATCAACCATGTTCACTTTCATGCTTTACATTATTGTGTACTACGATACTAGTTTGACATTTAAGAAATACTCTTTCATGTTTATTTACTCTTTGTATTATCATATTTGATTGGTTATATGGAGGATTCAAATACCATTCATGTGAATATTTTTGATGAGAATGAGCAAGTGGGTAGTGGTAATAATATGATAGATCCATCTAATGATGCATGTAATGATGATTAAAAAATTGTTAAGAAGCGTAGAAGGATGACTTAAGTTGTTTGGGGTCATTTTGAGATGTTGTATAATGTTAAAGATGATAAACAAATGTGTAAATGTAAGAAATGTGATGCATATATGTGATAGCAAAGATGACACTAGTAATTTAAGGTGCCACTTGCAAAATTGTAAGAGAAGAGATTTGCGTGAGATATACAAGCTTACACTGCAAACCAACTCTAACTCATCTATTTCTATGGCTGATTGTAAGTTTGAATCGACAAAATTTTGTGATTTATTTACTGCTTATATCATTATGCATGATTTGCTCTTCCAATGTGTTAAATGAGTTGGTGTTCGAGTACTTTGTTGTATATTCATCAGGACTCAAACTATTGTTTATGAATACTGCAATGAATGATGGTAAGAAAATATTCACTAAAGAAAAATCTCATATACGAACACAGTTATCTAAGTGCACTAGTAGAGTTTGTCTAACATCAATATATTACACTTTTGGAAAGGCGATCAATATAGATTTTTGGAGGTTTCTACAATGGCTCGTGATGTATTGTGCATTCGTATAACAACAGTAACCTTTGAAAGTGCCTTCAATAATAGTGGTAGAATCCTAGATCAGTATCAAAATGCACTTAAACATGATATAATATAAGCCTTTGTTTATGCGAGGTTGTATGGAGAATGTGGTTCAATATCATATAACCTATTGAACTATTCCATTAATTATTTTTTCATGTACTATAAACTTTCAAAATGTTTATAAGCTCGAATTTATTTCTTCTAGTATAAAATGACTCCGAACTTGAAGCTGTAATTGAATATATCCTAACTTTAAATGTAAACCAACTCGAAGAAGAACTTGGTGAAAGTTCAGTCATTAGATAAATTTTCACCCTCTTATGATCCTGGAAACTTTGGCTGTTGTTATTGCTGAACTAAATTTGATTATTGTTGAGGCGACGTAGCATCACATCACACCATATACTCACACAATTCTTTTATAATTATACAAATTTTTTTGTTAAATTTCATTAAATAAATCATAACAGGACTCAATTCAGAAATTATCAAAATCCTAACAATAGGTAACAAAAGTACTTTTGAGCAAAAAATACACAATTTTCAAGTATAACCAATTTATCAGAGATTGTGTAAAATATCATTATAAGATTTTAATCGTATTACGGTACTATTTTTCATGTATAAAAATACTCTCAAAGACATGCAAATGAATTTAAAACAATCACAAAGCTAGATGAAATTTTGAATCTAAAGGTTCTTTTGGACATCAACTTAAATGTATTGCATTACTTTAATGAGGCATGCAATGCTAAGACATGGAGTCTAGTGATTGCTATATTTTTTTCCTGGTTGCAGCATATTATCGAACATTAAGGTTTCATTTGGGATGATTTTTTTACAGCTTCTTAAAGCAACTTCTACTACAAATATTTAATTTTTGTATAAAAAAATTGTTTTAAGAAGCAATAAGAAAGCCGTCCCAAACAAAGCCTAAATTTGAATCAATTTCGGTATAAATTTTAACATCAATCCTCAACATTTCAAGATATGTATGTCTAACTTTTTATTAGTATCATAAATTTTTATGGAGTGATCAAAGATTTCTCAATAATAGTCAGATTATATAAAGGATTCACAAGTACTCTATATTTTGCATTATTTTAATAGTAACATTTAAATGATTGAAAAGGTTAGTCATAAATTTTACTGCATGCATGCAGGGAAATTATGAACAATGATGGCTTTCTTGGTGCACCTATCGAGATTAAATTGAGGAATTCCCTCCATTCAATCAAATCTCTGGCCATCACAGCATTACTTAATTATATTCTAAAGGAGGTATCTTCCTAATATATATTTTAGATGATATAGTTTTAATATGTGAAGCTTTTTATAAAGTAAATGAAATTTTTAAAAAATATCATATGAAGATTTTTTAATGAAATGCTATAAATTTATAATTCGATTGGTAATGTTCTATGGATCAGTATTAGGCAAAGATGGAGTCATCACTAGCCAAACTGTGAATGAAGTGAAAGTGGTAAAGATGAATGTGAGGCCTAATTATTTATGATGATTAAGAAATACTTAGAGGGAGGGTGTGCGCTTATTAAATTTAAGATAATGAAAAATGGATTTAGTTGGCTTGGGAATGTTTCATAGAGAGTAGAATATGCATGTACGAGTAGACACAATTAATGTGGAAGGGTTGCGAAGGAAATGTGTAGTATGGCTAGAGATTTTTCAAAAGATTTGCTTAAAATAAACTTTATACTTGTTGCATCAACCAATTAGAATTGATAGAGACTAAAGATTTCTATAGGAACCATAAGTAATTAGGATAAGGATTATTGTTGTGATCTAATTGAGCCCAACTCGCATGAAGCCTCTCATGTTGCTAGAGCAACATTTTTAACTATACATATGATAAATAAAATTAGTAGAATATAACCTACCCATTGGCAAAATTAAAATATTTTAAGGAATTATACTCAGTACTATTTATTTCTGGGTGCCTTAATAATCTTATTGTTTTGTGATGCAACGATTCCAATGTTTCTAGTCTGATAATTGAAAGAAGATAACATTTAAGTTATGTGCTCATGATTAGTTTTATGAGACTGCATAAAGATAACCTTGACATATAAAAATATAGTTGTATCATATCCATCAACAATAGGTGATAGTTCATCTCAGAATCAGTTGTATAAATAAATTGTTGTGCATTCCCTATGCAACGCTGTAGATTGGGTATTGTGGCGTTGAGGTACCAAGAAGTGGCGTTGTGGTACTAGAACTGATGTAGCAATGCCAAGCTCTTTTTCTTTATGTTTTTGGAAATTTTCATTGGGAGAACTATGACGGTGGGAATGAGGGTGTTACAGAGATAGGTTAAAATTTGGGAAACATCTAAATCAACTTCCAAAACATATAAAAAAAATCAAAATGCATTTCATTTCCCTTATTTGGTCGAGAGCGGAAGAACAGAGGTGGAGGAGAGAGAAAGGTAGGTATTGGAGTCAATTTCGTCTATCATTCAATTTGGAAAGTTATATGTCTCTAGGAAGACTATCGTTACCCTACTTCTAATTTCAATGGTTTTAGATTTTTATAGGATTTTAAAGATTTTATTTTGCAATACATTACAAAAGTATAATAACTCGATTTCTAATAAGTTTTTGCTGTATAACATTCAATATGTTATAGATTTTATCATTTTGCATGCATTGTCATCATGGGCAGATCCCCGCTCACTTTAGGGTGGCAAATGCCCACCCTAAAAAAAATTTAAGGTGTAGGAGGGATAGTTTTGGAATTATGCCCCACTCAAAAATAAT